>JAVDOI010000010.1:4219307-4406807 GCA_032191485.1 Leptoclinus maculatus
ATCTGTGTGTGTCTAGGAGAGCTTGTCTTGTCAGATATTCTGATGCACAGTTTAAGGTTCCTATTTCTCTGTTCTGTCGGTGTGAATTGGCAGCTGAGATTTTCTGGTTATTTCTTCGTTGGCTTCACAGCTCTGCATGTTGTGTTTTGTGGTTGGAAAAAAAACAACAAAAAACGTCGGTGTTGCTGTGCAGTGCAGCAACAATGTCTCTCCATCAATGGCAGGGTTGTCATCGTGTTCCTGATTGTGTTGATCCTCTGAGGCTTTCCTCACTGTGTTACTCTTCTGTTTTATATAGTTTTCATTTCTGCCGCCCCCTCTGCCTGTGCACAGTTCATCACACCGTGTGACACGGTGTTGTAATTTGTTGATGGAACTCAGGGTGGTTAGACCACTATGAACAGATGTCCCTGCTGATTGAGATATGGCAGGGTGACATTAAGGTGGCAATCATATGATTGCCTGGCTGCATGATAACTCATATCAAAATGTAAATACAGGAAGTCATCTGAACATTCATCCTATGAATCACCACAGTGATGTAAAGAGTGCCCGAGAAACGCGAGACCTGCTGAATCAAACACACCCGAGCTTTGATCAAATTCTGTGTGACGAGGCCATGTTGTGTGCGCTAGTGTGTATTCCGTCGGTGATGACGCATGCCTGGCAGCGTCTAATGGGCGGACATAATCTAATGAACATATTCAGTTTCACAAACAAGTGTCCGACATGACAAAGGTCAAACGGACATCATGCACCAGGCCTGGTTGTGGTTACATAAGCATGTTTTTGTTTTCTGAAACCTGACTGATGATGATGATGATGATGATGATAGTGTCCTGTTGCATTTTCCACTGTCAGTTTATCACCAAGTGTATGCTGCTTCAGCTGCTTGGCATTTTTATTGGTATCCTGCTGTGATCTTTAATAATGAAAATGTCTCCTGTAGTTGTTAAAAAGAAAGGTTGGACCCACAACTTATTGGTCAGCATGCACAAAAAAAAACTTGAGATAGAACAAAAATCAAGGTAAGTAGCGTCTAGTGTACGTTTTTTACCTAATATGAATGAATAACTTTACTTCAGAATGACCCAGTTAATGATTTCCCATTAGTCGTTATGTAAAGATTGAGCTCTTATTATTATTAGCTGAATAGAAGGCTCCATGTAAATGCAGCCATGCACTGACCTGTGACCCTCTCCATGCTGGATAAGAATGCATGAACAAGTAGTGATTAAACTAATATAGATCCCTCTCTTCAGCACAATTGCTCTCCGCATTGTCTGTATGTATTACTGTGGGTATCGGTGCTTGGATGAACTGACCAGAAAGCAAATGAGGGTGTTCAGTGAGACAAGTTAAGGAGTACAGCGAGGGCGAGACGAGGTGCTGTATGTGTGTGAGCGAGATTGAATTGATTAATGGTGGACACTGACCCTGGCTCGCTGAAAGCCACCTGTCCCCCTCAGTTCCATCACTGCACATCACTGGCTTCGACTGGCCTGAACCTCCTCTGCTCTCCGTGCTGCTGGGCTTGCAGGGTGCCATTACCATGCCATTATCTTTAAAGAACAAAACCAAAAATATATTGTCTTTTTTTCAACGTGATGTTGACGTATTTGTTTTAGAATATCACAATATTTGAACTAGACAATATCACCCATTGCTAATTCCTATTTGGTAAGTTTATTTATCTCTCAGTTTATTTTCCAGAAAAGGTTCTGTACCATAATATGCTAATTGCGAGATTAGAATTTAAATCAATAGTGCACAGAAATGAAGCTGCAACATTTTTGACGATGAAATAAAACATTAAACTCACTAGTTCCAGCCTTTTTAATGCAAATATTTGCTGGTTGTCTTCTTAGATTGTTAACTGTATACCTTTTTGTTTAAGACACAACAAGCTGTTTAAATATGTGAATTTATGTTTTGGGAAATTGGGAGTTATTCATTAATCAAGTGGTTAAAGGGAACAAGGATGAGGATGGTCATTAGTTGCACTCCATGATAAAGATTTATCATGACTCTCCTCACCTCTCTAATGTTATGTCAGAGAGAGAGACACATAAACAAAAGTTAGTATAGAGCTATTGACATTTCCCTTTTTAGAGTGGAACATAATAATCGAAGGGGTCACGAAATGTTGCCAACAGGCTCCACTGCTTGTCACGTCAAATAACATTGAACCTCCTCTTTTATGTGCCATTTATTTATTTTTTATTTGTCTCTCAAAAGTATTAACTGCGAACACGGAAGCAAGAAGAAGCTGCCATGCTCGCTACTGTCGATCTCTTCAAGTTACATGGTTCACTTTTTAAGGTTCCAATTTAAGCAGGATAATACTAAAGGACAGTGAGTGGGTGAAAAGGTATTTTGAGTGGAAGGCTCACGTTTGGATGGAGGATTATCTCGTCCAGTGGTGCTAGGATTAGCTAGCGCCATTAGAGCATAACAAACAACTGTGTGTTCGCATGGCCTATATTAGCCTGTACAGGGGGATCGGAGAGCAGATGGTCTGCCGTGGTTTGTAATGCTGTGTTCGCTTAACCTGAGAACAAGGGGCCTCGCATACCTCATGCCACCCCTAAGCACGCACACACACACACACACACACACACACACACACACACACACACACACACACACACACACACACACACACACACACACACACACACACACACACACACACACGAAAGAAAGAGAACGAAAGGAAGAGCGTGAGACAGTTTATTTTTTTCTTTAATGCAACGCAGTATTCGAAAACAATCCCTCCCATCCCTACAGTATTAAGTCAAGTTTGAGAGAGGACTGAGAACAAACCCAAACCACCATTGCAGAGTCAGGTCTTCTGCCTGTTGCCATGGCTACCTACTCCCCAAGACAATATGTAATTAAAAACGCATTGTAATGCATTAATTTTACAGTTGGTCTGTAATAATAATGAGGAGAAGAAGGTGGTGGTGTTGTTTCTGTGAGCTTAATGAGTGGGAGAGCGTTCATGGACTATATCGTATGCTGTGTGCTGTGTGTCATATGCTGCATTGTGTTGATGCCACTGGGAGATGAAGGACTTTATAAAAAGCATTGACTGTTCACTGAGCCCTGTTGATGCTACTGTCAAACTTTTTCCTTTTGGCATGACACATATGCACTTTACAAAGATACGAGTGGGCAGATTAACCACTCAAAATGAGCGGTAAAATTTGAGAAAAGAGTTTTTTTTTAATTTCAGACAGATGTCGACAAAAGCAGACTTCTAGCCGGCGACCTACATTTTGCAGGCTGCAATGACAACAGCTGCTGGCGGATTTTATCCGCTATAGCTAGCTAGCTAATTAATATAGCGTTAGCTTTATGAGTTGCTTGAAGACTCTTGTGTCCATCTGCCCTTTTAATGTTTCCAGCTGACACATTTTAAAAGAAGAATCTTGAAAAGGGATCCTAAATATGTCAAAGCTACATACATGCTATCATGCTAAAACACTGAAGGCTAACGCTGCATGTCCCAAGGCTATAAGTATCCATTCTCACCAGTTAATAATCCTTGTAGAAGACACAACACTAAGTAAAGAAACTGCTTCATTCTCGTATTGCAGCGTAAAGCCAGTTAGTAAAATATTAAAGAGGACATTTTAATATCGTATCGTTATTTAATTCTGACATAACCAGATTTGACTGCTTAACTTAGGTAATTGTTCGCATTTTCAAAGTTACAGGAAATGAAGCTTTTAAATTGAGGACGAACTGATGTGTTTAGCAAAACATAACACTTAGGTTTCATTGGCTTGAGTTGCTGCAGTGTAAAGTTCCCCAAATCCAATAAAGAGCCCGACAGAGATGCCAACGTTACCCTGATCGCATCGTGTATAGGTGAACAGTCGATGTACCTGTTCATGAAAAGAAGAAAGACGGGAAGGAAGGACGAAAGAGTGAGAGAAAAGAGAGTTTAGCTGCAGATTTTCACAAATCCTACTACTGGGAGTCTTTCCAGACCTGGTGTTCCCATGCAGATTAAATCCACATTCAGAATCCACATATTTAAACTATGTCGCCCACCACACACAAACCCAAAGACGCATGGTGTCTCCTCTCTTTCAGTTGGCTGTGCTTTCCACACTTGCTGTGCATATATGCTTGGATTATAAATGTGGTCCATGTCACAGTACGCTGCTTTTTCTTTTTTTTTCAAGGGGGCTCCTCACGATTCATGGCAACCACTCTCACGTCCTGCCTCTTTGTTCCTCATGTGCATGCTCTGTGTTCTGGTCTGTTTTCTATCCCTGTCTATGTATCTGTCTTTCTGTCTCTACCTTTTGCACACAGTCTTTTTGCTTTTCATCCCTGGGCCACCTTTTCTCCTCTGGAGTCTGTAGCTCACGTTACATAATATACATTAGAGAGAGGTGGAGGGAGGAATGCTGGAAGTAAGGAAGAGGGGATGGAGGAGGGGAAGAAGACGCTCTGCCTGAGAACCCTGATGTCTGAGCAATTGATGCTTGACACTGCAGTCTGGGTCTTTATTGGCACAAAATTATTATTATTGTTATTACATATTTTTTGGGTATGTGCACTGCATTTGCTTACTTTTTGTTTCATTTTCGTTCATATGTGTTCAAATGACTTCCTTTCCCCCCCCCCCTCATAGGGCTTGTTTTTGTAAGCATGTACCCTCTGCAGCCGGTCTAGCTCATTTTCATCTTCAGGAGCTGACATCTGGTCTGCCCGTCCTCTCCTTTTTCCTCCTCCCTCGCTCATCCCCTCATCATCTCATCTCTATCATGATTACACTTTGCCTCGCTGACCTGCGATGATGTAACTAGTTTTTGGCAGCAGACTTAAGCATTATATCCTCCCATCTTTCTGAGAACCACCCCCTCTCGGTCTCTGCCTCACGCTCTTCCCATTTTTATAAAGTCTTAATCTTGTTCATAATGCATTTCCCTGCAATAGCTCAATGAGGGTGATGGGTGGGGTGAATGAGATTGCTGAGGAGAGAGCATTTGGGAATGTCAGATGATTTGATGCTCCAGTTGTAAGGACAAAAAAAAAAGATTGGGAGACGTTCTGTAGCACATGGATGTTTCTTCTCTTAAGTAATGAGTAAAAGGATGATGGTTAATGGCATTTGGCAGCCTCCAGCTTTGGCCACTTTGAGCGTCAAACATTGTCTTTTCTCCAGGCGTCATCTTCTAAGTTATATTTAATATAAGCATTTTTCAGTCTGCTGGCTGCATTGGCTCACTATTTCAAACTGCGCTGTGGTGATTGTTAATCCCTGTGAGAGAAGCAACTGACCAATCAGGGCTCAGTAGGCGGGATTAATAATGGGGACATAATTTTCCTAGATACTAGATAGCTACCTAGCTGCATTCATAAATGACTAGCGTGGATGAGATCAACACAGCTGTACAGTTTTTGACTGAACTGAGCCACTGTTTGTCTGTTGCTAATTCTATGAGAATGAAAATTGGCGGGGCCGATGGATCACTTGCTGTCTGGAGAAACTATAGCTAATCTATGAGGCTACAATGTATCTCAACTACTCTTCAAGTTTTTCAGTTGTATGTTTTCTTAAATGTGTTTCATTGGCTGTCCTATAATAAAGTGATACAGTAAATGTATCTACAATAATGACTTTCTCAAAGCCCTCGTGTGTCTAAATATCCTCTGAAGTGTAAGCAGTTGTCCACCAAATATTAGATTATCATTTTTGTGTATTGGGTTGAAAATATTTTGAGTTTTGTTTTTATCACCCAGGCAAGTCCAGTGCTATTGTCAGACAGTGAAGATCAGCGATTGGTAGATTAAGTCGCATCAGAGACGGTATACATTCCCTGTCATTGATGTAGAAGTGGCATATCACAACAGCAGCATGACATCATTGTCTGATCACACTGCGCGTAATGGGTTCCGTGCGTAACAGGTTCCACGCTTAACGGATTCCAGGCGTAACGGGTTCCACAGGGTCCACACGTAACGGGTTCTGTGCGTAACGGGTTCTGTGCGTAACGGGTTCTGTGCGTAACGGGTTCTGTGCGTAACGGGTTCCGTGCGTAACGGGTTCCGTGCGTAACGGGTTCCGTGCGTAACGGGTTCTGTGCGTAACGGGTTCCGTGCGTAACGGGTTCCACGCTTAACGGGTTCCACAGGGTCCACACGTAATGGGTTCTGTGCGTAACGGGTTCCAGGCGTAACGGGTTCTGTGCGTAACGGGTTCCGCGCGTAACGGGTTCCGCGCGTAACGGGTTCCGTGCGTAACGGGTTCCACGCGTAACGGGTTCCACGCGTAACGGGTTCCACGCTTAATGGGTTCCAGGCGTAACGGGTTCCACAGGGTCCACATGTAACGGGTTCTGTGCGTAACGGGTTCCACAGGGTCCACACGTAACGGGTTCTGTGCGTAACGGGTTCCGTGCGTAACGGGTTCCGTGCGTAACGGGTTCCGTGCGTAACGGGTTCTACGCGTAACGGGTTCCACGCGTAACGGGTTCCACAGGGTCCACACGTAATGGGTTCCGTGCGTAACGGGTTCCGTGCGTAACGGGTTCCGTGCGTAACGGGTTCCGTGCGTAACGGGTTCCGTGCGTAACGGGTTCCGTGCGTAACGGGTTCCGTGCGTAACGGGTTCCGTGCGTAACGGGTTCCGTGCGTAACGGATTCCACGCGTAACGGATTCCACGCGTAACAGATTCCACGCGTAACAGGTTTTTCCCATTTCCGTTTTCCCGTTTTCGGTTTGAAACGAAAAACGAGAATACATGGTATTTCCGTGGTATTTCCGTATTTTGTTTTTTCCGAATTAACGGTAAAACAGATGACTAAAACGTACACGGACCCGTGGCCATTATTCAAAGCGCCAATGTGAAACGCCACTACGAGACCAAACATACCCACTCCAATCCGAACTGAGGGCACAGAAAATAAACGATTTAAGAGCCCAATATGAACGTTCCCCCCAGAATATTAGAATATTAACAAATTCATTCACTGCCCAACGACGTGCTTACAATGTTCCCTGAAAGTTGCTTGGATTTTGGGTCAACATAAAAAGCCATTCACTGATGGAGAGGTTGGAGGGCATGAGTGCAGTAGCTGGAACTTTACTTGAGGGGAAACAAAAAGAAGAGTTATGTGAAAAAAATCAAGCAAATACCTGTCAGCAGCCTCAGCCACAAGGCTCATCTTTCTAAAATCAAGCACTTTCTTTTAAGATAAGTTTTTTAAAAGTTCTTTTTTGTGTATTTTATTTTTAGATGGAGCCATTATTTGACTTGAAATGAGAGAAGAACATTTATTTATGTATTTCTATGTATTATTTATAATCTATTTGAAAACTGAGAATAATAATTGTTAAAATATAATTGATGTGTACTTTCTTTATTTGATTTGACAGTTGTTGACTACACAGATACGTTACTACTACTAGACTTCTTGAATATATATATATATATATATATATATATATATATATATATATATATATGGCACTAAGTGGCGCGAGTTAGATATTATTGTAATGTTCCGGACCTTTGCCCGAGGAGATTTTCTCAATCTGGACCTTTTGGAATTTTAATTGAAGACCCCTGATCTATTCATACCGACTTTAATCTGCTTCTAGTGTTATTTGTGTGTGTGTGTGTGTGTGTGTGTTTTCTTATGCATATGTAAGTATGTTTGTTGAGTGCAGGGTGGGTCAGGAGGGGAAGGGCTTCTGCTATGCTCTGTTTTGAAGAAGACTGGTTTTCATAAAGTAAAGCTGTTTAATCTACAGGGAAATCCTACTTGAACTTTGTGTGTGTCCCAAATTTTTGGGATAACGAAAAAGGGATTTCAGAGAGAAGCGGACAGAAGGGTCCACAATATGCGTTTGTAAGACATATCCAGGATGTCAAACTGATTCAGCAGCAGAAACAGGTTAAGATTAGAGTTAAAGCCGACAGATCACATTGTAAAAGTGAACCACCTCATCATGTGATCGAGACTGAAGACAATGAAATTAGGGACCAGCACTGTTCCGGTATATCCGGGTAGGTCTTTATTCATTGTTGCTTATTCAAAGTCGCTAAATCTAGCTCGAAAGCTGCAATGTTGGCAACACCGATAGCCCAACCCTTCAGGCCTCCCTCCAAAGCCACTCTCCCAAAATCAGAATTATGAATGTAACCAACGAACATGGCTATTGTTAGTATACTCACAGCTGTTCAGCTAGCAGCAGCAGGTAGACAGGCAGGTATTAAAGGGTTTATTATAGTCCTGCAACAGCCACAGATACCAGATTTTATTCTCTCTTTTGTTAGAGCATTTGATTTATTTGATTGCTGTTAAGATCATTTCAACAAATATCACAACATTTTTTAACAAAGTACATTAACCACTTTAAGCCACTGTTTAAACAATGTAAGGCGAGGTTGTGTAATGTAATATAAATTATTATTATTACTTGCTACTACATTTATCAATCACTCCGTGCCAAAGTAGCAATTATTGTCAGCCAGCAAACATAACTGACACATAAGCCGTGTGAGAGAAAAGTTGTTTTGTTGCATTTTCTTCATGCAACTCTGCCAATAATTGAAAATGTTAGAATACAGTAGCAGAGATCTTCTCCAAACTATGATGTAGCCTCCATCAGCGTAAAGGATTGAAACAATTTCAACACTGTGTGAATTTGTTTTAGATGAGATGATTAATAAGCAGTTATAGCGATATAAATAGCTATATAGTCTATATAGACATCTGAGAACTATAAAACTGCTTCTACTGTTACTTATAGGATGCCATGCCTGCTACTGCAGGTCTGAAGCTGCCGGCACTCTGGCTTTGCCACTGAACATTATATATGCTCACACATGTACGCACGAGAGAGGTCGGTTTTTAGTTGGTATGGTACGTTTCAATGCACCTTCAGTAAACACATATTTCATTTCTGGAAAACAATTTTGAAAACAGTGAAACCCCTCTTGTAATCTTGTGTGTGTGTGAGAGTGTGTGTTTAGGTGAGTGTGTGTGTGTGTGTGTGTGTTTGAGTGTGTGAGTGAGAGAGGCAGGCAGCGGTGGCAATGGGAGTGCGTGTTGAGATTTGGGAGCTGTACTGGCTCTCTCATCAAGTATGCAGTTGGAGTCGACGCTGCAGCAGAGATGCCTAATCGAGAGAGCTGGAGAGAGAAGAGAGTCAGAGAAAGACTCTGAATACGTCATGCCACCCGCTCTCTTCCAGCCTCTCCTCTCTCCTCTTTATCGTCGCACTTGCCAATTACTCCTTTTCACACTCTTCTATCTCAGCCTGCTCTTCTTCCGCATCTCTTCCCTTTCACTCCCCCTAACCCCACCCGCTAGATTCCTCCGCTCTTATCCTCATTCATAGCCCCGGCCATTCACATCCCTCGCCCTCGCCGTTTCCACCAAATTCTCAATCATTTGCAGCCTAGAAAGAGCTGCTGAGAGCTTCAGCAGCCCTCTTCACACCGCAGGTAGCCTCACGGCACCGCAGATGTTACTACAGTGACGCGTCGCGGCTCCTCTTGCGGTTCCTGTTCCCATGACCATATAAGCACTTCCTCTTTGGCTGAGTGAGTGACATCACGGTGTTGGTCTGACTTGAGCAGTTGCAGGAAGCTCAAGTGAAAGGTCACAGACAGGTGGAATTGGATGGTGTTTAAAGGGAGCCTGTTGGGAGATACCGACCACATAACTTCTGTATCACTCTCTCACACACACACACACACACACACACACACACACACACACACACACACACACACACACACACACACACACACACACACACTCTCTCACAGTCTCCTCACGTCCTTCTTCTCACCTCTTCCAGTACTTGTTTCTTGCTTTTCTCATGACAGGAGAACACCCAGTTCCTGCCAAACAGGAAGTGGCTATGACTCAGTGAGAACAGACCATCGCATGTGTGTTCCGTCGTGTGTATCTCATGTTGTTCGGTCCGGTCCGTTCCAGTTCTCAGTGACTCGGGCAGCAGATGGCTGCAGCGTGACCTTCCTTTACCTGCGCTCTTGTACGCCGATGCAGATGACTGACATAAATGAAGACGGAACTAAATAAGTGATGGTTTCCTTATGAAGTATCAGACAAGCAGCTGGAACATCAAAGTGTGTCTTGCCAGAGAGCGATGGAGATGAAGCATTGGCATATTGCATGTATCAGCACACCAGAGGAGGGGATGAAGCATGCAGCATTAATCACCATCTCCATCCACCAGCCTGTCTCAGAGGCTGACTCACTCTTCATTAGCGACTTCACTGCTGTCAGCTGCTCACTGGTTGCCCAAAAGCAGACTGCAAATTACACTATCATGTCAGTACAAACTGCAGTAACTATTTTGGAGCACCTGTTGGAAGCACGGCCAGAGCGTCTACGATCATGAAAGGACCGATACAACTCTACGCCTTTTTAAGATTAAATGTAGGACAATGCAGAGTTTGCCCACAGCTACCATTGTGTAGAAAAATAAAGATGGCGTTTAATGGAGTCATCAGTGTACATTTTAACATGCTAAATGTGCTCGTTGAAGGAGCTGGCCTCCCTGTCAAGGTATTTCGTCTGAAGATTGACCAAGAACCAAACACCTTCATAAACTTCAGAACGTGCAAATGCGTGAACGCTGTGTGACCCACGTCTGAAAGGACATTTTGAAGTTTGGATTTGGACTAATGGCTCATTTCTCGTAGATTTAGGGAGCACAAAGTGTTTCAGGACCCAGAGTGAGCGGCTGCCTTTGGAGCGCTGAATTTCTTGTGAGCAAGCCTTAATTCTGACTTCCGATTTAGATTAGACTGTGACACCAATGACACTGCAGAGAGACATGCTATTTCCTCCCTGCAGGGATCAATATGCTTGGTCAGCCATAAAACTCCCACTCTGGGCTGGCTCTCATCTGTAAAACCTGATCCATATGCATAATCACTCCAAGGTCAGGCCACAGAGACATTTACATATAGACGCAGGCACCTTGAACTGACAAACTCGCCTGCCAACCAGGCAGAAAATTAACCAGTCAAGTTTGAGCCTCTGCGTGCACGTGTGTGTTAAGTGTGTGTGTGTGTTTGGGGTGTACAGGCAGGGAGAGGAGGGCTCATAGTGAGTGTGTGTGTTTAAAAACTTGAGAATACCTGTGCTTTTTCGTCCATTTTATTTTGTCACAGACGTGGTCTTGGTAGGTGGCTAATTGAAAATGCCTGTACTGCTGTTACCCTCTCTTCTCCCGCCACACAATAATGTGTGTGTGTGTCTGTGTGTGTGTATATTTATTTATGTGTTCGTTTTCTTGTTCCCAGCATGGGTCGGACTATCCACCAACATTACACTCTCTGGGACACTTGAGATTTTTTCTCAAGTTTTGGCCTCATTTAAATCTTGCCTCACAAACATTGAGAAGAAAAGACAGTAAAATCTTATTGTAACATCTGTCTTGTGCGAACTGTCATGAAATCTCTGAGGGATCTTTGTCAGCTGGTCTCTGTACCAGTCCTATTTCACACACTCTATCTCCCTGACTTTGCCTAATCTCTACTGTTCTACTGTGCTGTGTTTTCCTGCTGAAGGAGTCTGCACTGAATCCTCTTTGCATGCAGTTACAAGGAAGTACATGACAGTGACCGTGATGTCTCAGTGCCTCTTGCATATATTAGCTTCATACAGTATGTTAGTGGGGGACATTTGGAGAAACAACTAGAGCTGCTTTTTCTAACTTCATCTGCATACTGTTTGTGAGTCTGTCTCTGCTGTACTTGTTTCTGTCTGATTGTGTGTTCAGGTCACGGTACAGGTGAAGTGGGATTAATGGCAGATTAAAGGGAGCAGAGAAATGATTCCTGTGAACCTGATTACACACACACACACACACACATTTACACACATTTTCTTGCTGAATCATGACCTCCCTCTCTGCTGCAACACCACTGACTGACATTAGATTAAAACACTGCCAGTCAAAGAGAACAAACGGTACAGTTTGTGGTTACACAAAGACACGCACACAAAGCACATACTTTCTTGCTTGAATAGCCCGACGGAAAAATAAATATTGGTACTTCTGCAACTGACTCAGCGGGGCTATAATGAATATCAAGGGGAGCGAGAGGTGAAAGCTGTTGACAGACACAGCTGCTAAACCCAACTGTGCAGGCAAACAGTCCTCGACAAGCCTCTCCAGCTCTCTGTAGCTCATGTGGGTAGCATGACCTGACAAAGGCTGTGACGATTATTTACACTACAGTGATAAGATTGCACTCTGTGGATATTAAAACATATTGAGAGAGTTGGTATTGGCCTGATCCCAGTGTCCACACTCACAGACTAACAGTCTTTGAGGCGCGTTCCCGCAAAGTCTGTCGGGGCCTTGAGGTCTCTCTCGCAGACCTTTTTGAGCCCTTTTATGCACCGTAAATCCGCATTTTTGCCGACTTTGTCTGAGGGAATTGCACACAATTCATAGCGTGACTTTAACCACGGGCTGAGCATTCCAATACCCATACTACAATACTATTTAGTATGTGAGAAAAAGATTTAGTATGTCTCCATAGATAGTATGTCAAATGCAGTGTGTCAAAAACACCAGGATGTCCCACAGCATCCGGTAGCGCTTCGCAGTATTCAAGCCAGCTTTTCTGGCTATTCTGATCCACAATCCTCTGTGCAGCCGATATATAAGCAAAAGGGTCAAAATGATATGTGCAATGTTATGACACAGTAGTTTGTCCCAATTGAATACGTACTGCATGCAACAGTACGTACCTGGTACAGGGCAGCTGAAGTATGTACTAAAGGTAAAAAGAAAAAGTATGAGATTTGGAGCTCAGCTGGTTTTACCGGGGGAAGCCCTAAAGCGTAAAAAAAGAGGATGGCACATAGGTGTTCAACCTGGCATACTACATTTACACAGAAACATTCACTTTAAAGATTTGAGATGGTGCAAGAATCTGCTGTATTACACTCGTTTATTGATCAACCATTTTTTTATTTTGCTTATTTAAGATGTTAAGATGTTATTTCAGACAAAAACGAGTAAAGGTAGATAGATCTATAGATCATAGATAATTGGACAATCACCTCTCGTCTTGTTAAGAGTCTGGAAGATGTTCAAATCGAGGGCGTGAAAACATCAAATAAAACTCCAGAGTTGTACATAACTGTCGTATGCTGTCCCATTAATACGTACCTGAGGGTTCAGTCAATAGATTCCATTGTTTTCCAATTTTTGTAAAATAAATTATCAAAAAAACTCAACTTGCGTTTCTTTCTTTCTTATGATTTATGATTATACTGCACAAAAGACGTGTTTGAGTTCTGTCTACGGTTCTATAGAGGTGCAGGACTTGCAGTGAAAACAAGGCCACGGAGATTAAAATGTGACAGGAGCAAAAAAAAACTCAGCGACGCTGCTTGTGGTTCAGAGGTTTAGACAAACAGAGGAAAAACATGAATAAATACATAGAAAAAGGATATTGAATGCAGAGTCTTGTACAAAGTGTACCATTCAATTTACGTAACGGCAATGATAGGTGACTGGTAGCCGGAGCACTTTCAAGGCTCCTGGTTGAATCATTGGTACAAAAATAGCTGCTTCTTCAATGAAAAGCCAAAGTCACAAGCCTAAAGATAACACTTTTTAAAAGACTGATTATATAATCACTTCCTCTGTCCATTTTGGAAGCAATTTGACAACTGGTTTTGTTCCAGACTGAAATTATGAAGCATTTTGAATTACACCTGCGTGCCGTTTGCCATCTTCCGTGCCAAACTAATCTGCAAAACATAATTTCTCAGAAACAAAAGCAAAATAATCCAAACTAAGGACCACGAAGTAAACCTATCATTGCATTGTCTCAGACAGCCTTGTGTCTCCACGATGAGGAACATTGAAGGTATTCAAAGACCACGGCTAAAAGTCTACAGCCATGTTATTCTAATTCATCCTAAGGCGACCATAACTACAAATACAATGCATGCATCTCCTTTAAAACTATGAGTGGTGACTGTGATGTATGATGACTTTGATGACACAGGATGTCATGATGTGATGGGGATTGTGCTTTCGATACGGTTACTTTGTGGGGCGCTAATAGATCTCATGAGAGTATTGTGGAGCCACTTCAGTGGTATGGAAACTGGGAGCGAGAGACAGATGGACTCAATAGCTACTATTATAAGCTTTATTTGTTATGAGAAGGGGGGGGGGGATCATTTGTTGTTGTTTCTGTAAGTATAACAGGTCACAACATCATCCTTTTACAAGGACCTGACGTGACGCACCTGACTCTTGCTGTGTGTGTGTGTGTGTGTGTGTGTGTGTGTGTGTGTGTGTGTGTGTGTGTGTGTGTGTGTGTGTGTGTGTGTGTGTGTGTGCCCCCACTAGTTCTTCAGTTACACAGCGAGATCGAATTGCATCATTAGGGCTCTCTACCACACACACTCTCTCTCTGTCCATCTGTCTCTCTGTCTTTCTTAGTCACCCCTGTTGCTCTCATCTCTCCCACTTTGTCTGACCGCTGCCCAGCCGTCATGTTATTGCTCTATCCATCGGTCCAACGTTCACCGCAGCGCAGTCTTCCTCCGCCCCCCCCCCCCCCCGTCTGTTGTTTGACCACTGCTGACGACCGAGAGTGCTTAAAATGCAGACGGTAGTGTTGCAGCTTCCGTGTTGAGTGTTTTTCTTTGAGCAGAGGGTAAAGTTTAAAGCGCTGCGGCTGCCAAACGTTCAAAAGTGTATGATGTCACGTGCAGCACATCTTTGACTCGTGGTGTTGTAGGGAAGGTAACAAGGCTTAGGGAGTCATATACAGAAGGAGGTGGTTAGCTTTCAACAAACTGTTAGTTCTGGCTTAAAACAAGAGAAAAGATGTCTCTCCTCTCCTCTCCTCTCGTTGCCATTTACCAAGCCCCCGTTCCTTGTGCCTGTTGGTGTTTTTGGATCTGAGAGACGCTTTAGGCTTCGTGCCACAGCCGAGAGGCATATTCATACAATGGAGTCCTTCCAAAAGTCCTCCATCACTCATATACTCACACACACGCAGGCTCACACTCCATCAAACCGCCCCACTGTCACGGGCACACATTTAATTATTCAGTCACTAATTATCTCGTGTACCCGGTTACGTAACCGAGGTTGCCTTTGTGAGTGGAGAGGGAAGAGGAGACTTGTAAGGAGTAACTTGCCGGAAGAGCCGAGCTTTTGAGAGAATTTCATCTGGCCTCGCTGCTGATGCAACTTCTCCGCAGCATCTGAAACTGCTGGGAAAAGAAATGGAAATAAAGAATATCTATATCTAGTTTTAGATGAGGCTCAGTTCAGATCCACTTGTAGATACTAAAACACACAGCCATGTCTGTCTCTGTTTAAATATCCCTTCATCACTGTGAATGAATGCTAGCTGGTGATGTATGTAGCTCTTTTCTCTTACCTCCTCTTTCTCTTCAATTTATTTTGACCTTCTGCTTCCCCTCTCCCCTTCTATGACGACTTCTCTCTCACACCCACTGTTCCTTAGTTTTTATAGCTCTTTTTGTCCCCTCTCTCTCTCCTCTGGTGTCTTAATCTTCCCTTCATTCTTTTCCACCTTTACCTTCCTTCCTTCCTTCCAAAATCCTCTCCACTCTCACTGCTCCGTCTCAGTGTGAGGCCGAACACGCTGTGAGGCTGTTTCAGTCCCATTTTTAATTGGGAACTCGGCTGAAGTGCAACAAGCACAAATGACTTCAAGGTGAGACGGTCTCTATTTCTGCTATTCATCACATATCACTCCCTCTAAAAAAAAAACCTGCCTTCGAGTGTGGCCATTCAGAGCACCTATATACTTTTTTAAACTTTATATACTTTGACCTGGTGGTCGTTCGAACTACTTAAATAACATAATGCATGACCAGTCAGTCATATTTAATCACACATTGTGCGCAAAACTGCACCAACATCAGCTTCACCTCTGTGAACATAATGGAAAATTCTTCATTTTTGTTAAATCCATAAAAAAAACATCTTAGTTAAGGTTTACTTTGTGACGGATAGCACACCGTGTTGACACATCTGCCCGTGATTAATGTGCATGTGCACACCACAGAAACAAACAATCCACTTGGTCTTTTCTTTTTTTTTTTTTCCACATGTTGACATTCACAGTCAACAAGTGTCACCGTGGCATCGGTTTACCTCGGGCTAGCCCAGGGCCTGCATGGTGTGCGGGGGGGGGGGGGGGGGGGGGGGGGCATCACCTTTCATCAGCAATGGCCACAGTCCCCATCCCTAATGTGTCTAAACCTAGCTGGAATGTGGCCGAGTACCCTGCGTGCCTCTGACATCATGGAGTTTCCACTGCTGCGCTCGACTCATCTCACAGATAGCTGCTTTGATATTTCACACCGCATGCTCACTCGCAGGGGTTCCCCACTCACCACCCCTCCTGACCATAGATGGACTCTGGAGAGTCGCTGTTTATGTGGACGGGGGGTCATCTGATAGCCCAAAGGTTAAACCTCCAACAGTTCATGTTGTGTAGAAGTCAAGGAGCGTGACTGCTAAACTAATGAAATTACTTTTACACCAACCTTAAATCTTAGCTGACATTTTTGGCCGTCGGGGACGGGCTGCTGCTATATTCCAAATAAGGATGTGATTGCGCAATTTTGGCCTCATTTTTGAACAAAGTATCGATGTAAGAGTTGATAGGATGCTGGAGCAGCACTTTCTAGATGTAAAGCATTTCATGTAATCATTGAAGTACACTTCTGAGTTTACATTCACCAGTGGACAGTCTGCTGTAACACTATCCGATACGCTTGTGTGCTATAAATGAGGCGAGCACCCACAGAGACAACCAGCTTGATGATTTACTGTCGCGTTGAATTGGGGTTATTCCACTTGGAAAATTTCAGAAATATCAGCAGGTGTCAGTTCCAATTTTAAAACGTTTTTTATCGTAGGAGTTCAGATGTTTGCTATATAATCATGTCCATTTTCAATTCGTATGACATGGACTTCAGAGATTGAATGATGCACTCGATTAACCCATTTTACCAGTACAATTTAGGAAAATACTTTCTCCTGTTTCGTGGCCCTTTTTTCCTGGTGCTTGGTAAGTAAAGCCAACTGTTTACGAGCAGCAGAGGAATGCTGCGCTATTCCAGTTGGCTTACCTCTGAGGCTTCCTTTCCTGTGAGCGACTCGTGTCGAGCCCTTTTTTCTTGAATATCAAAGGTTTGTCAGGTCAGTCTTGCAACCTGATACCATTGTTGGACCGAGCATCTCTCTGAGTCAGGAAGGAGCCACTTCCATGTTTGGGCCAACATTCCTCTCTGCACTAGCAGCTGGTTTTCGTCTTCTTGTTTGTGCAGAATCTCCTGTATGAATGGACACAGAGACATGACGTACAAACACATCAACTAACAAAACGGTTGTCACAGCAGATGATGGATGTTCACCACAATTTGTTTTTGCCAATTTGTTATGAGCGGGTATGATACTTTATAAGACCAGGACTCAGATTTTCCATCACACGTGCACACTCACACAGCCAGCAGAACGAGGTGACATGACACCTCTAACTTTAGTCTCCTTCTGTGCCGCTCTGCATAATCCAGTTAGGATGTGCTATCAGGAGGTTTTAGCTGCCTTGCTTCCAGCTGGAGGAAAAACAGACTCCTGGCTCCAGTCTGGCCTGGACTGGCCTATTATCCAGAATTAACCTAATAAGTGCGTGTTATACTTGCACTGTAGGATCTCCCCATACACAGCCATAGACATAAATGCAGCACATCCTGTCAAACCTCATTATTGGTATGTGTGTGTTTGTGTGCAGGTTAGTTGTTGAGTGTGTGTGTGTGTGTGTGTGTGTGGGAAGGTTGCGGGGGGGCACCAGCTGATCTCACTGACCCAGAATGAGAGGAGTGCCCTTGATGACAGCCTGGCAACTATACTTGTCGTGACAACCCCTAGGAATGAGCTGTCGTGTGACACTTCTTTCTCAGAACCGAGGGCAATGGAAAAAGAAATCACGCACACACACACACACACGCACGCACATAGCTGTGTCAGCGGGGGGAAACCCTTCTGAAACAATGTCTGGCATGCTTGGGGATTTGAGAGAGAGGAGTGCAGGAGGGATTTAACCCATTCTGGAGAGCAACAAACCCGGGCATGAAACGGGGCCGCAGACCCTCATCACCTCACTTACTCTGGATTTGTGAACTGATTGTCCTCGTTTCGAATGAGGATGATGTCACCACTTTTTATGGTGTTTCTGACCCTTTGTGAGAGGGAAATAATCTTCAGTGTGCCTATAAATCATGTGTTGTTTTGACAGCCTGCCTCTCCTCGACGCAAAAACGTATTTTCCAAAGCTGTTGCTTGTTTTTGGCATGTGTAAAGTAAGATTAAGGTTACCTAAAATAACCTGTTGAGTCCGTGTAATTCAACCCCGAGACATTCTCTCATCTTCCAGCCATCCATAAAGAAAGCCGGATTTGAGTGTGGCAAGCAGCGCTGAAATATTTTCTGCCTTGTTTTGAAGCCAACGTCCAGGGATAGCCGTCACGGGACCGTCAGCACTCTGATGTCTGGAACACACACACACACACACACACAAATACAAATGTGCGTGCATAAACAGCTAACACACTCTATCACTTGTCGAGTGTATTTGGCACAGGCTTGTCTTGCTGTACAATGTTTTAATTTATCTGTGGCTGTTTATTAGTTCTGTTTTCATAGTTCCTATCTGCTGCCTTTCAGTTATTATTACGAGAGTACAACATGCATGTAAGGTTTCTACATACTGCACACGCAGACTCAAATGTGTCGTTTAATGTGTGAGGCTACTAACGGTCTCACACACACACAAACACGTACACACACACACACACACACACACACACATGCACAGCTTTTTAAAGGCTGGTAATTAGTCGAAGCAGTTAGGTGATAACAAGCGCCAGCCACACGTTTTCCAACAGAGGTGCCGGTGCCAACGTGCTGCCGGAAGTCACAGCACTACCCCCTCCCATCACACTCTGCACTCTGCAGCCTTCCCAGGTGGATACCCCGAAACACAGATGTACACGCACTCAGACTTTCATAAGTACAAGATAACATGAGCGTTTCCAAGGCCAACAAACATGACCAAGATAGAGTGAATGTCTTCTTCATGTCCTCCTCCTACTTAGTCCGTCCCCTTTTTTCTTTTGTCTGTCTTCTCCACCCACTTCTCCTCCTCCTCCTCCTCCTCCTCCTCCGTCTACACAATCTATGAGTCATCCGATCCAAAGGGTGAGATGCAGCATTCAGTAGATTATTTTCACCTTGCGGCGCTACACGCGAGGCAATCTTCACGTTTCGTCCTCTTTCTTCTCCCTCCTTGGCTTTCATCTAACCGTCGCCCGGCGACGAGCTACAAGTTGAAACCTTGTTGCTTGTGGGAGATTTCGTGCAGTCTGAGGTCGTGTCAGCCGCCCCCCCCCCAATGCACTTTATTTGAGCGCCCATATGGTCCTCTGGAGTGGAAAGTTTCCATCTCTGCTTGCTGCTCACGATTGAACGGCAGCTTGATCAAATAGAGACTGTGTGAGCGTTTGTGTCTCATCAATCACAGGAGGTGGTCCCAGTCACAGCAGTCTTTGCTGCCGTGATGGGAACTTGCTGTTTAATCATATGTTGTTGCAATATTGATCACACCATCATTTACTGAAAACATATTGGTTGATTTGAGTCATCAGAGACGTATTGGTGTCAGCCTCCCTCTCTCTGTTCTTCCTCTGCTTCTTTCCTCTCCCAACATGTCTATTTCTTTTCCTCCAGGTTGTGGAAACAGCAGCATGAGCGGCGACATGTACAGTGCCGGCCACCACTCCATCACCAACATAGACTACTCCTCTGTGTGCGTCAGTACGATGCGTGCCAGGCACAGCGGCTGCCTGGGTATGACCTGGCATCAGATGGACGTGCGCCAGCTCTCCTTCCCCGATGCGTCCTTTGACGTCGTCATAGAGAAGGCCACGGTGGATGCCTTCATGGTGGAAGAGAAGACGCCTTGGGAGGTGTCCCCCCAAACTGCCGTTTTCATTCACCAAGCACTCACAGAGGTATTGTTAAAATTCTGTGAATGGAAGGGTTGAATATTGAGTTCACAAGGTTTATTGGAAATCCTTGCCAATATTTAGTTAATTTAGCTAAAGCGCTCTCATGTTTCTGTTGGGTTCTCTGTCATTGTGTTTACCCGCTGAAGCAACGATACCAAACTTCAAATATCATTATTACAGTAATGTAAGTGGATCAGCTTTTCAGCTGCAGCAGACTTTTCAATGGGGTTCAATGATAAAAGTTGCACCTTACAGTTCAGCTGTGTTGGAGAATTGAGCAGCACTTTGATAAAATCCTACAAAGTGTTATACATTTGTTTTATTCTTTATCAATTTGAAGAAACCAACAAAACATACTGAACATATAGGCCTGCATTTCCGTCATGCCTCTCCCATATTCAGGCCTGTGATTGGGTTGGGATGGATGGGACAGTATAGACATACAGTAGTTCTTCTAGGATAATCTGGTTAAAAACCAAATGCTTAGCTGCTATCAAGTCAGGTCCAGCAACTCCCATCGTCTGTTTAATGCTACAAGAGTTGGAGGATGTTTTTCTTTTGAAAGACTGGCTTTTATTTTCTCGAGCAAAGCGGCTACTTGGAATATATTCTGAATATGTTATTGTCCTCTACCAATTACCAGTATACCAGTATTGTACAAACTACAAGCGTCTTTACATGCCTATGATGATTTAAAGGCTCTGCTGCAGGAAGAGTTTATCTGTAAATTACTTCTCCCTGACAGTGAAATCGGTAATAGTGGCACTTTACATTTCCACTCCATCTCCACAGCCCATCAGTTGACTTGCATGACGTCCAAGGCCTTTCAGCTGCTGGCTGCAGCACTAACCGCCGCTGTTCAGTGTGACAATGACAATGTTTTGGCCATTAGCCATGCTTGACCTTGACACACTAAAGACAAAGAGAGCACTGCTATATCAACTGAAGCAGGTGACTCACGAGCTCTGAATGTGGAAGAATTACTCGTGATGTGCTCACTGCCACGTTTGGAGCACTGTTAAATGAGATGTAATTCAAAGTTTAGTTTGTAATTACAGGTGTACTGTAGGCTCCATACACAGACCGAATATATAATTACAGTGAATGCATCAGTGGGAAAGGTCAGATTGTGGGAATCATGTTAATGGCGGCAGGGAGAGAGGACAATGTTAATGCACATTTAAACAAATTCAAAATACAGGCCTTTTTACCTGATATTTTTTAAAATATACATGAATGGAAAATATTAAGGTGCTTTTCAGTCGAATATTCCACTGAAATTGTTGCAGTCATTAGGCTGCCAGCATACAGTTCATGCTGATGATTCGGCATTAGGTGATGTAGTGTATTAGTGCCATAGACTGTACATAGCCTGGCCTCAAGGACACACACAGTGAGGTTTAGGGAGGAACACGAAATCTAACCGTAACTCAGAGGGGCTCCTTTAATTAAGAAGTAATTGACAGATTAATAAGTAAAGTTAGTTAGTTAATGTAATTGATTGTTTATTTTAATTTCCGGCCAAAAATCTGTTTAAATTCACGCGTATCGGTACAAGAGGCTGACCCTTGTACTGCAGTGGATGACAACTCCTTCAATGCAATGGACGTCTCTTTACTGACCTTGTAAGACACAAGTCTAGTGTTAGCTTGTCATTCCAGTGAGGCAGCAGAGGCCCCGGGAATGAACGGAAAACGGTCAGAGTTTTAATCACCTCAGATCAACTCAGGACTTAATGTTGTGAGCTTAACCAGGGACAGGCCTGACTCTCAAGGAGTAAACAAAGGCAAACACTGTGCTGTATATGGGCCAAGATGTTAAGGATAAAGACTGACTATAGCAACACACACACATGCACACAAAGAAGTAGACCGTGTCCTGGGTGTTTTCCTCTAACAGATGGAAGTATTAAAGAATGATCGGTGAGTGTGTTTGGGGCACAGATGGGAGGATTTGACATCCCTTAAAAAGAAGTGGCGCTGAACTCACGAAGCAGCCCTGTTTGAAAGCCATTACAGAGTCGAGTTCCTTCTCAGTCATCATCACCTGCTTCCCCTCACACCATCTCTTCTTCTCACGTATGACTCTCACTCTGTTTCCCCCTCATTCCCACTTATGTTTCTCTCACTGTTTCTGCTGCACTGCGAGTGTTGTTCATCTCGATGTGTGCAAATACCGAGGTGAGTGTGTAATCACGGAGAAGTCGATAGCTTTCTCCGCTGGTGTATTTTTGCTCTCTCGCTATAGCATATATAGTTACAGCAGTCACGACTCTTATGTGTGCGTTATGCAGAAATGTAGGAGGCGGGTTCAAAGCCTGCTTTCATTTTTTTTTAAAACCAACATTCTTACTTGACGAAAAAAAGAAAGGGGACAGATGAAGGGAGATGAGGAAGAGAGAGAGAGGTGAGAAGGAATGAAAGAAACTGAGGAAGCAGGAAAATCGCTTCTGAAGAATCTTTTGCTGAATTCACACACAAAGAAAGGAGGGATTGAAAGGAGGAGGAGATTGAGGAAAGGGTGAATCTGCATGACAGCACAGGAGAAAGAGAAGAAGAAAGGGGGGCAAAAAGAGACCGACAGAAAGCTAATGAGCAGTGCACCAGTGTGAGACCGATGGGAAGAAGGTAGCAAAGGAGAGGTAGAAAAGAGGAAAGGGGAGGGGAGGGGAGGGAGAAGAGTGGAGCCCACTATATTCTAAAATATGCCCTGTGAGTGTTTCCTAACTGAATGAATAGTGTTGAAGTAAAAAGCAAAGAAATATACAAGTGGCAATCAATAATCTAAACCACTTAAAATGAAAAGATATTATTTTACATCAGCATTAAAACAAAAAAAAAATACATGTAGATAACACGGGACAAAGTCACAGAACAATATGCAGAACTACAAAGATGTCCTCACGCAGTCATCGCTGGCGCCTGCCAAGGACAGACTACTGTCTATAGAAACATGGAACAAAAGGTGTAGCAACAAATGCAGTTTTATTTGTGTTGCAAAGACGCACACACACACACACACACACACAATCTCACGGTAGAGGCCGAGGTGCACTGAGGTGCAAAATTTATTTCACAGCCTGACATGCTCTGTGAATCACTTTTACTGTTGCTATGGAGACTCTTTTATTGGATATCATTTCAGACTAACACTTTTAATTGCTAACCTTTAGCCTCGTTCAAAGAGGTGAAGATTAGCCCTGCGGCTTGTTCAAAGAGGTAGGGGCTTAGTTATCTTTGAAGAAGTAAATGTAAATCAGAGGTTTAACGTGATACTTTTTTTTTTGATGTACGTGAAGATTATCTCTTTTTTTTCCACCTTCAATAGACGTCCAGTGTCAGCTGTAGAGCAGTGTCCCTGGTGTCTGTTGTTCCTTTTTTTTGCTCGAGGGCACTGAAGTGAATATTGTTGATAATGCAAGGTCTAGAATTTTAGCTACATTTACAAGTTTGGTAATTCTGCATAGTGTCAGTATATTAGTGAGAGATTTTGAATGAGAGCCAAGTCGTCGTCGTGTGCAACAGATGAGGGAAAAACTTTAAAACTGAGAAATTAAATAAAAAATGTTGTTGAGACCAAAAGTGTCAGTTTGGTGGCAAGAAATTTGAATCCACCACACTACAAATTGTAACTGTCAATGGGGGCCTGCTCTGTTAGATTAATTGAGACTCAATTCAAAATCTGTCGTTGGCCTCTTCGCATCCCTCCTCCCACGGCGCCGTCAGCTCAACCAGAATGACCTACTGGTCTTTGGTTGACCATGATGCAATGGAGGGTTCTGTAGACCCTCATCTCCCAGGACCTGGCAGTTTGCAACAGATTGGGGTTCGGTCTTTGGGTTCAGAAAGGCCTGTGGCCATGAGGTCGCCCTCGCCCCAAGTGTCTACATTGTCCAGGGCTTCCAATACCCCTCCTACTTGAGCACGGGCCACAGCTGTTATTTTGATGTCACCTTGAACCCCTTGTGGCGCATTCTGGACAATGCTCGACTCCAGCGCTGGTCCAGGAGCTACATCTACTGCTGCTGAAATTAGGAGGTTCATATCAGCGGCTGTGAACCCAGGAGATAGAGCGGGTCATCCTCTAATCGGAAGATTGGAGGTTCGATCCCTGGCTCCTCCAGTCAGCATGTCGGAAGTGTCCTCGGGCAAGATACCGGAGCCCAAATTGCTCCCAAAGGTTGTGCCGTCGGTGTGTTTGAAATGAGCATTATAATAGATATTGATGAGCAGGTGGCAACTTGTATGGCAGCCTCTTCCATCGGTGCATACATGTGTTTGAACGGGGTAAATGTTGGCATGTAGTATTCAGTGCTTTGAGATTGTGGTAACCAAAGGCGAACTCTCTCGGGGGTGTCCTCTGGTGTTGAGGTGGCTTATTAATAAGTACCAAGAGATCTTCAGCTCGGTGTGGCGCTCCCTGGTTGGAGTTCTCCTTTGTCTCACCGGGTGCAATTTTCTCTTAGTCATATTTTTATTTTTTGTTTTCTGTCCCAGTTGGCAATCGTGAGAGAAACATGTCGTCCTCTTGAGTTTTATTTTTTACTTTAAAGAAGTGCAAGTGTTGAAAACTGAGATAAGAGAATTTACAAAGTGGGATATTTGGTGATTGAATTCACATGTTTTTCTGATCCTTTAATTTGTATATGACATGTGCGGTATCTTCTTCTCTAAATGAAATGCCAGTTTTGTTCTCAGCTCGGCTCATTCATAAGTCAAACGGAGCCTTTTCACTGAGAGTCTAAGTGTGCGAGGAGTTGCAGATAGAATCATGCAACCCCACGATCCTAAGGTATCCCCACCTCCAATGGTCTAATGTAATGTAATGTATTGGAAAACTCTGTGTACCCACCTACACATCACGTCATGACATCATCGTTAGCTGGTTTAATGAATACAGTGAGAAACATTCATTGACATTGATTGGTTGTCCCTGCTGTGGAGAGTCCTCCCGTGCTCCATTACCGGGAAGCTTGGATGCCTGCCGGGAAGATGGCCCCAGGGGAACATTCATATTAGGACACACACACACACAAACACACACACACAGCTCAAGTCTTAATTCTCAGAGTTTCTGAAACATTTTCCAGTAATGCTCGCATAACATTTAACACACTGTGTATATTCCTGTGTGTGTGTGTTTCTGTCTGTCTTGATGTCGGCATGTTTTCATTGCTGTTTGAACCTTTTGTTCCAGGATAAAGTGGATTACACCAATCCACTTTATTTTTCTCTCTCCCTCTTTCACTTTTCACACTCTCCCTTGTCTGCCTCACCCCGTTCCATGTTCTTGTAAAATGTGACGCTTGAATAGAGGATGGAAAATGAAGTGCAATTTGTCGGCTTAACTTAAAACCTGACATTATTCAGTACAATCTGGATTTAGGAGATTCTGCCAATTTCAGATATCAGGCATACATGTCAATATTGGGCTCTGATCCTGAACTTTGTAGTGGTAGCATTGCCACTGAAACTGTCTACAGTAAAAACTTTCAAACGCTCTGTTTGCCACTTTGCGCCTGTGGAGTGAGAAAAAAAAGGCACTGATTCCATTAGTGGCTATGCCGTTCAAGAGACTAAGACAGCCGACCAAAAGCTGACATGTCATATATTCATCAGAACATCTGACGGCCGGTTGGGAGCAGTTGATCGGTCCATGATTGGTCCTTGCTTTCCACTGCTTGGCGCACAACACCAGACAAAGCTGAAATTTGGTCTGCCTCCAAAGTGAGTCGTGTGGCTCAAAAAATTGGGTCAGAAACGGGCTCAAATCATACAGCGTATGCCCAGCTTTATTGGATAAAGATTCATTTGGATTCTGTAGGTCTATGGAAGTTCAGGAAGTAAGAAGTTATTAGTCCCAGAAGCCAAAGTGATGGAGTCAAGTAAACTTAAAAACCTGATTAATGTCCGTCCGTAGCAGCTGCAGTATATTCTTTACATTACTGCTTGTGTGTTTGTGTTTATCTACAAGCCATGTCAACCCTTTCTTTCCCCATCTTCTTTTTTTGCACATATACATGCTGTTGTATTAATTTTATGCTAATGCGGGTGCATCCCCAAACTGCAAATTTGTGTGCGTGTTTTTCATACCTGCAGGCTGCTTTGCAGGTGTGTGTGTGTGTTTGTCATTCATGCATGCTTTTGTGAGTATTTCTGCATAATTTCGTGTGCATACCACCTATGAATTGTGAGTGTGCGTGCATGCGTGAGGGTTAGGGTGCTGGTCCTGTCCTCTCCAGCTCCTGCAGTGGAGCACACATGAGGAAGAGAGAGTGTGGGTGATTGCAATTCTGGTTGCGCATGTGTATAGATGTGAGGATGAAAGACGGGGTGTGCGAGTGCGTTTGTCTATTTCTGTCTTTTTTTTCCAAGTGCATTTGCTTCTTGTGGTGCTTGTCTTCCACATGCTTGTGTGTGTGGGTTTACAAAATGTCTGTGTGTCTGTGTGTGTGTGTGTGTGTGTGCGTGCATAATCCCAGCACTGCATCTATATGTGTACTTACATGTGTTTTTTGTGTACATATGTAGTATGTGATCGTGTGGATGTGTGTCAGGGGACGGACTGGTGAGCCGAGGCCTACCGGCTCTCCAGAGATTTTCACTCAGCTCAGGCATAATTCTCTGCACGTGCTCAGTCACACACACACACACTCACATTGGCAGATGGTCTGCCCCACACGCACAAATACACACCGACACTACCATCAAAACAACACGTACGTTCGCTATATGATATACATATTTAGAAGATGCTATAGTAAGTGTATATTAATATCACAGTTGTTCAAGTAGAACCTGGAAATTTAAGTAGTTCAGCCATTTTTTTCTCCTCTATTATGATATTTCACTGTGTGAAATGGATTTGAGAGACAAACACAGACGCACTTGTGGTCTGAGGATCATTAGATATATTTGATATATGTGTATATTCGTCACATTCAATAAAACCGTTTTCTCATTTACTGCCCTCCCTTTGTACAGATGTTCTACATTATTCCCTCTCTTCTGTCCCACTTTAATCCAATGCCTCTTCTGTACTTTTCACCTCGCGCTCGCTCTTCATATCTGTGGATACTTTTGTTAATCCAGCGTTAAGGTTCGTCCCAGCTGTGAATAGGGAAGCCCCCGGAGCCAGACGCAATCCCTCTGTTCCCTTTTACACACACACACTCCCCCTCCCCCTCCCCCTCCCCCTCACTCTCTCAAACTCGCACACAAAGACCGTTTCAAGTTCACTGTCTGCTCGGATATAACGTCTCCTGTAATGTGCTGACATGGGCTGGCAGATGCAACTGTATTAAACATGAGTCATTACTAAATCTCATAAATGTGACTGCATGCTTGAATGCACAGATCTCATGCGTTAATACTTACTTGATGCATTGAGACACCCACACACACACAGTATTGGTTATGTTGCTGATTGCAGTATTGCCTTGGGAAACATTGTGTGGCCAGATTTGTTTTTCCCCTCTTTTCACAAGACAATACTGCACAATATAATCTGTGCTCAGGACAGAGATTATAATCTATAACAACCGCCCTTTGGAAAATGGTGGTACATATGTGCACAATACTAAGGGAGAATGTTTAAAGAGTAGGAGAATTAGACAACGACAACACAACGTAGTAGATTTGGAGGAAAAAACTGAGGAATATGGCAGAGCAGGCTGGTTGAATATATATTTACATGAAAATAAAGGTATTATTTTGCTACAATAAGAAATTAACTACATTTCTAACACACAAGTAAAGAAATTCATAAGACAGAACATACCTCACCACTGCAAGGAGCCAGTCCAAGTAAACATGTGACATGTGCACGCACATTCAAACACACACACACACACACACACACACACACACACAGACAGAATGTCCTTCCCAGCTCACCGTTGCCAAGACGACTGGTATCGACTACAGAGCACTGTTCCTATGGAAACAATAGATGCCTAAAGGAGGAAGATCATTAATTGGAATAAGAGAATATAGGAGAGAGGGATGATGAAGACCAGAGACTAGAGACAAGGGACAGGAAAAGAGATGGAGGGCAGGGTAATGAGGGAGAAGGTGTCGCTCAGCAGAGCTGTGCACACTTAACACTTGAGAATAGATTATTACCTCGGAGTATTATAGTGATTTCACTGTCAGTTCATCCTGTTCACTTCGTCTTTCTGATGATTTACTGTGCATTTGTTTGTTCATCCAGGTTACACGCGGTAAACACAACCTGGTAGGGAGGGGGAAATCCACATTTTAGTAAATGTGTGGAAAATCCTTGTATGCCACAGTGTAGTGAAGTGGAGTACACTCCTTAAAAGAAGGTTAGTAGATCAAGCAAATCTCCCAGGAGTGTGTGTGTGTGTGTGTGTGTGTGTGTGTGTGTGTGTGTGTGTGTGTGTGTGTGTGTGTGTGTGTGTGTGTGTGTGTGTGACTGCACATGCTGGGATGTTTTTATGTTCCTGAGCTTATTATACCACATCATTGTTAGTCAGTCCGTATACTGAAGTGGTTCCCCACCTTTTCTGTCGAACGTACCTCCGTGTTCCTGTCAGATGAGTTCAAGTACCCCTTCATCAACAGCACACAAGGCATTTCCCTTAGTGTGTTCTTTTGAACTGATTGTAAGCTATTAATTATGTAAAAGTAGATGTTGTTACAGCCTATTTTGTCATGCAAGACATAGTCAATGTTGTTGGAGCTGAGTCTCTTTTTCTCTTTTTGTTTAAGTTTGCATTCTTATAACTAACTGCTTATTATTATTCTAGGTGTCGTGCATCTCTGTTGTTTGTGTGACCCGGCCTTCTATAGTATTCCTTTGTTTAAGAAGTATTAACAACAGTGGCACACATGCTGTGGACATGCGCAACGGAGTGCAATCACAGAGAGCCATACACATTCCTACTTACATCTCTTGTTTCTATTTTACAGCCAGGCAGTCAAACAAAACCTTTGTATTATTTATACGGAGTTTCATTCCTCAGTTGGCTGCAGTGTCTGGATCTTCTCCGATAGGATGCACTCTCCCTCTCCCTCTCTGCCTCCGTCCGTATCTTTCCTCTTTTGTTCTTCGATCACAGAGTGTTAGAATGCAGGAGAATCGATACGGACACTTTTCTCTCATTAAGGCCTTTCATAGTCAGAGAGGAGGGAGGGAGGAAGAGGAGGCTCCACTGAAATGCTTTGTGTTCGCTGTTTCCTTCTCCTGCTGAAAGTTAATATTCCGATTGAGGAGAGTTTGGGAGGCTGGGTTTGTTTTGCATTGATTCAATTCGCCGTCGTGATCATGTTTGTCTCCAGTTTCACATTATGGAGAATGGATTCTGTTCTTTCTGTTGCGCATGAAAAGATGAAGGAGTCATGCAAACATGCAGGCTTTATGTTCATGAGAGAGCCGTTTCTCCAGAGTTGATGGTGTGGGCAATGGGGAGGAAAACATCAGTCGACCACAGACCTGCTTTTTCTTTACATTGCATGTGTGTTTGGATATCTGGGGAATCCGATATACGAGAGGCATCATTGTGCATGTGTGAGAAAGAAACTGTTTGTTTGTGCGTCTGCGCATGTGCGTTTCTGGATAGATAGGACCCAGCCAACTGTGAAAACGGCCTTTCTCCACACAGCAAGTCAATCAAGTCTGCAGCTGGGTCATTTTCTCTCCTCTGCTGCCTTCTATTTTTCTTCTCTCTCCTCTCCCCCGAACCTTTCACTGTCCACTGAAAGCTGGCTCGGGTCGATGGCTCATCCTCGTGATCTTCGTATCTGCCCGTCCTCCAGTCCCACAGCGGACACACACGCACGCACAGAAGACTCTTAAGAAACTGATTTATTCTTTGCTGGCAGAGATCCACACAAGATTATGCTGGTTCCATCTCAAGTGACCGAAATTGCCTCCTCATTTTTGAACTAATTGAACAGAGCAGACAACTAATGTAACAGCTATTTGCTGCTTAAAGGAGTGGTCGAAGCGGGGGAAAGATCGTTGATTTGGACTCCCGAGGTTTGACCCTCTCGCCAGAAATAGACTTGTTTCCTGCAGGTACAAACAGATCATGTAACTCACCAATTGTCAGCTCTGGAGTCCTTTTAGGCACCGCTTTGAAGAGACCTCGGAGAAAGCTTCTGCAAGCTCTGATCACTTTGTAAAAATTAGAATTTAGTTTGTAGTGTTCCTAGTATTACATATATTCAGTTATAACAGGTGTGTTGTTTTTCTCAACTCGGTTAAAGGTGCTACATTTCTAATTCAGAGCACACCTACTGCGTCCATATGGCTCTCAGCATGGCGACGGCTGAGCCGGCCATCAGTGCTGACAAAGTTGACAGAGCTAACACTGTTCATCTGAGGGGGATCCGGAGGGTGGCTGCTATATTAAAGGTGCAATATACTGGATTCAGAGCATTAATTTAGCAGCAAACAACAATTTGCTTTGTGAAGATATAGTGGAGTCATGTCTAACTGAGCCGAGAATGAGTGTGTGTCGTTCTCAGAGCTTCTCCTTGCTTTGTTGACATAGCCGTGCTGGCCGTGCATGCTTTTAGTGCGTGTCCATGCATGTGAGCATCCCCCCCCCCACTGGCAGGCAACTGTACTGCTCTCATATGGCGGTTACAGCTGATAACGCCAGCCCAACCGATGGCGGCGGCGTGTAAGCTTAGCACCCTTTAAGTAAACACAGTCAGCTCAGTCAGCATTTTTGCCATAGTTATTAACGTTGTCATATTCCACATACAAGAAAAAGAAGGACAACGAACAGGAAGCATACTTAGAACAAAAGATTAAAGAACTACAGTACAACAACGCAAATAATCCCACAACACAAAGTCAAAATGAATGACGGAAATACAAATTACAACTGAATGAACACACAAACAAAAAAAACAAAAGTCCTCCTACACAGACTAAGACACGAACATTTGGAATACAGTAATAAATCTGGTAAATACCTGGCCAACCAAATCAAGCGAAACAAAGCGAAAACAAGAATTTCAACGATCGTGAACTCAGCAGGGAACATCGTGCAGACACCTGATGAAATAAACACCAATTTATACTCATCAAAACACAAACCAATCCAAGAAGACATCGACACATTTCTCAGCAATATTGATTTACCTCAACTTAATAATGAAGACCAAGCCAATGCACTTGAGAATCCAGTTACAGTAACAGAATTCCACAATGCACTCAGACTCAACATCACCAGGACCTGACGGCTGAGTTCTATCAACACTTTTACAATTCTTTATTCACAAATCAAATCTTCCAATTGACATGAACGCTGCTACAATGTCTTTTACTAAACCCCCCTCCAAAAAAAAATTTAAATAAATATATATATATATAATGTTTATCCATAATCTTTCAAGCCTTCTGCACCACTTTTTGTCTTTAATCTCATCTCCTCCTCTTCCCTCTCTTTTTCCCATCCCTCTCATCATTGCTGTGTGCTAGACACCCTCTCCACGTCAGGCCAGTGTGTGCTGCCAGATGTGCAGTGATCCCACTGCTAAACAGCTGGCCGGTAGTGCTAAAGACACGCACAGACATGCATGTGGACGGGCATAAAAACTATCATGCATGTTTCGACATACAAGACGCAGATGTAACCCCGTGGCCTCCAGTGTCACAGCTCCAGATTTGTAGATAGATTTATTTGCATTTTTTTTTTTTGCGCTTAAAAATGTCTTTGCGTTAGTTTAGTGTCACACTAAACTGCTTTTTGACAACCTCTAGATAATTATACATTTATTTAACTGACACCTCCCATGCTGGAAGAAGCGTGACTATCTGACATTGACTTATGCATCCGCAACACAGTAGCTGCCAGCAGCTGTCTACAGGCTTTTTTGGCAGACACTGCACACACAATATTGTGTATTTGAAAAAAGAAAAAGAAAAATGTCATTATGGTTTGTGTTTGCTGACAAAGTGAAGCGATGAAAACGTGTAAATCAAGTCCAAGAAATGTCCTAATGTCTGCCATTACTCTGGTGTAAATAGCTTTAGAAAAAAACGTGTATTTGCCATTTAATGTATTTGGATATTAAGCGTTAAATTGCACATTTTAAATGACTTTATTGTATTGCAAGGCCTCATTAACTCTAACAGTTGTTTCATGTACAGAGTGTCTCCTTTTGCAGATGGCTGACTTACGTTTGAACCTTCATACAATTACATCGGCTTCATGGCCTCGTCACAAGTTCACGAAGAAAACATTTAATTTGCCACTATTGATGCAGATACAATCACACTGAAATCACAAACCTAGATCGTCAACATCAGCTTACATATCACGAAACAGGCAGATGGAAAGATGTCAGGTTTGCTACAAACAGAGACTTTCAGTATCAATCAAGCTTTTGCTTGTAGTTTTGTATTTCATTGGACAGAAGTGGAGTTATGTAATACTCCCAATCAGTTAATTAAATCGCCTCCTTCAGTTTCGTCAGACTGAAGTCATTCCAAACCTTTTATCCAGTCGTCCGAAGAAACCGTAACGCCGGAGGCAACAGCAGAGCACAGTTTGCCTCATTGCTCTTCCTCTCTTGGTTTCACCATCAGATGTTTTGCTCATCGCTCCTTCTTGCTACCTGCTCAACTCTGTTCCTTTCCCCCCCGTCAGTGGTTCTGAAGGGATGTTGTGATACAAAACTAAATTTGTTCTAAAGCTGTAGTCTGTTCCATTTTAGATCTGATTCCCAGTTGGTAAAATACCCTGATTTGCTAAGTTCTGATTCTAAACATCCTTCGTTGAAATCACTGCTTTTGCCAGTTTAATTGACTGACCCCAAACAAGATATAGTCCTGCACATAACCCCCGTTTAACGTCTATTTTTTTAAGTTGTATCTCCAGGTTGTAACATGAATTAGGCTACCACTAAATACTGTAGTGTTCGACAAGACATTCAAATGAATTCAGATTCAATACTGGTTAATAAATCACTTCCTGTTTACACATGTTTGCTTTCAGCTTTATTTACATTCCACACACTTAACACACTTAACCATAATGTAAAAGGTCCGACTGAACTCCCCGGTGCAGTTTGTAAGAGCGATTGAGTGAATAAGTGTGCATCTGAATGTGTGTGTGTGTGTGTGTGTATGTGTGTGTGTGTGTGTGTGTGTGTGTGTGTGTGCTCCCTGCCAGTTGCTGCCCATATTGTCTGTCACTGACTGTCGTACACAACATGCTCCAAGGCTCTCTATGTGACAGCAGTTAAATAGACTAACTCAGCAGGCTGCAGTCCAACTTCAGCCAGGGAGAGATTAGAGAGCTAGATGGAGATGAGGAGGGGGTGGTGCGTGCGCAGGAAGACGTTACGGGAAATCAAATGTAGTCCAAAGGCTGGTCGGTCTGTAATTTCTGGGAAACTGCCTTTTATCCCGACATCTGCAAATGTTTGTGTTAGGCTTGTGTGAACCTGCCGCCAGCGAGCGCTGCCTACCGGTTATTTTCTTAGTAACAAACAAATGAAGCTGTTTGCCACTTCCCTCTCTTTACTCATATTATTTGTGATTGAGTCTGTTTGTGTGTTTGCTACATGGTCAATTGCTGTTATCTTGAAAAGGTGATTTATATAACCTACAGTGAATTGACACACATGCAGTCACACACTCTTGTAAACAATGAGGAGGGTTCAAAATGTCCTTGTTCTGAATCTCACAAATTAAGATTGTTCCTCAAAAGGAGAGAGAGAGAGAGAGAGAGAGAGAGAGAGAGAGAGAGAGAGAGAGACACAGAGAGAGACACAGAGAGAGAGAGAGTAACTCTGTGTTTGGCTGTAGTGGCAGCCATCAGCCATCACAGTGGTTATGTAATGTTTGCTGTACAAGGCCAACGGACGAGTGAGATGAATGTAAATGAGGCTGCTTCCTCCTTTCACCAATGTGGAATCAGGTTCACTATCACTCGAATCCCCAAAAGAATCTGAGTACTAAACCATCCGTCCCTGGTCAGAGGAGATGTAGGTTACAGTGAAGTGTGCCTTGAAGTTCTGGTGACTAGCGCGTTGTTTTGATGCTTGGATAATAAGCCCCTCCACTTTTTACTTACTTTCTATCCATTTTTTTGCCTCTCTGTCCTCGCCTCCCTCTGCCTCTCCGGCAACAAAATCTCCACCGCCCGACACTCCCGAGTCTGTTTCCAGGGCCTGTTTCCATAGCAACAGGTTACCATGGAAACTAGGTGACAGTGCAGTGCTTTCCATCGTGCCATCGCCGGGCGAGAGGTGTTCGGAAAAAGGGAAAGTTTGTCCGCCTTCTGTTTACCGAAATCGAGATGAAACTGCGGGGTTTGATGTTACACTTTGAATGTGCATTTTAAACCTCCAGAGAAACTCTTATTGTGTTGATAAGTGATGTTTACATTCATGCAATTGGAATAAACTTTGACAGAATATTTGGGTAATTTTAAACATCCGAATCTTATCATCCAACCAATATTCAAAGGAAGAGTAAATCTTGAGATGTGGAGGTTTTTAATCAGTCAGTCGGGGTACTTTTAAGATTCCTGAATCTCCATTAATACAGTGTTTGAAACAATCAAATGCATGTCCATTGTGTTCACCTGACCTTTGTCCAATCCATCAAATCAAATGCTGACCCACTTGCAGAATTCCAATGTGTCCATCCATAATCTGTGATATTTCCCTTTTTCTCGACTCTCTTTCTCTCTTCCATCCTATAAAATCTTCAATCGCATGTCTCTCTGAGCCTCTGCGTCGTGTGTAGAGCGACATCCAAGGGCTTGAAATAACTGTACCACTTGCCAAATGATGCAATTACACAGAAAAAGCAAAAAATTGGACTTGGCTTTTATGTCGCTTTTAGATTTAGAAATAGACGGGAGGAAAGAGATAACAGCAGGGCGTTTTGGTAGACAAAGCTACTCACGTGTAAAGGGAGGGAGGGGGGGGGGGTATGTTTCCTGTCTTACATGTTCAGAACAGTTCTAATGCTCCACTGTGCCTCTGCTTTGGAACCACTGTATGTGGTCATTTTGCTCTGACATGTACAGTATGGATATTACAGTTACAGCCCGGCCGTGTGACCGTCCCTGTCTACTGTGGGTTTGGTTTGTAGCCAGATTATTGCTCCAGTATTTAATTATGAAAAACAACAGCCTGGGGGCCGCGTTGGATTTTCACAAAACAATCACAGCTTCTTGAATCCAAGTTGCTCATCCAGTCCTCGATCGAGACGGAGAGCGATGGAGAGACAGACAGAGGGACTGGGGAAAAAAAAAAAAAAAAAAAGAGAGTGACGGATAAGCAGAGCACAAACAAACAGAAGGTGCGACAGTGTGATGGAGAGACCGTGTTACGCCTGCTGCTGAGGTGGCATCAGCTCCTGCTACTACCAGAATGTTTTGTTTTGCGCTATCACGCAAACATTACCTGCACACAAACGAGTCGGCCGCATCACAACTGCAAATTAAAGCTGGTATAGCATTGGAAAGTTTAATAATCTTTTCCCCAGTCGAAGCAGTACTTTATATCAGAGGGTGGAGGGTGTGAGGGACCTCAGTGGGCGAGCTTCAGCCCGCCCCTCTACCGCTCCACAGCCGACCTGGTTCGAGGCACGTGAGGAGACGCTGCTGTAGCAGTCTACCAACTGCACGTTCTGCCTACGGGATCCACTGCTGCCACAGAAATAGCTCCAAAGATAATAGCAACAGTTCAGCGGTACTCGGCACTATTGAGGGCACTGTTGAGTGTCTGTTGAATTGAATGTGACATTTTAAGGTTGGACAAAGCAGCTCAGTGAGCATTGGATTCGTTGTTGTGGTTACTCGCTGTGGATGGGCCAGAAACAGTAACAAGGAATGAGGTGGATTCAATTTTTAGGCGTTCAGTTTGTAGGTTGTTGATGATTTTTTTTTTTTTTGGGGGGTTGAGTTATTTCGAGCTTTGATGTGCAAGTGTTACTCTCCAGCTTTGATGCCGGCGGCAAGATGCAAAGGGATTTGTTCAGTCCCCTTTGGGATTAGCTCTGGGAAAATGATGTTGTTTGTCATTACTGTCCATAGAAATCAGGCTAACATGCAATAATATACTAAAGGCATATCAGCTACACGCTACTTACATCAGAATCTGATTTTAAATTCAATTTGATGTTCTTTGCTTGCGACTTTGCATGTGTTGGTCTATTAACTGTAATGTATGTATACTTTCCATTACTACGAACCATTAGATCATAGATTTACATACCCCAATTCATATTTTTGGGATTTTATCACTATGCCACACATGTTTATATGGATCCTCTCAAGTACAGAGGAGCTGGATACAAGCTAAGGGAAGTAACTAAATGGAAATTCTCCAGTTACTAGAAACACATCACAGTTTGTTCTTGTTTTGCTCTGAGAGTTTACAAAGTTACATAAGTTATCAGAAATGCAGCTAAAGTACCGATGTGTCTGGTTCAATGGCACAGCCGTGGAGAGAAAGCACTTACAGAAACACATCGAGCACCCAGCAGTGGTCTTCCTTGTTTTCCCTTTTGAATTTTGAAAAAGACAGAAAATAAATGATTTATTGTTTTAAAATCCAACAATAAACAAGTTGTGACGGTGATACAGAGTTAAATCTATGCTTCACGAATTGTCGTCTGAATCCAGTCTGTGTCCAGTGCCTCTCGGGTTTTCCCACAAAACTGCTGTATTCCAAAATGAACCTGATTCATAACCTGGTTGATCATAAACAGTCAGTAGCAGTATCTCCAAACAACACACAACACCTTTTGTACTTGGAAAAAAAGATTGTGTTGTCATTGTGTTATCGTATGAATAGATGATAATGATTGCCCCAGGTTTTGATTTATTAAAATGTTTTCTCATTATTGATTAAGTGGTTTTCACACTCATCCATACATTCAGTGGTTGTTGCCCTTGTTGAGAGTTTTCAGCATTTTTAAGTGTGTCCATTTTGACTAATGGGTCATTCTAACTTTGCATTCGCCACTTGTGTTGCAGAGATTCAAGAAACAAAACGCATCCATTGGAAAGACAATATGTATTGGAGAAAGCGGCGTGAGCCATATTTCCTTACCAAAATAATCATAGAAATTAGCCCCATGGATTAGCTGTTGTAGCTAACTGCAGAGGGATCTACTGCGGAGGCTTGAAGGCTAACCAAACCAGCATTAATCTGCACAGCCCACATTTAGTTTAAATGTTGGTTGCTATTGTTTCAGCATGTGAGGATACGAGACTGCATTCACCAGCAGTTCCGTATACTTTGCAGAGTACTGTGGGAGCCATTTAAGCATTGTTCTATGTGTGTGTTCACACTGTAAGCTTTGTGTTCCGGTCATTAATAGTTACTTTTTTGGTTGTGTACTATAGGTCCTGATGCTGCAGTACAACAGACAGGGAATTCCTCTGGCTGTTAAATGTGTATTAAAGCCTCATTGGCGGTGACTCATTCCCACTCCAGTCACTTCAACATCAACTCCTACGGTCACTGCTGCTTTACGCTCACTGCGGGAGCCCAGTCCAACCAGGTGGAAGTAGAAAAACACCGTCAGTCAGCGGCGGGGCATCCCCCAGCCTGCCCTGCTCAATGCCTCAGCTGGATTTCATCCATCTTGATCACATGAGATCAATATCACTCCTGATGTATTTAATGACGCCAACGAGGTGTGGTTGAGCAGCAAGCTGTCCAGACTACTGTACTGTTGGTTTCACCGTTTCCAGGAGAGTCATCAGAGGCGTCAGATGTTGTGTACCTCGGGGCAGACTCTGTTCAGACTCCCTCGTTGGCCAGATGCCAGGAAAAGTACATTTGGCTTCAACAGCGTTGTTGACAGAGAGTACCTTTTAATTGTTGTATTCATTAAATGGAGTTGCTGGCTATTGCATTTGGGAGTGTTCTTTTGCTGCTGCTTTCTATGGCTTTGTAGGTAAGTGTGTTGTGGACATTGGGCAGACTTTGATATTCATCAGTTAAGCGTGAGGGAAACGAATATGCACCTGCACACCCACACGGATGCCTTTTGGCTACTCAGAGTGGGAGGAGCTCTGTTGAGAATTACACATGACTCTATGCGCCAATATAAATGATAATGAAATAAGTTGTCCTGCCCTAACAGGCGATTGAGGTGTCCAGTAAGCCCAGTAAAGAATACATCTCTTTTTATAGCTTCTAGTCTGCACTTCCAACTAGCATTTTCTGCCCCTCTCTGCGCTCTGTAGTCCCCACTGCTTTAATGTGGAATCCAGTTCCTCCTCGCCCTCCCTCACATACAGTACAGTCACACTACGCTGGGCTCGAACCCATCACTTGTTCCCCTGAGTCTGCAGCTCTGACTGCCTGACTGCGAACGGCTCTAACACTTGCTGTATAATGAGACAGTAGAAGCACAGTTAAAGAGCAGTTTGATGATCTAGTATTTAATGAGTCTCGGGCCTGGTTCTGTGTGAAGAGCAAGAGCTGCTTTATCATTTTGGCAGTATAACTGGAAAGGACAAGAGTGTGCTGTCTTACCGCACATCGGCACAGAGGAGTTGGGAGTTAATTGAAGTGTTACCCGGATAAAAGGGGCAATTCTCAGATTTGAACGCCCGTTATATAGGCTCTTGTACAGGCCAGGAGTTAGGGGACATATTCTGTCATGTGCAAACCTTTTAATGGATCAAACCTGTGGCTGGTTGTCTTAAGCCCATTTGATTCGACCCATGTATACTTCACATTGCTGCTACTGTTGTGTGTTAAGGTTTTGAGTCTATTTCCTCCCCCCCTCCAGACAATCAGTGCTTTCCTTTTCATTTGCATGCAGCGTTAAAATCAATTCACACTCTTGAAACTTGCTTGAGTTGTGAAAACCATCCATCGAGTCTGCAATGTTTGTGACAAAATGACATTATCGTTCCTGTGACCCCCGCAGAAGCTTTTAAACCAAAAACAGTCACCTTGCAAACATGATCGACGCCGCTGTAGTTTAGGATACACAGGATGTCGTCAAACACTGTTGAAATATTAATATTTGACCAAGAACAAAATACAAACTGTTGTCAATCTCTCCCGTGAATCAATCCTGCTGTACAGTGAGTCCAGAAGAGACTCCATGCTGACCAATGGAAAGCTTGCAGCTTTTGACACTAATTGGCTCCTTCTGTGTTGTGGCGCCTTCATACACAGCTGCCAGCCTTGACAAATAGCTTTAAAATGTAACACATTTAGTTTAGGACCAATCAACTGAGGATGCAGTTATATGTTATGTATATCAAAAATCACAAATAGATGAGCCGCCTGGCTTCTTTTGCACCCAAACTTCAAGAATAAATTAGCTGAAGTTGTTTATTATTTTATATCTTTCTTTTTTTTTTTTTTTGTCAGGTTGTTATGGAAACTGGCCCGCCCACGTCTGCAGCAGTGCTGTGCTGTACAAAAGTGTTTTCTACCTCTAATTCTCTCCACAGTCACTCAGTAAATAGTTTTTTACTGTTATTATTCAGCACAACTTGCATACGGCAAACAAACTAGACACTAGAAAACCATCTTGGCGATTCATGTTGTGCTCTTTTGGAGCCAGTGGAGTCGTCTTGATGGCTGCAAATCTTGGTTGCAAAGCGATTGTATCAGGGTGGCACCACTGTGTGTAGCCAGTACTGTATGTGAACCAGTGAAGGACACAGTAAATGTACCAGTGTCCTCTAAACCAATCATGATAAATTGACCTGTTACTCTCATTCTGTCCGACAAGCACCAAGCTCAAATGAATTGGTTTGGAGTGAACCTTTGCTCCCCCTCTCGTACCTCTTCAGGGGGAGACTGAGAAAAGTAAAGACAACCTACTCGCTGCACATGATGATAGGGTGCTAGATTTTTTTATTTTTTTTTGATTAGTCAAGCCAGCGAGGAAAAGCAAAGGAGAACTTTTGCGTTGTCGTAGGATGAGTCACTGAGAGGTCTCCGGTGGGGGAAGAGTCACAGAGGCAGTGAGTGCCAGTACGAAATGGAAGGTAATGACAGTAAAGGGTTTAAAAAGAAACTCAAGCTGTTGGACGCTGTTGCTCACAACCCTGGCTACGCTACTTTGCTGCCCTTGCCCCGGTACAGCAGTACAGTATTCCAGACAAAAGGAGTATAAGTTTAACACAATTTTGTGTCATGTAACATGTTGTTGGTTTCACTTTCAGTGGCTCCCCGCGCTGCTGGCCCATTGAACGGACAGGACTGTGTCAGTGTGCTTCTGGAACTTCCACCCAGCTGTCCTGTCCTCCCTTCCCCATCCCACAGGAGACCCCTTCAGCAGCCAGACACACTGGCCCATTTTTCCTTCCCTCTGCCTCCTTCCGTCTCTGCTTCTCTTCTTGTGTCTCGCCCTGCGTCTCCAGCTGCTGCCAAACGCTTTATCTCTCCGACTCGCCAAGCTTAGACTTTATTGATGTAGTTGTTTATGTTTTGGCTCTTGAATCTATCCATAATGTCTGTCTGTATTGATTGACTTTTTTCATTTCTGTCCAAGCAGTTAAATATGCATTGTCAGTTTATGGCTAAAAACTAATCATATAAAGTAGCACAACATTAGCTGCGGTGTAAGTTGTTAGCGGCAAGTGTTGCTAAATAGGGAATGGCTGCAATAAACTAATTACCCAACCGCTGCTGATGCTAGTCTACCCACAAGAACTTAATGGATAATTACATATAAGTGCAAGCAAGGGCTTGATAAGTGTAATAAGTGTCCTGGGCTTTAAAAGGTAGCGTTTGATTTAGAGACGGGGGAAACGGAGGTGCAGAGGGAGCCAGCCAAATAGAGGGGAACACCCTCTCTCCTTTCACTCTTCCTGCGTCGAAGCCAAAACGTGTCACTGTACCAGCTGCTCACGTTTTGCTCCAGTTTCTCTGCGGTTTCACCATTTTTGAAAAAAAAAACTGTTCTCAAAGGCAGATGAATTTATTAATTACACATTCGCGAACTCTGTGCCTTCCCATCCAGTACAAAGTGTTCCACAAAGTCTGCGTCATTTTTTCCCGTCATACTGCACCACGAACAGCAAAACGTTGCTTAATTTAAATTGAATATTTATTTGCAGTGAAAAGCTGCTTTTCTATCTGTGGCTGCTATCAAGTAGTGTTCCGTGGATGAGGAAAGTTTGTACTCAAACTCAAATGCTCAAACACACACACACACAGGTTTGTGAGTGTAGGCATTTAAAAGCAGTGCAAGGATGCTGGGAGCATGACAGTGGGCGGGTGTGGGTGTCTGAAGTGTGTCTCTGTCTTTCTCCGCCGGTGTGAAAAGAAGTTCAGTAATTAAAGCCAACCTCTCTCTGGTCCCCAATGGAAAGGGAAGGCAGAAAGGGTGAGGAGGCTGTGAGAGGGAGTGGGAGAGATAAAGAAGAAAGGAGAGATAAAAGCCAGAGACGGTTATTTTTGATGAAAAGGGAGGAAAGGGAGGTTTTAATTTTAGCTTGGCATGCCAGATTGCCGTGAGGGGAGAATGTGGCAGCTGAATGCGAAGATGCTGATCGGTTAGACAGGGGTCCATGCACGGGCACGGACACAACACACACACACACACACACACACTGACACTAACGTTGCATCTCGCAGCACGGACACGCGGTTGAAAATGTGCCTGAAGACAAGAGTTTCCCCTCATTTTAAAGGAAATGACCAACGCACAGCTTTCAGTTGTATTCATGTTGAAGAAGCGCTTATTACATGTATTGTGTTATTCCTTGTTTTTATTGAACTCCGGCATTCACCTAAAGTCAACCCGCTAATTAGGCTCCTGAGAAAGACTTTCCCGACACACAGTCGCACTTGTCTGCAGACTGAGAGAGCCTCGAATCCCAGTGAAATGGTAAACATTCAGCAGGAGTTTTGTGTTGTTCGAGCTTGTGTTCTCTTTATCAGCGCTGCTCGTTATCCAAACTTCCTGGCAATCTCCCCGTCTAACGAAGGCGCGAGGTTCACTGTTCTGCTGCCTGGTGTTTTTTGTTTTGGGGGGGGGGTGTCTCGCTCTGACCTACATACGTTACCGTGACCGGCACTAAACTTTTGTCTCCATGACAACGTGAGGTGTGTGAGAGGGAGGGATGCGCCTACTTGAAAGCCGGGATGTTGCCGTCTTCCTACGATAGCCCGAGCCTCCACAAGCCCACACAGACTGATTTATACCAGAACAAATATTCAAGAAGGTATCGAGCCTAGAAATCTGCATTTTGAATCAGCCTCAGCTTTTTTCTGTAATGTTAACTCGCGCACAGGGAAGACATTTATTTATTTGTTTTTTGTCCTGGCGGGGCAAAGGGTGGATAGATGTTGAGGGAGAGAAGAGAAAAGGTCTTTGATGTATAATTTATCTATGCAGTGGGTGGGTGGAGGTGATGGGGTGTGAGCTGGGTGAGGAGAGGGGAGGACAGGAGGGTAACAGAGAGGAAATGTAGGGGGGGGGGGGGGGGCAGAACATAGGAGGCTAGAGAGAGGGAATCCAACACTCACGTTTGCCCCGTTATCCATCACTGTGCCAAGTACTGTAAGTCTTCCAGTGGGATAATGTGTCTGTATTAAAGAATACGTGTGATCACAAGTATGCATGTTTATTATGTTGGTTTGCTCTTGTGCATATGGAGCGCCTAGACTTAGAAAAACTGCTATTATCTTATTAAAAGGTGTGTTATTTTTATTTTTAAAACATGTTGCCGAGGAAGCCACTTTGCTTGTGCAGCAACAGCCCACTCGCTCTGGCAGATTCATACTCGCTTCTCCAGTGCAGATGGTGCCTTATAGCGTTTGCACATTTGGCTCTTGAAGGCAGGAGCTTGGAGGAGGAAGAGGAGACAATACGGGATAAAATAGGGATGGAAGGATGAAGGAAGCAAAGCAGGCTGTTGCACCTCTGGAGGGAAGAGCAGAAGAGCAGATCTGCTTTGTTGGTAGACCGTCATTGAGACCTCATTCTCTCACCCCTCCTCCCTCCCATCTTTACTCTCTTACCACCCTCCTTTTTTTTCCTCCTCCTTTCTCTCACCCACTCCCGCGTTGTTTCTCTGTTTCCTCAAGACATTTACACGTTTTTGCCATCCACATGTCTGGCTGCAGTGTCTGTAAGGTGAAATCGAAAGGACATTACTTCAGGGAGGGGCTGCAGTGAGGGGGTCTACGGAGCTACATGAGACCAGTAAACAACCACAGAGAAGATGGGAGGGATTCTATAAACTATGAAAATATGACCTAAATAAAAAGTACACCTCCTCCTCCCTTTTCTCTCTGCCCCAGTTCAAATATTTGTTCTTACGTGCATATTTAAGGGCTGCATAGCCATGTGTGTGTGTTTGTATGCACAAGTGTGTCTGTACTTGCATATATTATATGTGTGTGTGTGTGTGTGTATACAGTGCCTCTAAAAGAGACAGTAGGCAGGGGCCCATACTAGTCTGCTGACCGGCGATAGCACTCTGTTGTTGTCTCTACCCACTGATCAGCTCTGCCTCACCCACAGGGAGGTGGGTGTGCACACACACACAAATGTACCTCTGCTTGTCTCTCACTAATCATCCCCCACACTAAAGCCTTCATCCATTGGTTCAGAAAGGGCAAAAAAAAATAACAAAACAATAATAACTTTTTAGTGGGCAAACCACAATGTTTTTTAAATTCTCCCACATTTTGGATGAAACACATTCAATGCAAGGAAAAAAAAAATGGTGGTCGAGATGGTCATTGTGTCATTTAAGGGGATCATAGAGTTGTAAACTGTTATTGTGCATTGATGGAGAAGCATAGCAGACTACTCATTGGACCCTGACCAGTTATAGCTTGCCGTCCTTAATGAGTTGGCGATCGGCAAGGACGTGAAATGGACCAAAAATGACACACTTAGTACCACCAATAACATCATTGCTCTTTCACTTTGCCATGTGTACATTTGTGCTCATAAGACTGTTCTAGAGTCATCTCAGACAGGTTGAACTCATTTCAAACAAAGAGAAATAATGAAAGTGGTGAAACACCAAAAAATAGGTATCCTCTGATAATTTGACCAGAAAAGTCTTAACTCGTGGTCCACCTTCTGGTTCGGTAGTTTTTAACCTCATCTCGTGGTCTTTACAAGCAAATCGAGTTGAAGAAAAGCGACGAAGGCCATGGTTTACAGCCGGTAAGTGGACGTTGAGTTACGTTGATGCAGGAGAATTTGAAAGACACTGTGTGCGCTTACTGCCTCAGGAGCTTCACACGTACCTTTTCAATCTTATATGAACCCAGATTACAGAGTAAGATGTGACCACCGGCCACCCTCTCCTCATCCGACCATCGTACCGGTTATCTCATGTACAGTATCTTTAGGCGAACCTCAGCTCAAAGAGGAGATAAATAGGATGAATATTATCATTGCAGTCCAGTGTGAGCAGGAAGACAAAGCGATGAATCGGAGGAATTGAGGACACAGAGAAATGTCATTCTTATTGGATCGACAACTTATCTTCTCATTGACTATTGCCGAAAGGTCAGGCGGTGACTTGGACTGACCTTTACAAAGTTAATATTTCAAAGTTTTAGACAAGTTCATTTGTTTCTCCCAGTACAAAGACTGTTACTTCTTAATGGGGTGATCACAGAAAGGCTCGACAATGTTCTGATAATATAACACTAATTATAACACTTGTATTCAATAGAACGATTGATATTACTATATTGTTGACCATCTCAAAATGGCAGTGGGATTACCTGGACTTCCTCATGGGGATCTGAACTCCGGATCTCATGTTTCCTCTTTGTTGCAGTGCACTCGAGGCGGGTCAGGTCACTCAGACACGAGCTCCTTCCACCACACTGAATAATTCAGGAGAGGCCATGATGCAATGTGTGTGTGGGTGTGTTTGAGTAAATCATGTTGTGTGTGTGTGTGGAGTGTGTATTTTGAGGAATGGTTTCAGTGGAGTGTGAGTGTGTGAAGATGGGCGCTAACGGAGTGGTTTCCTCTGTGCTCTTGGAGAAGCCCTGTGGCCCACTTAGGATCAGCTTACAGATGTCGGACTGAGAGGGGATTTTGAAAACCGACTCCGAGTTTTGGGATGCTGTTTCTTCAACTTGGGTGTAGCAGCCAGTGAGCCTTCCTCCACCTGTTGATGTGACCTGTTGAGACTCTACATTAGGCACATTTAAGATTAACACTTGTTTGTCTGCAGCATTCAAAGCGCAACATTGCATCCGAACAAACCTGCCAATGTCGATCCTTTATCATAGCAATGACACCGCTCTGATCTGTGGGTGGATGATTTGCATCGTGCCAGAGCTGTTGTCGTAGTACGCGTGCTGATATACATACAGAATATGTATAAATATGACTCACCACACACTTGAGCGTGAGAATCTCGGTCAGTAATGTATCCTGAGAAACCCATGATGTGGGGTGGGGGTAATGTCTGTGTCGGCTTGTTTAAAATGCCCTTAAATAACGGAGTTTAGTGTTCAAGCCGTCCTCCAGCTGGTTATGGCCGAGGTGTTTTCTATAGTTCAGTGTCGTCTTGGGTTACAGTGACGTCGGTCCTCTTAATCAGCGGTGACATAAGGGTCTGGAGTTACACTGCACAGGTACAAAGTGTGCACGCATACATCTCAGTGTCATGCATAATGGCTGAAGGGTGAGGTCAGGATGATGCACTTTAACTCCCACTTCGGTCTACTCACTCACCAAAGCCTCCGGAGGGCTCCACCTGTACTGTACTTTGACTTTTGTGTAGTTCCAGCAGTCTGACACGGCCTTCCGAGGAAACTGTCATGATATATTTTTTAAGGGAAAAGATGTGCTCATCAAAAGGGTAAAAAAAAAAGATCAGTTCTACTGAGCATTGTTGCCTCTTTTAGCTCAATTTCTTTTATTTTATAGCACACATATGTACTGTACTGTACGAGGACGCGTTGAGGCTGCTTCAGCCCAAACATTTGAGGTGGGTTAACAGTTAGCCTAGCCCTGTCAAAAGCAATACGATATGCCTTTCAACAACTTCAACGCTAGTGTTGTATCTTCTGTATGTTGCACTTGTAGAAACAGAAAAGGGGGCCGTGTGGTCCAGCGAGCAGTGGGCTCATTCTGTGAGCTATTTCTTCACCTGTTCATATTATGGGGTTGAGTAGCAGAAATCCGCTCCATTTTTTTGTTTTGTGATTGTCGTGGCTTCAATTCTGAATGCTGTCGACTCTCTGCCTTGTTTTTGTCAAGCACTCCTTAATGTAGATCACTCTACGCTTTACCCCCCCATTGCTGTGCATTGTATTACTCATTTCATCCCATATTCAGCGACCCCTCCACCCTTCCTCTAGTTTTTCCTCCGTGTCACAGTGGAGAGTGAATAATTCATGTTCGTGCTGCTTGCTGGTGGAGATGAATCATGTGAGAAGAGCAGGATACACGTGCTCGTCTCCGAGCGACTCTTCTCTCCGAGGACCCCAGGACAGCATGGGGGGGAGGGCACTTTGCTCCTCCACGGCTTCATAGACCACAACTACCCCGTCCTACAGGACATTACCGCCCCAGCTTTCATGAAAGTCACACGTGAGCTTCACGCTAGTTCCTCTGCCTTCAAAGCTCAGCCAAGCAGCAGCTTCTCACTATACTTTATCTACAGTCTATGGCATTAGCTCATCAATGACAACATGTTTATATTTAGTTCACTGATCCCTTGGAACAATAAATGTCCATGTAGTGGTGATTCCTTATATAATATTTCAAATTACCAATAGAGACGCCCTAAAAAAAAGTCTTGCAAGTCTCAAGTCCCAAGTCAAGACCACTTATTCCCATAAGTCTAACTCTACTTTACTACTTTTCTAACATTAGAAACAGCTGATTGTTGATTTTAAAAGACAACCTTTTAGGCTGATAAATCTTGAATACAACAATTGTATTGCCATGCTAATAGTGTTGAGGGCTCAATGTATTTCATATTTTCAAACGGTGCCGCTAAATGCTAAGCTAATAGAAGCTTAATCCATAACTGGTCAGAGAACATTGTTAGCCTTCACTCACCTCTCCTTAATTGTTTTTTTAGCCGCATGTTTTGAATGTTGCCATATGTTTTTCTGTTTTAGCAATGCATGGAGAGAATATGAGACCGTATGTTGACCCAGTCTACATGTTTGATGAATGAAACACAAAAAAGTTTGTTGCTCACTGCTCTGCAGACTCTGTTCCCTCTCTCCCACTCACACCTTTTGTCTCTGGAGAAGCTCCCTGCCTGAGCCAAACCATATGTGTCTCTGCATGCACGTGTTTGTGTCAATTTCCACATTCTGTGTGTGTGTGTGTGTGTGTGTGTGTGTGTGTGTGTGTACTCGTATTTGCCTGAGCTCTGCAGTTCTCTCAAGCTAACTGTGTCCTGATGCACACGTGTATCTCACACGAAGGATCGACACACTGGTGTGTTGATGGACCCAGAACAAGAATTATTCATATAGAGGGACCCTCACAGTTTTCCTCCTGTCACACCGTGTTATCAGATCGCATGGCTGAGCAGCCAGCACTGCGGACTGAAAATCTCCATGCTTAACATTTGCTCTGGTTTACAGTGACGCAGTGCCATGTGCCTGATTGGAGGGATACCAATTTCAGGGACAGAAGTGTCTGTCTATCTGTCAAACAACAAGTAGTCACAGAGTTTTGTTATGACTCAGATTTGGATATAATTTAGAGCATTGCGTCTTCCACAGCTCTGCCTTTCCTTAGGATAAAATACCTAAAATGAGTGTGTGGGTCTTGTTAGTAGGGCTTCTAATACTCTTCCTCTCCTCTTTCTTCATTCTTCTTCCAGGTTAGACGCTGCTTGAAGCCTGGAGGACGATTTGTCTCTATAAGCTTCGCCTCACCCCTCTTCAGGAAACGCCTCTATGCTCGCACAGAGTACAACTGGTCGATTAAGAAGTACGGCTATGGAGAAGGCTTTGAATATTTTGTGTACGTCATGACCAAAGGAGAGGAGCTAAGCCCAGAAGATGCAGCTCTAGAGAAAAAGCTACTGGAGGACACCAAATCCCCGCCTACCACGATTGTCACAATGGAAACTAAAGATGAGGAAGACTTCCTGTTTAATATTAAACTAGGAAAAGATTAACTCTGAGATTCATAAGTAAGCTCTATACTGTGACAATGACCAAAGAAACTCAAACTTCTCCAGAAACGGCCTTCGTGACCGCACATTTCTGCCTTACAGTTATGTAATTGTATAAGAATGAACTGTTATGTATTTTTAGTTGCGGTTTATGTTGGGCACAGATGTTCATATCGGCATCTGTGAGGATGGATTGTTTTATACAGATACAAATCATTTTCTGTCACGATAGCGAATAGTGGCCAAATATACATACAAATCAATGTGGTGAATTCACCATAATTTGCAGTTGTTACATTTCCAAAGAACAATTGGAAACAGTAGCATGATAATCATACACAATTGTATTGGTCATTCATTCAGTTTGTGATCCCTGTGGAGTCATTTGTACTCATGTTTAACTATGACTCATCGTGTTTCTGTCTGTGTCATAATTTTCAGAAGCTGCTCCCATCAGCTTCTGTTGTAGTGCAGGTCATAATAGAAATTTTTATCTTTGAAAAAAACAAGTTTACATCCCAGCGTTCTTAATTGTTCTGTCTGTCCATACATCAGAAAGACTCAACAGTCTCTGCTTCTACGGTGCCGCACAAAGTCTGCCCATGTTGCAAAATTTGCAAGACAAACTGCCACGTCTAGACGTCTAGACACGGTACATAACAGCAGCGCTGACCTGCATGTTCAGTCAGTGTTAAAGTCCTATCTGTATGTCAGTCGATTTCTCCCCTTCTGGGTTGTCTGCATCTGGACCACGTCTGCTTTTAGACTCCAAACAAAAGCTGCTAATGGAGACATGCAGAGTTTGAAACCAGCCGGCACATACAAGTAACAGCCCACCCTGCGTGTTATTTGTTGAGGAAACATGAGATGAGTGTCGGGTCCTGTGCTCTCTCCGCTGCTTAAATTTAGACCTGAAAGAGAGAGCCAGGCATGCAGACAGGCAGGAAGGCTGGTGACTGGAGGGGGGGGGGGGACCACATTGATAAAGTAGAAATCATTTATTTTTAATTCTCCACTGAGATCTAATTACTGCCTATTTTTAAGACTTGGGAAAAAAAAAAAAAAGGTGCATGATTCTTCAGATGGCTCTTCTTTCGTTCCATGACTTTCTGATGGTGTAACTGTAGTTTGTTTAACTTCAACTTTGCTGTTGAAAAGGTAAGGTAAGCTGTTCTGGAGCTTTTGATCATATCCCACGATCTTCCTCAGCAGACAGAGTTAGCTCCGTTGCCATTGAAGTAACTGTTGGCTAAGCCCCGCCCCCCTTCGTTACTATTGCTACGCTCGTACGGTGTGTGTTCTCACATGGCACATATGAAGTTTTATGGTGAGATTGTTTTAATGAAGTACTGTTTTCAAATTCAAGAATGAATTTTCAACCTGTTGTGCTCTGCAATAACATGAATATTAACGTTTTACAAATGTTTTCATCTTTGTGTCTTTTATACTATAAGAAGATTTCAAACTAAGTAAACAATGATGTGACATTACTGCGTTCTTATTTCCTTTGACCGTTGCTGTAGCTTAGCTGAATATTGCGATCGTATATTCTCTTGCTAGTGTCCACACTCGCAAATACACGCTGCACACACACACTGTTTCACATATTGTAATGTATCTCTGTCAGACAGTGGTGGTCTCAATGTCCCTCACTCTGTATCGACCCTTGCATGGTTTATTATCTGGTTTCCATGGCGGCATTTGGGTCCAATGCCCTGACTGCCTGAACAGGAGAGTCCTGTAAGTGCCAGCAGGTTTTTATACGTAATGACAATAGAGACGTAGGGGTGCAAGCTCAGCTCCACTGCAGCACTGGGACATAAAACACATAATGATGTATTCAACTCTCCGTGTGGTTGGATGGAGGTTGGCTACGTCCCTGCAAATGTAGAGAGTTCTGCTGGATTTTCCTCCATTGGACTTAGTTTAGTCTCACTTCAATTTCTGTTCCACCAATATATGAATATAGTGGTATAATCCTGTATATGTAGAAAATAATTTTTTTGTTGCAAATTAGTTTTTGGGCTCCCGTAGTCAGACTGACTGATCTGCAATGGCAGAGACCCCGACAGTGAGATTTAACTTGACTGGACTTAAGTTATATAACCACAGAGCACGGGGCAGGCCTCACGCAGGAGAGGCTTAGTCATCATTTTCTGTTTAGCACAAAGCTTTTTCGTCTTATTTGCAGATTCTTTTGTTTCTTCGGCTGATCACCTGAGTCATCCAGGTGTCTTAGGCTATGATTTAATACAGAGCACTGCGTATATTTATGCGCGTGAGAGATAGTAGAGCCAGAATTTTCTCTCCTGCTGCTAATTGTCCTCCATGCTCTGTTGCCCAAGGGCAGCAACAACACTAATCTACTGCATGCTCAATGCCTTTCTCTCTCTGTCTTTCTGTCTCTCTCTTACTCTCAGTCACTTATCTCACCACCACCCTGTCCTCTCAGTCTGCATCGATTGGCCCTGAGTGCTTTGGTGTGTGTGTGGGTGTTATATGTGAGGTCTCATGCAACTCCAAAGGTCTACTGCATGCTTTAACCAAACATCTGTGGGTTTTATCTGCCTCACTGTATGTGATGGTGTCAAACTGTATCACGACACAGCACTACTTACCCCATTCACGTCCGTGCTTACTGCAGCTCCACTCAAAGCATCCTCTGTGATTCTTGAAGGGAAATTCTTGTTTCCTACAACCATGGTCCTAATTTTGTGGTTTAGTTCTATTGTACTAAAGTTATTTATTGATATCTGGGAATGCGGCAATATTAAAAAAAGCATGTCTAATGGGGCAAGTAATACGGGCGTACAGACCGTCGTACAGGTTTAAAACAAACCCAAAGTTAGTCAAACTTTTTTTGGAAGATGAAACAAAGGCGCATTCTCTTAGTGCACGTGAGTGCATGTGTGAGTGTGCCCCAATGACGAGCTCAAGGCCACAGCTCTTCACTGCGCTCATACAGCAGTTACAGACAATAACAGCGTCTCGAAGCATGGCACCCACCCTCCTGTTCCCCCTCAGGTAAACACTGGTGCCTCTGTCAGCTTTTTTTTTCTATTGTTCTCATTGTTAGTGCTGTTAGCTGCAAGACAGGCACCACGCCGGCACCCTTCAGGGGCAACACAAACGCTCCCAATCTTAGCACCTTTTAGGGATCTTTTCCATCAAAACATGTTTAGTAATTCCTTTATTGCAGTTTAAATCCATGAACATAAGACCAAGCTATGACTTGCTGCCTATGAAGCAAGTTGCTACAGACCAGCATAGGTAAGATGGAGGGAATCACCAGCTGTCCTTGTCAGTGGAAACCAGTCTGCATTGTGAACTGCCACTGCTTTAAACAGCACTGTATATCTGCCTTATATCTCTCTTGGGGCAGCATAATACCATAATATATTGTATGGCAGGCTTATGTAACTGGAGGAGGAATATTAATGGATGTCCGCTCAGGATGGGGCGAAAGTGGAATCAGATCAAAGCTCTTTGTTCTCACTGCACACGCTCAGTTTGACCCTAGAGCTGAGAGTTGCTTTGAGCTGTGTGTGTTCATGTATGTCAGAGATAACAGTGCGATGGCACTTAACATTTACTGTCTGCCATAGCTTTTTCTGCGTTTTGCACACAAACCTCCATATGTCTGTCATGCTTGTATTTCTATCCAGTCTTTCTATGTGGCTACACAGTGATCTGTGTTGACCCCAGTATGGCCTGCACTTGCATACTATAACATAGTCTGCCAGGTCAGGACACAGGAGCCTCAAAGACCTCGGGTTACATCTATAGCTCCGGCTCACAGTCAACTGACCTCTGACCCTGAGAGTTGCAAAAAAGTGACTTAATTTACGTGTCAACAGTGGGCAGTAGCTCATTAGTTGTTGCCTGGGATGTTCAAGTCTGTAACCAAAGCTGAATAGGTTTCCTAGCTCTAATTACAGTAAACTAGCATAGCAGTGTGAATGATATAGATCTGCTCTCCAGAGATTGAAAATGTGGTGGTGGAATTTGTTTCAGATGGAACCTTAGATTTGTATATTCTGATATCGATATTTTAGAGTGAACGGTCACACCGGTCTTTATCAGAGTCCAGAAATCTGATATGTACGATTTTCTTTTCTTTTCTTTTTTTGTTTACACTGGCTTGGTTAATTGTAAGAATGCAATATATCATCCAAAGCAAAGTCTTGTTTGTGTATTTTCATAGTTTGCGATGGAGCTCGATGGCACAGAGGCAGTTTGGGTACACAGACAGTACTTGTTTGTAGGATTAATTAATTGCTGGTTTTGATCTCTTTAGGGCATTGTTATGCCTCTCGAAGTCGTGGCCAGATACAGTTTCATGTTGTCCGTCCGTTCCGTTCTCGTGAACACAATATTTCAGGAATGCTTGGAGGGAATTTCTTGAAATTTGGCACAAACTTGAATGATTTGATTAGATTTTGGTGGTCAATGGTCAAGGTGTCTGTGACCTCACAAAACATGTTTCTGGCCATAACTCATAATAATAATAAGAATGCATATGCTAATTATGACAGTTTCACACAAATGACTAATAGGATGAAATGATGAAGTGATGAAATTTTGCAACTTGACTGGTTAGAGGCATGCAACCGTGGGGTGGTTCTAGTTCTAATTCTAGTTCTATACTTAAAAGATGAAACAACACCAGTGTTATCCTTTAAGCCTATTGTCTGGACATATTTTTTTCATTAAGAATATTCCATAGGATTTTTTAAACATTAAAACGCATAACACTGAAGGGAGAGCAATGCTGCAGCATATTGGTAGAAGGACTTGATTTACTTTTAAAGTCACATGTTCACAGTCACACTTATGATAGGAGAGAGGCATGGAGCAGATTCAATATTTGCCCAAATGTGTCAGTCCGGTTCCGGCCTTCCAGGACCGCCCATTACTGTGAAAAGTGTAATTGTCCATGACCGTAGACAGACACACACATACACACACACACACTCACACAAACACGACATCCACAACAACAACCTGATCGATAGCACTATGTGTTCATTCAGTGCAGCGCTCATGTCATCAGGACAGTCAATAATCTCTCTGATGGGAATTTGGTTGGCTACATTGATGACGCTTTGTTGATGTTCTGTTACTAGGGTGAAGTGCAATTCAGTGTCCTAAAGGATTAGTATTAAAGCATTGTTGTCAGAACATGTAGCTTTTTATAGATCCGTCCTGATACTGTACATTTTTTTTCCAAACGATAAACTTCAGAGACTGAAAATCTGTCATATCTGCAGCATGATTTTCAGGAAAATGAAATTGTGAGATTACCAGGAAAATCATTTCTATTGAGTTATCGATGCTGTGCAGGTTTGTGTAATGGGGAATATCAACTGACGCAATTTCCTGGCTGACACTGTTGGCAAACAGTGTAGTACGGTATTCGAGAGTACACCTTTTCTTCCACCTGAGATCTGTTGATGTGATTTGACAAAACAAAAACATAAAAAGATACATCCACATGTGTGTTTCAGAGAAAATAGGATAACAAAGTACTGTGATGCTGATCTTTATATATTGTCACAGAGACCAATAAATACAGTATGTGCTGCATAGTTAGTGGGTTTTCCACCGACCTGAAGCAGTTTATACCTTCATACCATTTTTTGGCAATTGAGAGTATGTGGAAACTAGCAAGCAAAAAGCAATAAATGTTTGAAATTTCCAGTTTCTGCCATTGTGTGTGTGGGTCGGTTGACAATAGATGTTAACACTGTAATAAACCACAGAACGTGTGCATGATTGTTTGTTCTTGGTGTACCAACCAAAGCCAGTGTTTACAGCCCTGTTATAAGCCTGTGTGTGTGAGAGCTACTGGATGAGGACACTGCACATGTCGACTTTAAAAGATGATCATGTGGCCAGTTGTGGGCCCCCAGGGGCCTGTGCTTTAATGAATTCACTAGTGTAGGCCGGCACAGAGCTGTTTAACAGCTTAACAGATGGATCACTGTTCCTTCCCTGCTCTTTAATTAAGGATGAGTATTTAATGTAACTGTGGTCATGGCTACTGACCCCAAAGGCTACAAAAAAATGAGATGATGCGTTTTGAAGCTGAAACTACATGTATGTTGTTTATTAGCAAGAGTTTATTTATCTTTATTTTTTAAATTGTCAGTGTGCTGTGCTGAGGGGGATATGTTCTGTGTTGTTTTTTCCCCCGTGACTTTTATTCACAGAACAAGCCCAGGCCACTCTGATGTTGGTCCTATTGGGTATCAGCTTCCGTTGAATGGCATAGTAAAATGTTTTGGGACAAAAGCCATACCAAAGAATCACATTTACATGTTCTTTCACCATTTATTAGTTCACCAAATACAGTGAAAATGGCATCATAATATACAATGACTCATTCTTAGAATGTCATGACATTTTTGTTGCTTTTTTGCTTCATAAAACAATGTTTCACTATTGAAAATATTAAGGTTTCATGCACGACAAACCATATATCCAGTTTCTTTAAAATAATGGTACAAAATAATCAAAATAAAAAAACAAAAACTGTAATGTCCAAAATCGGTCAAATAACAACGTTATTTGAGGATACTCGTAAACAGTGCAATATACTCTAAAACTGCCATTTTCTAACAAATTCATCAACGAAGCTCAAGTCACAGTATACGATTTCTTAATAATAGTTTAACATTGATGTGTGCAAAAACCCCAGACACATTCAGTTAGTCTTTAAAAAACGCCCGACCTCTGATATAGAATGAGACCAGTACACCAAAATCTTCGCTTCGCCTCCATGAAGCCTAGTCTCACTCTGTATATCCTCTCTGAAGTAGAAATATTTTTGTTGATGAATTGTAAGACGATAGACTAGCATATAATTTAAATAACAAATATTTAGATATAAAAATACAAATATGACTTTTGTTAAAAAGAAGCGTGCCAGGGTAAGAGTAGTGGCACCTACATTGGCACCGGAGTGAAAGTTCATGCAAATAGATGGAGAAAAAACGTATAGAAGACGAAACACAAATATTTGCAAACTTAAAATACCCAAACTATGGAAAGCATAATTTTTTTTCCCATCAATTTCATGACTTTTGTTTAAAACATTTACTATATTCTCCACATCTGTGCTGGCCTCTGTAGATATCGGAGCAGTTGAAAATACAAAAAAAAATTAAAAATAGAGGAAAAAAAGATATGTGCAGGTGTAAATCAGCTACATGAAGGTGCCAAGCCGCACCTTTAACCACTGATGGGTAATGCAAGAAGAAGAAGAAGAAGAAGAAGAAGAATGTAGCCTGTGGTTCAGGTTTATTCTGTGGCCTAATGCTCTTTTAAAGGCCAAGAGCAAACAGGGCTACTACTACAGAAAATATTAACATTGCACCATCCTCGAATATATGTTTTTACATACAATGGGTCTCCTCTATTTAGCAGGCTGAGAGTTTGGTTGGTCTGCTTTTGAAAAGCGATAGCAGCAACAGGAATGCATTGGACCAGTGCTGAAAGGACAGCTCCCTTGAATGCACCGCCGCTGACCGAATCAACAAAGCAAAGCCTAAAGGAGGGGGGGGACGGGGGGGGGGGGGGGGGACGTCTGAGAGCTTAGCCTACCTACTGTACTGTACAACTTATTGAAATAGGGCTGGGATTTAGCATCAGCCTCCAGTTGCAGTATTGTGTTGCTTACAGCGCTGTTGGAAAGGAAAAAGAGATGGCCGTGAAGTAATGACAAGTTCATCCATCATTAAAGTCAGCAGAGGTTGAGCGGTGTCCGCCATCTCAACACCTTGCTGCGCAGCAGTAGTTCAAATCGGGATTCGCTTGGAGAATTGCCAGCAATCCCATGATAAATCTTGGTCTTTTTCCAGAGTCTCTCTCCCTATCGCTTTCTCTTTCTTCACCGCTTTCTTCAACATTTCTCTTCCTCAAGCCTTCTCCATTTGCCTCCCCGTCTTTGCCTTTTTTCTCTCTCTCTCTCCATTGCCTTTCGTCAGTCACACCATCCTCGCTTCGTGCCGTCGTGTTTTCCTCCTGCAATCCTCGAACATGCACAGCCGACAAGTGCTTCAAATCGGTGATCAAAATTAAAAAGTCTGCAAGGCATCGCTCATGTTTAAACGCCGGGTGAAGACTTGTCTGTGATCCCCTTCAGGACATCGTCTATTCGGTCGTCCTCGATGACCACTGTTGAGAGAGAAGAGGAGAGGACGGTTATTGAGAGCATGGAGGGAAAGATAAATAATGACATTTCTATAATATCCCACACAATAGTTCATTGTGTTTCATTGTAAGGTCGGTGGATTATTATTTAGGGCCTATAGTGGAGGGGACATGGCGCACTAAATAACCAAAGCAAGGAGAGAAAACGTGATTGCAGGTGAATAAATTAATTCATTAATTAAAGCACTATTGCAAATCCCCGACCTCGAGTACGCGCACTTGGTCAAAACAAGTCATTCCCGATAATGGCGACGAGCCAGGCGTTTTATCCTTAAGGTTTAACCCTATTGTTTTGAGCACAGCATGGGGTGTGTCCTTACGTGACGATCACGTCTCGTGCATGTATGTAAACAGTTTGAATGCGGTCGACAACCACAAACTTTCGTAAGTATTTATCCTGAAGTTAATTTTTTTCAAATATCGAAACTGTGTTTAATATACAACACTATGAATTAAAACAAATTATGTGAATTGCAATATCACAAAGAACTCACGGTAAGTCCCAAAATACCTTGCCAATTTTTCTATCACATAAATAATTCTGTCCATGTACCAGTTAAAGACAATATGCCTCAATCCTTTATTTAACCATCCTTTACCTCGCTTGGCTCTGCCGATCTGTCCAAGCTTTGGGGGTCTTTTCGCCTGCGACGCAGAGAAAAAGGCGCTTGTGTCCTGCAGTCCGCAGCTATAGGACATCTGGCTGACCTCGCTATCTGCCCCATAGCCGTTCATTTTCCCCTCGTTGTATGGCAGCACCTCGGACATTGTGGCACGACGGAGAAGGATCACCGGCGTAAATACAGAAGTAGACAAAAGTCTTTCCTCAGCGACGTTATCAATAAAGCCGTAGATTCCCCCTTTTCATGCAAGCTGCAGCAGTTGTTATTTTTCTCCTGCTCGGATCCTTTCTGAGTGTAACTCGGTTTGGACGGTTTGAGGTTCGGTTGTTGTTGTGGTCTCTTTGTGGTCTCTGGATGTGTTGCAGCTGTAGGGAGAGACGGCGCGCGAGTGAGAGAGAGGGAGAGCTGTGTTCGCCTGTGTTGCTGGCTGATGTCTGGTGAGGGAAGTGGGAGATCCCGGGATCATAAAGGAAACCCAGGCAGAGCGGTGAAGTCATCCATCCGGGTTTGAAGCGCGCGCGTGTTGTGTGTGCGCGCTGGCGCGCGCGTGTGTGTACAGCAGGGGACCCCGAGCGGTGGAGGAGCAAGAGGGACATCAGCAGGCGAGAGATGCAATTGCACAAGTGAAGGACCCTCACTGAGGCAGGTTTGAGGCTCGGAGACGTCGGCTTTTCTTTAGGATATCTGATCATTACATAGACACGCATTGTGTGTCTGTTCAAATGAATAGATACATTAGCATTATATGTAGCATATAACAGCCCCATTAAAGGGTATTTAACTCCACAATATAACAAAAGTGTATTAAGGTTTAAAGGGAACTTCATAATGGGTGATTACTTCCTTCTCTGTGCTTCTTAGAGCATGAAGTAGAGCATGAGTCATAACAATTATCATTTACTTACCTCAGCATTTCCTTATTTTATGTCACTTTATACTTCTACATTACTACATTTCTGAATATTTTACTTTTTACCCACTTATCTGACAGCTGTAGTTTTATACTAAATATTGAAAATACTGTAAACAATATAATGCTTTGAGAAGTGTTTGTATTCCTCGATACTTGTGTTTTCACAGCATTACTTAAGTAAAATGTGTAATGTGGGACTTTGTGTTTCTTCCACCATTGTTAATAGTGCAGCATGGTGGTGTAGGCTATAACAAAGACTGGGACAAAGACATTCAAAGGGCACTCCGCCTTACTGATTATGCACACACTGTAGTAAAGGCCAGTTTACTCATGTTGAGTATTAGTGTCTGGGTGAGCTTTCTGGAGTAAAATAACCCAGATGATGTCATCTTTGGGATACAAGACTGTAAAATGAAGCATGGAGCTTAATAGATGCAGGCATTTACCAGGCAGAAAGATTCTTACAAAAAATAAAAAATAAATCATTAATGGAAATCCAAGGTTTTTGGAGCTTCACCCATACTAACTCAAACTCAGGATATCTCAGCATTTGCTTCTTTGATTTTTACTTTTTTTTATCTGTCTCTTATGAGCATCCCAACTTTTTGAAAGTGAAATACTAAATCACTAATGTGCCCCTTTAAGGGCCAGAGCAGCAAAAGAAAGTACAAACAATAGACTCTAACATAAGATAGATCTATACATTATGATCATCTGTTGTATATAAAAAGAAGCATGACAAATAAACATGATGACATTTTATACATTATAGACTTTCTACTAGAAATGGACACAATGAAAAAGAAAGACAGAATTATATAATATGATGCCGGTTATGTGTCAGCAGCGAATATGTGAACGGCTCTATTCAGCACCATGGACAGAGCCAGTGTAATTTATACACTATAGCTGCATTTGAAATTACGTCATTCTTCCTTGCCTTCTTTGTGTTGCAGTCTGTGTTACAACATCCGTCCTTGTAGCATATGGTGTCTCATAAAAACTAAAATAATGAGCTGACAGAAAGCCTATTTCTGGAGCAAACCTGTTTAACAACTCGGGCCAGCTGACCCATCTATAAACATGTTATAACCTTACCATCGAAGCAGTGTGTTCCTCTGTTTTAGCAGCCAGTCTGCATAGCGGACCGGTGAAAGTGACCAGCTGACACTCTTTGAGATCAGTGTTGTTGGAAAGGCTCTTGGATCTCCTACGGGGGATAAGATGTGTGGCGACTACATGAGTCAAAGCAAAGCCTGCTGGCCCATATAACCCCCTGTAAAACTCGTTACTGATATGAGTGCCGAGAGCATTTATGTTAACCACCAGTTTAGAAAACATTGGCTGCATGTTCTGTTTGGAGACAGGTTCAACCCAAAACGTCTATTTTCAGGCATTACAAAAAGCAGTCACAGAACTAATTATATTCATCCAATTCAGTTTTTTCCCCTCATGAATCCACACTCAATGTATAAGGCTATATAGTGCATCAGAGATCATAAATCTGCCGATCTATCTAAATGTAATTCCCCAGGGGTTTGACTCACAAAGCTCCTCCTGCCCAATAAACTGCAGCCTCCAGCTGTCACAAGCAGAGCAGTTGATTCATGCACTGATTTCACACAATGTCATCGGTCGGCAACCTGCTGCCCCACATGGCACCAGGTGCAGATTCATGTTCATTATTTAGGGAAAAACATACTTGTGTTACACCAACTGGAAGCCCTTTCTTTCGTACCCCTTCCCCCTAATAAAGCACCGCCTCGAACATAATGTTGAACCCAGTCCCAGCGCGCTTAAGTGCAACGACTCCTCGTTTGGCCTGCCTCTGTTTAGTTCAATTGATCTTTCTCAGTCCACATGCTGTGATATCTCCTCCTCTGTCCCCTTCTTTCTCTTTCTCCATCTCTGCCTCTTTAGCAGACAGCATTCTGGCTCACTCAATCAATCCCGTCATCTCTGATAGGGGCACCCACCCTTACGAAATATGTGTGCGTGTGTGTGTGTGTGTGTGCTCTTGAAACACTGCCGCCAATTATAAATGAATCACTATGCTGAGTCACTCACTCTCCACATCTCTCCCCTCGAGCAGACCATGGCGCTGCTGAACTTACACACACACACACACACACACACACACACACACACACACACACACACACACACACACACACACACACACACTGTATATACACACTATGTTCCTCCTTGAGGCACACTAACTGAGGAAGAAACCCAATAACAAGCAGAGAGCTAAGAGCCCGGATCAATTCCCTGCGTATCTCTTAGGATTTGTCTGTGTGTGTGTTTATGTGCCTGTGTGCAGGTGTATATTTTAGAAAAACTAAAAATGCAAGTGAGAGGAGAAAGAGAAAGAGGAGAGGCACACAACATCTGCATTCATGGACCAAATACAAGTATCATGTATGTCTGCTTTCCTTGTCATGAAGATTAATGCTGTTTGTTCTTAAGCATGAAATCCTCCAATAGATTGTGGGAACATTGGCAGAGCTCCTGCTTTGGATCGGTTAACACACAGCAGAGATAGATATGCTCACAGCTGTAGCCTGCAGCATGCTGAGGCTTCACCGAGACCTCCCACACCTCCGTCACATAGAGAACTAGGCTGGGCTCAAAGGTGAATGTTTTATGTTGTTGGTGACGTCCTTGCTTTTATAGTCCTTCTATAGTAGGAGACTCTTGTAAATACAATTTTGTAACATCAACTAACAACTAAGGAATAAAACGGTTGTTAAAACTTTCAAGAATTGATTTTATGTTGAGAGAAAATGATGTTTAATCATATATTCACTAAATTGGACATCATGCATACACTTAATAGCTACTTTGTTGTACTTGAAAATACATAATCTACAGTACATTCTTTTGGGCTGTCAATTGATTGTGTAGAATGCAACTTGCAGGTTTTGTAACAAAATCCAATTTTTCTGTAATTATTATTAGTTATTAGGCTCAGAATTCAGGAACCAAGCTAGACATGTATGCAGTGCATTGAACATTGAGCTATTAGCCTAGTAATTGTTAAAACATGGGAACACACCTGTTTAACAGAATTAAAAATATACATTATTTTACAGTTAAAAAAGTATTTCTTCAGTTGAAAACTAAAACGCATGCTTTTCACTGAGTGGACATGTGAAAAACGCTTAAAAGCCAGACATTTTTCTCAGGAGTTGGTGGAGAACAAACAAGTGAAAAGCACAGTGAATATAGGACTTACATTCATTAATTAAGTAGCCAGAAATACGACTCTGAATACATGTTAGTGGTGCTCCGTGTCCGTTTTGGATGCGTGTCCCAAGTTGGAAACCACTGCTGTAGCAGTAGACTGTAGCCTTGCAGTTTGGGGTTGTATGAGCTCAGGTTTTGAGATATCCTCCTCAGAAATTTCTGTTCCCATCCCAACTCAATTTAGGTGAATAAAATTGTGTTTGTTGACATAAAAAATGAACAGCAACATCCCTTTGCTGATATAATGTCCCACTTGTTAATGTCTTAATAATCCACAAACCTCACTGTCACTGAAATTACTTTCAACTGAGGAAATCATCCCAATGAAAAGTATTGACAGTATGTTATATGGATTAGAGTAAACTCCATCCACCCCCATTGTACTGTGATGGCAGAAGAAAATATAGAGAAGGCTTTTCTAAAAACCTGAGCATGACAGAATCAAAGCTACCCGCATGGCTACCAGTAGAAATAAATGAGAAAATGTACCTTTTTCCAATTGTGGGGATCTTTGTCCAGTATTGATGTACTAAGAACTGGGGTCTGGGTGAATGAGCTTTGTAAAAAACGGTGCACTCTGCTCAAACTCAAGGGCCAAATAGAAGAATCTTTAAAACTGACCAGTGTATATTTCCTGATACGATCCCTCTCTGCCTTTCCTCAGGGAAGGAGCGCTTGGTTTGTTTATGAGAGAAGAAGCACTGCAGTCACACTACTGTCACAAAGTAGGTCACTTATCCCACGTTTCACTGCATGCCCAAAGCAGATGGGTGACAGCGGTAATTGGCATCAGGGACTATGGCACGCTGTGATGGCTCTCTCTCCTGAGATACCGCATCTCTACCTTTCCTCCTGCTGTCTGTTGAGTGTCTGCTACTGCCAAAGTCAAAAAAGACCCCTCCACCCCACCGCTCCCTGTCAGGAGCACGAGTACATAAGGTCATGGTGTGTCAGGATTTATCAAAACTTTTTCTTTAGATCCGGAACTAGCTATGCCTTTTTCTTTTTACACTATTTACTCCATCTGCTATAGTTTGGCTGGGCTATTTCTGGATGCAAGAATTCAACAAACAAAAGAAATATTACTAAATAAATCAATGAATTCACACCAAAAACAGAATAATACCACATTTGTGTATATTGTACCACAAAAATTAATTTGATTGATGATACTATTGCAGGAGACCACGATGGAAATAAGTCTTGGACTTTGTTGTGTTATCTCTGACAATTTCTTATGCACTTGGATTTTTACTACTGTATTTGGAATTTTGACAAATAATTTAATTGAATTAACTTAAATAAATGGCTCCATCTGAATACATCATTATAAACAAGACTTAATAGCTAATCCAGTGAATAGTTGAGATATTTCAGTCAGGACCAAAGTGGTGGGGTGATGGACCAACAGACCAACCTGCCCATCCCTAAAACCTTCATACGGTCAGTTGACAATATTACAAGTCGTAATAAATACTAGTCAAGCTAAAGCTGCCATTAAATGCCTGTATTTAAAACCGGTTCTCCTAATAAATAAGGTTTTACCTAACTACCTAACCACCAATGTCTGCACCCTCATCACCACCAATGAGGGTCAACACCCATGAAGCTCAGACAATTAGAGAATAATCATATCATCTGAAGTGTTGGTCAGCTATCAGAACGGATTAAACGGGATATCACAGCGGACATTAATTGCATGTGACTTGGTAATCATCAACTGGAGCCAGTGTCTTCCTTCACTGTCAGCCAGTACAGTGTGTATTTCACTACCTTAAGTGAAGAAAGATGGGGACCTAGTGGTGCCACCAATCTTTTATTATACTTCAAATATACTGAAATAGGCTCAAATTAACAGTGAGGAAGGTCCTCTAGAGGTCCTGAGACAGGCGCACGCTAACGCGTTTCTTACATGAATGAATGCCTGAGAGGTTTGTATTTAACAGTATATTGTTTGCATCTTGCAATAAATATTGATATGCTCTTGATCACTTTGTGTTGTGTCTATTTGCCTTTTCTGTTAAAAAACTATGGGTTTTGAGGCACTGCTGGCCTTTCAATGTCATTTATAAATGCTTTGTAAGGCATAAATAGTCCTCACTTTAGATGAGCTCACACAAAATACCTTACTGAGGACTAGTAACTACCTTAATAAATCATTAATTAATCATGAATTGCAGTATTAATACGCATTTATAAAGCATATATTAACATAGTCCCTAACCATTAGTGCATATCTAAATCATTATATATATAAATGCATGAATAATGTACATCTAAATAAGTTATTATTCATTTATAAAGTATGAAAACACAATAATGAAACACATAAGCTTATTAATCAAGAATAAAACATTTATAACTGTTGTTATGAACTGCATACTAATGAATTATTAATGTAGGAACAATGCTTTATAAATGATGAATTAAGTGTTTACTCATACTTAACTAATGCTTCACAGTGTGTAGTTATTATAAAGTGTTACCGAATGTAGAACAAAGGCAACAACTTACCAAATTTGAACATACATGGCAAACTAAGATAAACAGTTTGACTACATGCAGACGGCTTTTGTTTAGCTTTTTTGTAACAATGTTGTTAGAAACTGCAGGCGTTTTGCCCTCCTCTCCACTAGAGGCACTAAGTGGTGGTTCACTACACTGGTAGTACCTCCCACCTTATAAATAGAGGCCTAGATGAGGACTTCCTCCTTTTTGTCTCCAAACATCTTCACCTAGATGGAGTTTTTGTTGCCGTTTCTCTTGTGTCTTTTGGAAATTACTTTCAATTTAATTAGCAATTTATTTCTATTATTAGAATTATATGTATTTCAGATGATTAACGTATCATATTTCATCTCATTTGTTTTGTAATATGATGAAGTAGTAGTTAAGTTGAGGTAATAATTATATTTATAGACCATATTTATGTTACTTTAATGTGCCAATATTTGGCATGATTTAAAGGCCTACTTTATGATTTGAGCAAGATGTTGTAATCTCTTTCTTTCTTTGTTTTAGAACCGTGGCAATCATCAGCAATCAACTTTAAATGACTTCCTGGTTAAATAATCAGCACAAGTGATTGTAGCCTTGTTTCCTCGTGGTTTGTGGCTCCAGTTAGAACATTAAATCCACAACAAATTTGCTATTAGCCGAGCTAGCATGCTGTGCTTCAACATCGCGGCTGTGAGACAGAGCAGATTAAAATAACCGGTGTATTGATAAAGTATTGGCTTTTTATTGCATTACAGTAACTGTCGTTAACTCCAGTAATCTTTAACTATGTGCTGTAAGAAGACTTTGCTCAGTGTGTGTTTGTGTGTGTGTGGAGGAGCGACACTGAGAGCAGATGATCACTACATTAAAAAGTACAAATAAAATGTCGGAGATTATCAATAGTACAGTCTTTAATAATTTGGCACCGGTGCACATTTAATGTGGTTTCGGGCACCCATCCCTAGACGCGAGATGTGAGCTGGGTCCAGATTGACTTGTCATTCGGTTCTGTCTTTGCATTCCCCCAATAATTAAATTAAACAAATCAAATGCTACATGGTTCCCCCCCCCCCGTGCCCTCAGAGGTCTGCGAGTGCTACAGTAATAGTCTGTTCCTCGAGAGCCACAGCTGCCGTTCTGCTGAGAGAGCTCATGAAGAATTTGTACAAGTGAACCCTTATGACCATTGAGGTATAGCTTCACGAGATCCTGTGTCTCCCACCTGCTTCTTTTTCACGCCTGCTCAGCCTTATGCCCCATACTTCACCATGCCCCCTCCCCCCCCCCCCCCCCACACACACACACCTACAAGTTTTTCCCTTTCTGTTCAAAAGAAAAGATCTGCCATTCTCCCCATCCACTCATTGCTTGTTAGAGATGACAGAAATAGTCAGCGTGATGATTCACTGCACCCAAGTCTTTTCTGACACCAGGTGCTGTCAACAAGCATTTGTGCCACTGGAAAAATAAAAAGAGCCATCATGAATTCACATCGTCTTGAGAGTTCTGTGAAACGCATGTATCTATTCAGACAAACTCATTTCCTAATGTTTAAGGGGAGCAGCAGTCATTTTATGTAACAGCTGCAGCTCAGATGTCGGCGGATCATTAAGAGACGGCAAATCTTGACTCATTAAAGATCTGTACATACAGACTGAGCATAATGCAGTAGTTCATGGTAGCTGCACACAGATCTGTACACTAAGACTTAACAGGAAAGACAACATTTTGCACACTCTCGCCTGTTTGTAGTGCGTTAACTAACACTAATACTTTGTCTTAGCAATATTGTTTCTTTGCTACAAGAACTTCCTGTGACTCAAGTGTGTAGCTGAAAGTGGTTAAAACAAAAGCATATCGCATTCTGACCAGGTTTAGGTTATTCAGATACATACAGTTCAACTGTCAAATATATCAGCCAGACTGCAGATATAGATCAACATATTCATTTATTGTTTCCACCTGATGAATGTATCCCCAATGTTCACTCTCTTGAAGCTCAGTTTTTGGTCTTCACTAACTCCTGAGGGGGAAATAAATGCTCCACTATATGTTTACCAGCTCATACGTTGTATGTCTGTCATTTGGTGCTATTTAGAAGGGTTGTATACCGCTTCAAAGTACAGAAGCACATTGCATTCACAAAAGACAAAATTTATATAGATTATCTTGTAATTATGAGTTACTATCTCATAATTTCCTTAATGCAACTGTCAGTGTCTTTTTGAATATCTTATAGAAGTGAAGCTTGTTTCAGCCATTCATTTAAGATGCTGATCACCTCTGGGTATAAAGGCAGCACAAAGGCCCAAGCTCAGTTTAGACATGTTAATAGGAACTGTTGGACTCCCTCATTTATGATTTTAATAACAGGATAGCATAGCCAGAGGATGTTCCGCAGATTCAGCAGATTTGGAATATACAGAAACCTGAAGATTTCTGGTCTTTTACTTCAATAATAGTTATAGTCCATAAACAACTTCCACAGTAGTCAGTGATTGATATTTTTTGTTTTGGTTCACACAATCATGGGGTTTTGAGTTTGGTATTTTCATTTCCCACATTTTTGTTTTTGTATGTCATCAAATGCAGAACAGTGTAGTGGTACCACCTGCTGGAGGACAGTTATAGTGTCGCATTGATGTGGATGATAAAATATCCTTTCTGCAGTTTACTTACAGGGTTCCTGTTTGTACAGATGGTGGAATTCATTTGGATGAATCACTGCGCTTGGAAATGTATTTTAGATTTTTATCTTTATTTTTGTATGGGTGTTTATGTGGATATGCAATTGTAAAGAACCATCTTCTTCTCAAAAATAGACCTTAGCTCTTTGATTTTCAACTGATATTTGTCTTGATAATCTGTATCTAGTATATCTGTGCCTCTAAATTACAACTCAAATATAATTTGTACATCAATTTAGCACTTTTCAAAGAAAAATATTTTTTGTGAATCTACGCCGACTTGTGTGATTCTTATGAGACTTTTGGCTGTTTCACACAAAATCTAAAATTACAGAAAGCACGTGACTCGTCAAATGTCTCATGTCTCGTAAAAATGTCTTTGTTTTTTGAGTTTTTTGACACTTTTTTCGACATACTATAATATCACTTGTCTCAACATACTAAACTAATACTTTTAAAACCTTTTCCAAGTCTATACTATACATTTTTTACGATTTAGTTCCGACATAGCCTACTATGAAATTACTTTTTTATGAATTTCTTTTTTTTTTTACAACAGACTATACTATGACTTATTAATGACACACTATAATACGACTTTTTCCAAAATACTATAGCATGACTTTTTTATGAATTTTTCGACATACTGTTTTAACACTTTTTAACACTTATTAAACTATTACTTTTTTTCAAAATACAATACTATTACTTTTCTATAAATTTGTTTTCAACATACTATAAAGTTTCTATTCTAAAACTTTTTTTGCGACGTACTAGATATTTTCTTTTTTCCACATACTATACTTTTATATGACTTTTTTCCACATACCATACTATTATTTTAAATACTTTTTTTTTCGAGCTATACTATGAATTTTTTTAAACATATTTTCCAATATACTAACATTAAAAAAAAAGGAAAAAAACATGACGTAGATAGGTTTGCAGTTTTCAAGGTGTATATTTCAAATTGCATCTCTTACACACATGAAGATAAAGTTATGAACACCGGCTGAATATCTATTATCAGAATCATTATAACTGTATATTAACTGCTACTGTGTAAAGGGAATACTGCTGTTAAAAAGCACCTTATTTGTTTAAAGTGTTTGCAAACCAAATGTTATTGCACTTTTGTTCATATAGCAGTACTTTTAACATAAAAGTGCGCAATAAACTACTTTTGAATTCATTATTGCACATAACAATGCGATTAATCGCGATTAAAAATTGTAATCGTTGCCCAGCACTAACAAAAACCAAAAATACTAACTTATATACTGTTTTTTCTGCAAGTGCTACATTAATAAAATCCAGCTGCTTTTCTGCTGAGAGAGCTCAGTGAACCCATATTACCTCGAGGAAGATTTATGAGATCCTGTGTCTCCCACCTGCTCTGCCCCCCCCCCCCCCCCCCCCCCCCAACACACACACACAAACTAGTTGTTCACTTTCTGTGTTTATGAAATCATCTATCTGCCATTGTTCACTTCTCCCACTGCTTGAAATAGAAATAGTAAGCCTGAGGATTCACTAAAAGTCTTTTTAGTCTTTGTACATACAAACTAAGCAGGATGCAGTATTTCATGGTAGCTGCATACAGATCTGTACACTAAGACTGTTCTAGTACCACTGTGAGGGAATTGGCTCATTTATACATTGTTATAGTGATAGTAAGCGAAATACACAACACAAATAATTCAAAGAGTGATGCTTTATTGAATTTGTTTCAGTCTGTAGTGCATTAATTAACACTTAAGCCTCGTCTTGGTAATAAGTGTATCTTTGCTTCAATAACTTCCAGAGACAATATTTGACTGAAAGTGGATGAAACCAAAGCGTAGCTTACTCTGCCCAGGCTTATGTTATTTAGATACACACACTTCAATCTTCATGGCAGCAGCCACACACATGACCAGAATAAGGCACAGAACAGACATGTAGAGGAGAGTGGACATTTCTGTTGCATAAATTGACAGGCTTCTTTCTTATTACCTCATTTTCAATTACACCTTTATTCATATACAATTACAGATAAAATACGTCACTGAAACTCTGCAGTGTTTGCACAATATTAAAAAAAATTAATATATATTTTTTTTTTTTACAGTAATAATTTTTTCAAAAAGTTACCTTCGGCCTTTTTAAGGTTTAAGTGCAGCACTTTAGACCTTTGAGGTGTAAAGCCAGTACAGTTTGTATAGTGGTGAAGCTCCACTGAGGACATGTGATCACACAGGTGCCTCAGACATGGTAAAGAGGCACCACTCGAGTGATGCTTTGTCTACATATGGGGCATCGGCGGTGTGGGAAAGCCTGGTAGCAGCTGTAGCAGCAGCACACATGCCCACAGTCCAACAGAATACAGTTACGTGGCTGACTGAGGCAAATCACACAGGCATTTTCTATGTGTACCTCTGCCCCATCTTGAGGAGTCTCGGGGCCCGATCCCGAAGCACGTGCTCTCGGGCCTTCATTTTGCAGTCTCTCAAATTCCCTCCTCTCCTGCTCCCTCTCCCAGCCAACTTGTAGGTGATAGTAGTAGCGTCGGCCGACCCAGAGGAGTACCGCTGCCCCTGCCAAAGCAGAGGCGATGGCCAGCGCCTTCCACCAAAGAGCCGTGCTCGCTTGCTCTCCCACCAGGGTGTCAAAGTCCGTAATGCTCAAAAAGTACTCTGAGCCATTTGAAGGGGGTCGGAGATTCAGAGTCCCGTCCATTTCCAGTATCAACTCCCCCACGCCGGTAAGAGTTGTGCCCACCTGGAAAAAGAGGGGAATATTCGTCATATCTGCCCTTGTGATTAGCAAAAAAGTTATAGATACGAGTTATAGATGTTAACAACGATAGTATCTCATCTAACAACTTACTTTGAGCATTTCCTCTGTCTCCAGTTGCCCTTTAAGCTTCTCCCCGCTGAGGTATTGTCCTATGATGTCCCCCAAGCCGTAGTTGACTTGGTGGAACTTCTCGTGTGTAGTCTCCATGTAGAGTCCGGAGGCCTGCAGAGGGCACAGGACTCTGACGGTGGTCTCATTGGATCCCACTAACACAAAGGGCACCGCATTCACTCTGTGGTGCAAGACTCGTTCACTGTCCGTCCTGCAACATGTAGAGGGAGGAACATGAGGTCTTTTTAGTCTACACATATGATGACAAAGACAAAATACCATATACATTGGAAGTTTGAGGTTGCCTCATTGTAACATAAATATACAAACAATTGGAGAAAACTAAGTGGCATCACTTGAATATTATCAGATCCAAAGCCAAGTCATCTTATATGGGATAACCATATTGACAGTTTCTGAAATGTAAATGCATTTCCATCAACATCCAAGAACTTTTTACAAATAGGAAGCTCAGATATTTTTGAGAGCTCCAAAATATCCAGCTTACAAAAGTGCCAAAAAAGGCAAAACATATATAGTATGGATGCCTCATATTGGCCAGCACTCAGTAAAAACACACAAACACATAATTAAGAGCAAAAATATCACATATTTTCATGATTCAGCAATCTAATTTTGTGGGGTATCCTGATAAAAAAATCGGGTCAGCACAAAAGAAAAAAGGAAGCAAATATAACCTTTAGAGATCTCTGATCACGTTTTTGCCGATCATTGAAGATCCAAATTGGCAGATACAGATCCCTTTGTTTGATTATAGCAGCTGGTCTACAAGGCTGCAGACTAGATGTATTTTTGCCACCGCCCCAAAAATGATTTCAACTGCTCTGAAGTCAGTTTAAACCATCAAATATTTTACATGTTATCCCTTTAATTTGTTATAGTAATTTATAATGTTTTTTTTTCTTCATAAAAACCTACAATTCAAAAGATAAGGAAATAAAAGATTGCAATTGTATTGATTAAAACAAATTCTGTCATTAGTAGTTTTAATGATGTATTATAAGCTGCGTAGAGCTGGTGTTAGGAAGTTAAACAGCTCATAATTCATCTCTAATATCCATTTATGTTGTTTATGTTGTTGAAAACGTCTCCTTCAAACAACTGGATTTATTCAAGTATCTCACCAACACTACATTTTACGAGATCACATGTGAACACATCACGATAACGTTATAATTTACCTTCGTCCAATACTCATTTTCACTGACCAGAGGCTGAACGCATCATAATGTAACTGAACGGAACCTTCGTTCTCATCTTGTCGATATAAACACAGATTAGTTGTTTACTATGTAACATTATCAAAGATCTGAGACTAGAAAAGCATACATTTGACAGATTATTGGCAGATAACGATCGTCAATTAAACTTTATTTCACACGGTGATAGTTGACGTTAAACTGTGTAATTAATCTGCGGTTCACAAGGGGAGGGGGTCCATACGGATCACGGATCGACAGTGGTCTGTTACACCACTACTTTCAACCCATAGAGGCCGGTTGAGACACATTTTTCCTCATTCCTATATCTGGAGGTGACAAACTATTTAAGGCGCATACCACATAAGTGTAACATCACTGGTTCTAATCCAACCGGGAAGCTTTGTCGCATGTCATACCCTTCTCGCTCTCTTATTTCCTGTCGGCCTCTAAACTGTCCACTATCACACAAAGGTAAAGAGGAAGTACCATGTATGCTATCATAACAATGCTTGGTATTTTTGTCTTGATCGATTTCTCACCAAGTGCGTGATAGGCTGTTCCACACTAGCCTGTGTTCTCTCAACAGGAATTTCTGCAACACTCCGACAAATTCTTTTTGGAAGTGGCTTGTCAGAGGCTCACCTGCTGGTTGCACAGCACCTATATGCATATACACATGATAGATAATAAGAGACAAGGACATTATACATATTTTTCAGTGTCAAAAAAATCTGTGACACCCTGTTTACCTTCAATGACAGCATACTGTAGACACGCTCCTGGAGTAACTTTCAAGATGTCTTTGAGTTTTCCATCTATGGTGAAGTGTGGAGCATCCTGAGAACATAACACACATGTACACACTGTATATGTAGTACACAAACTGTATATGTAGTACACATACTGTATATGTAGTACATAAACTGTATATGTAGTACACATACTGTATATGTAGTACATAAACTGTATATGTAGTACACATACTGTATATGTAGTACATAAACTGTATATGTAGTACACATACTGTATATGTAGTACATAAACTGTATATGTAGTACACAAACTGTATATGTAGTACACATACTGTATATGTAGTACACAAACTGTATATGTAGTACACATACTGTAGTGACAGAAAGAGGATTTCGAGCAGTGTGTGAAAGCTAAAGATTGTTTACATGGTTTCACAACTAATCCCATTCCTCCCAATGGCTTGAACAGCATGAATACACAAAATGAAACTTTCAAAATATAACAATAAAAACGTATGTAAGATCATATTGATTACACATGAAAAACAACTTACATCAAGTTTGTCTAGTGTCGTCCGATTCTTCCTATAGAGATAGTAACAGATGCCTGAGAGGGCAAGGCTGGCCCCGAGACACACTGCCTCTGTAACCTCCACAGGAAATCCATCCATTCCCTCTGAGCCTCCTGTCACTGCAAACCTGTACGAAGGTCAAACAATATTTCCTATCAATGATGACAAAAAAAGTGCATGTTGCTGCGCATTATTAAAAGGGACTCAGTGCAGTGTAGAAGTCTGATTCTGCTAAACTGACAGCACCTCATAGTGCTTTAAGTTGGTCATCATCAACCCCAAATGTAACACATGTAAGCTGTCATGTGAGGAGCATGCAGACACCATCAAGTCTAACTGATGGAAAGTGATGGAAAGAAACATGAGCAATGGAATCAGACACTTCAATAATTCTTGTAAAGTTACAAACAGAGCTAGAAATAAATAAAGGAAAATGATACATGTCAAACTTTACACTTGCATTAATGAATTTGTCAGCTGTTTAGTGTAGTGTAGCTTCTTGGTGTTGACATTCAAAATATGTCAGTTGACAAGGAATAGCTACCACATGTTTTGCAATTAAATGTACCTATGTGCATGTATTTTTAATATTAGTTATGGTACATTTAATGTAATATATTATCAATATATTCATCGATTCATTTATTTATTTTTGATTTGAGACGGTTCAGTCCTTCATAACTATTACTTAGCGTTAAATATCTGACAAAACGGGAATAACGAACCCAAAATGTCTAAGTTATATCCAAATAACACCATTAAGATATCTCAAACACTAACAGTTAGTTAACTAGCTTGATATTTGCAGCAGTCCCAACGTAAAGTCAACGATACTGCCTTTGTTAATAGTGCCATTAAAACATGGCACATTGTATATAATGTGAGCGTACCGCTTGTCACATAAAGTATTTCAGTGAGAATATTAATTAAAATATTGGTTAGCTAAAGTTAGCTGCTAGCAACTAACGCTACAATGAGCCAGGGGAAGAAGTAGTGACCTCGAACCGCTTTTTATGACAACATTAGCGTTATTCAACCATGTGAGCAACAGTACATGATGTATGACGGTATAAATGTCTTAACTGTCCAGTACGATTAATTATAAATTAGTTTTTGTACCTGTCAGAGAAAACCTCTCAAGCTGCTCTCAAGTTGACATATTCGGTTGACCGGGGTTGTTGTCCACGTCACGTGACGTAGGTGATGGCGTTGCGGGGCTACGTATTACTGCGCATGCCCGTTGCATTCTCTCTCTCTCTCTCGCAGTCGCAGCTACTGTGGTCGCTTCATACGCCACCGAGATGGCAGGAGGTGTGCGGAAAAAATCTCCGGGTTCCCCGTCCCCACTGTGGGGGAAACTTCACACACTGTGGCAGGACAAACATATGGTCCTGTTCAAGACGGAATACACGTTACTGGTCGTCTCAGTGTTGTGGTTCCTAGAGATCGGGATCAATGTGTGGGTCATACAGAAAGTAGCATGTAAGTAGCTGCGCGGCTAGTTAACATGCTATGGTGCTTTGTCATTGTTCTGAACGTAACTGAACGCTAAGTAGCTAGCATTAGCAAACCTACTAACTTACTCTGCCACCTGTCAAAGGGAATTTTCTGCCCTTGCATGACCACATACGATCGTCTGTTGTGTTACAGTGTTGAACGCCATTTATTATTTTTCAACAACTTCTATCAAAAACATGCAGCTAAACAAACTACTTTTAACGACAATAGCGTTAATCTGAATTTGCAGAAGCATGGTAATAACTGCCCACTGACAACATACGTTAACTCGTGTATTCCAAGCATGATTAGTATGCATGTCATAGTTTATTTTGACAAATGTACTTATTTATCTTGTATAAGGCTGTAACAATTAATACTAATTTAATAGTTGATTAATCTTATCAATTAATTTGGATTAATCAATAAATTCTTTAAAATCTCAATAGTGATCAAAATCTTCAAAAGCCGAGTTGAGGTCTTCAGTTTTCTTGGTTTGTCCCATCAACAGTCCAGAACCTAAAGCTATTAAATAAATAAAAAAACTGCAAATGTTCACAGTTGGGAAGCTGGAGCCAGTGAATGTTTGACATTTTCTACTTGATAACTAACTAAAATGATATTTCACACAATATGGCTAACTGATCAATCAACTAATCCTTTCAGCACTAGTTGACATGTCCATAGTCATGCTGAAAGAGTTAATGGATCAACATTAGATTGATGGACGAAAGCATATGATATTGATGAAGCGTTATAGTCAATTATGAACCAAAACTTTGGGTTTTTGGATGTCAAATAATTTGTTATAGACTTTGGACGAAGAGTTTTGATGGGCATTTGTCATATTTTTTGAAAAGTATAGCCAAAGAAAATGAATTATATTCAGTAGAGAAAAAAACGATGATGTTGGTACAGTTATTATATATATATATATATATAAACACAGCACTGACAATAACCTTCCCCGTCGCTCACAATCCCTGATTCCTGCTCTTTACTGCAGACACCGAGATAGACTGGAAAGCCTACATGGATGAAGTAGAGGGAGTCATCAATGGTACCTACGACTACACCGAGCTTAAAGGAGACACCGGCCCGTTGGTGTGAGTTTTCAAAGGTTTCATGTGATGTAGGTCTCTCTATCCTGTAGTTGCATGTGGTTTTCAGTGCGGGATAAATCAGCACCTCGTTGTTGCAGGTACCCGGCTGGCTTTGTCTACATCTTCACAGCGCTCTACTACATTACCAGCCGTGGGGTGAACATCCGTCTGGCCCAGTACATATTTGCTGCTTTCTACCTCATCACACTGCTGCTCGTCTTCAGGGTGTACAACCGCACTAAGAAGGTCAGTCTGTGTAACTCAAGCCTCAGTTACCATGTGACCTTATACAATTTGCTGCGATGCGTCACTAAACTGTAGTGTTGTGCTTGTGAGGCCATTGAGTTAGCATTAAACTATTTCTCTGTACTTTTTAACTTGAATATTCTGTATATATGTAAATGTATGCCATTACCCAATTTCTTTCCCAGTTTCCCTTTTTATTGCCATAATTATATATATTTTATTTCTTTGAATTTTTCCAGGTTCCTCCCTATGTGTTCTTCTTTGTGTGCTGTGCTTCTTATCGGATACACTCCATCTTTGTGCTGCGTCTCTTTAATGATCCTGTGGCCATGATGCTGCTGTTTGCAGCCGTCAACCTCTTCATGGATGGGCACTGGACTCTGGGCTGCGGCCTTTACAGGCAAGTGTGAACTCCTTAACAGCACAATGCAGCTTCTCATGTGATGGCTTTCTGTGGAGGAAATGGTTATCTGCTGTCTAATGTATCTATGTAAATATTCAAATGTAAAGTTATTTGTTTTGCCATGCATTGCATAATGTAATAACAACCTAATCTTCCTCTCTTTCTGACAGTTTAGCAGTGTCTGTGAAAATGAATGTGCTCCTTTTTGCTCCGGGACTACTTTTGCTCCTCCTGTCTGAGTTTGGTCTAATCCGGACAATTCCCAAACTTTGTCTGTGTGCAGTCATACAGGTAAAAGATGACCTATGACATAAAACCAGGGATGGTTTAACTGGCATATTTTATTAACACTATCCAGTATGGGCAAGCATCATCTCTAAATGAATCTGTCTTAATATCACAGCTTCTGCTAGGTCTGCCTTTCCTCCTGGAGAATCCCATGGGTTATATGAGCCAGGCGTTTGACCTTGGCCGTCAGTTTATGTTCAAGTGGACGGTCAACTGGCGCTTCCTGCCAGAATGGCTCTTCGTGAATCGGTACTTCCACTTGCTCCTGCTGACTGTCCACCTGCTAGCCCTGCTGCTCTTTGCTCTCCGCCGTTGGAAGAGGTGAGAGAGAGACTTTGGCTGTGCCAAGGTTACTGTTGGCGTTGTAGTTTGACTTGAGCTGTAATAAATCAGGAGTTCCAGTTTTTGTTCCACGACACAGCAGTCAGTAGTTGATCTCATGGACCCTGATATATCCCAGATATTTGGATGAAGCGTGACGATGGTATGAATATTGTCATAATTAATCACAATTCAAGTCTGTGGGTTATCCACTTAATCAAATGTAGTCTTTTGTTGCAGAGGAATGATGCCACTTTTACACTTTAAATGTTGTGTTACTATTTTAGGGCACTCTTTATCATTGATTGAAGCCAGTAAAGTGCTTTTTAAAAAAAGATTGTGCTACACTACACACATCTTTTAGGTCATCAGTCACAGTTTTCCACAAATATGACTTTACAGTTAAGGAAGGTGTTAAACATGCGCTATATTGATTCATATGTTTGCCATAGAGGTGGAATTACAATTCTTTTCATTAAAAGTAACTATTTTCTCTTACAAGGCCAGGAGAAAGCATCTTCGAACTCCTCAAGGAGCCAAGCAAGAGGAAAACACCTGCTCAGAAAATCCCTGTTGATCATATCCTTTTGTTCCATTTGAATCTACTCCTATGTTGGTCCTTAAAGGACCAATCAGCATTGTCATTATAACTTGTACTGCTGGGTGACGAGTATAGATTAGCTATACATGTCTGCATGATATTGGTCAGAGAGTAAATTATATGTTTAGTATTCCCTGGCTTTTGTATCAAACCTTAACATAAAATCACAGATGGTGCTGATTCTGTTCAGCTCTAACTTCATTGGCATGTGCTTCAGTCGTTCGTTGCACTACCAGTTCTACGTCTGGTACTTCCACACGCTGCCTTACCTGCTCTGGAGTGGAGGAGTCAAGAAGCTGGCCCACCTGCTCAGGTAAGAGGGCGTCTACATACTAAGCTTCAAGTTCTATTTTTGATTAGTTTTAGACCTACAGCATAGCACATCACCAAACGCTCGATCACATGTTAATGCTATATTGTTTCCTCCTTGTGTTCAGGGTTCTTATCCTGGGTCTGATCGAGCTTTCATGGAACACCTACCCCTCTACAAACAGCAGCTCGGCCGCCCTCCACGTCTGTCATCTCATCATCCTCCTCTGTCTGTGGCTGGCTCCGCCGCTGCTGCCTTCCGCCCCAGCAGAAACACAAGAACATACACCCGTCAAGGACAAGCGCCAGTGAGCCCACAGCCTGATTGGTCATATTTCAGTCTAATCAGCTGCTGAACAGCCTCCTCTGATCCTCACACCGGTGCAGAGTGAGGTCACTGGGATAGACTGTTCTGTAAGTGAATACAAGGAGCCATTTAATGCTTCGCATCTCAGCTAACTATTAAAGTGAAGGAAGATAATGTGTGGGTGCGGTCGGCAGAGAGATCCCTACATGATGAAGTAGTCCCTTGCAGTTTAAAGATATGAAAATAGGGATTCTCAGGTTTCATGTTCAGATTCAAGAGTGGAGTAGAGTGCTAAGAGGAGATTGTGACTTTCAACAGGCCGAGTCATTTTTCCTTTACTTGATATTGTGATATTATAAAAAATATATATAAAGACGTCATTGATATGTTACAGAATTTGAACGTAGCACCAAAAGCTTTAAATTAATTGCAGCAGTAGGCTGCAGCATTTCCACTCGCTACAGTAGTTGCAGTATTCTTCAGTACAAGGCCAAAAATCTTTTCCAGTAGTTGTATAGTTTTACACCAATGTGTAAAACTTAAGCCGTAGACAATCATTGCTATTTGTCTGATCTGTTACATAATTGATTCATCTTCTGTTGTAAGTGGCTCACTTCACTAAGTAAATTTAATGTGAAAAAAAACACATGACATTTTATATTAAACAGAGATGCCACTTAACCTTGACTCTTCTTCTTCTTTTATGTATGTTTTTGTTACATATTACAACAAATGTATGAATTCCACTATGTTTTTTTTATTTAATTTTCCCAACATTCATTTCATTAGTTTATCAAATAATCATCCTCATAATCCAAATCATACTCATTCAACACTGACTGTGATGATACGTTTGTCAGCTGACTACATATAGACTACAAAAGGCCCATTCAGATGGTCAAGGCATTGTTGTGATTGCATAAAGCAATATACAGATTTAGGATAAAAGGCCACTTGGTCTATGTCATTTGAGATTATTCTTTCGACATAAATATAAAGTCTTACATTGATTTTTAAAAAAGTCATGTGCAACTTAATATTTGAATGAACTTGGCACTAGGTTATAGTATTGGTTGATCCTGCAGATAAAGTACAGGATTCCTCGTCTATGTAGAGACGTCCCTTTTTTAGGAGAACAGATTATTATGCTCATCTGTAGATCGGACTCAGTTTCCTCAGAGATCATTTGTCTCACATATTATTGGGGTTATAACACAACATGTTGAGCTTGATGTTCTCGTCCCAGTGGCGCAGCAGCAGGAACAGCTGTCTGGCAGCTCCCTTCAGCCCTGCCGGGTCCACTCCCTCGGGCAGCTCCTGACAGCGCAGCCAGAAGTCTGCTTTTGCTGCCACCAGCTCCCACTCCATGAAGTAGCCGGCACAGCGGTGCTCGAGCCAGGCTAGAGCCACAGCTGTGGCCCAGCTCGAGCCCTCCAGGTCCTCTTGAGCCAACTGGCTGCTCCCTTGGAGATCAGTTGGCTCTATCGAGGAGCCTTCGCATACATCTGTCTCCGATCCACGACCACTATCTGCCTGGCCGTGGCTCAGGCTCTGAGAGGGTCCAACAGATAGCTCCAAGGAGCCCTCCTCAGAGCTGGGGAGGTCAGGGGGCGAGGTGACAGGGTCTCGGTCAGACGGGTGTCTTCGGCGTAGCCTTGGTTCCAGCATCAGGGGAGTGTCTTCTGGAGTGTGGTGGAAAGGAGGGGCAGTTGGTTTGGCAAGGGAGCAAGAAGAAGGAGAAAATGTTACATGGTGGCTGGTAGGAGCACCAGAAGGCTTGTTGGAGGTGGATAAAGATGGAGCACTGGGAGATGTGCAGCGGAATGGCGGGCTGAGACTGCGGCGGTGGAGGCTGTAGGGTGAAGCCCTTTTCAGGCGGTCCAGGGGGATCTGGACACAGTCAGAGTAGATCTCTGTCAGAAGAAAAGCTCCTGATGCCAGCTGCAGATGCACCTGATTAGACACCATTTAGACACAGATTAATAAATGCGTTTGCACACTTGTGTGTATTTAAGTGTATATGCTATCCGTGTCTGCACAGCTCACCAAGGGCAGGTAGTCTGGAGCTTCAGTTTCAGGTTGCTTCTCAGTCTCTGCGGACAGACAGTGGGACTTGAGAGGAACCTGCTTTCCTGATGAAATGGAGGACCTGAGTCTGCCCAATGGAAATCTGGAATATACAGAAGAGGTTGGATTTTTGGCCTTTGAATATCCATACATTTGGATGTAGACATAATACACACCCCAAACCGAAAGTTTACTCTCTGAAGTAACTGGAAGCACAAGCACTGCTACGAAGTCCCCTTTACACTGTAATGCCACATTCGCAAGAATTATAATTTCGAGTGAAACTTTTACCTGGCGCCAAAGAAGCTTTCCATTGACTTGCTCTCGATAGATCGCTGTGAACGAGTGCATGAGGCACCTGTCATTGCTGGCGCTGTAGCAGAGTACGCACTGCCCCCTACATCTGAGAAAGCAGTGTGGGATAAAACATAAACAGTATTGTGTCATCAGCACAGTGATAACGTGATGTTTGTGGTTGTATTTAAAGGCTCAATTCACCCTTTACATGACATAGACCTAAAAAACATTTTTGTCTTGCTCTAGACATGTTGGGCTATTTTTTTTCTGGAAGAAAATGTTGCTATTAAAGTTTTTCAATGCTGCAAGTTTAAAGATCGGTAGGCTTCCTTTGCATTGGGGTAAAGACGGAAATCTTTTTTTGTTCTTTCTGTAATTTGGGTAAATTGATCCTTTAAGGACTACCTCAGGGGTTGCGGGTGTGCATAATCAAGTCAGGAGAGAGCGGTTCAGATTTAAAGACTCACCTTGAGTTTTGGATGAACTTTCTGATAAGACGCCTCTAACCTCGAGACTACACTCGCACTACAATGTTTTTTCACCGATCGAGTCGACAATACTTACTAGAGTCCCAGGATGTAAGGCTACAGGGTGAGGCAGGGGTGTCATCTCTGTCTGAGAGATACAAAGATTGTTGATGACCTAAAGTCTTGAAAACAGAAATGGGTGCTGGTATCATTCAGTCTGTCTACCTGTAGCGTCCTCAATCTCTTCACTGTCTCTGCTGGTGCGCCGTCTGCCTAAACCAACAGAATACGCCCTCTGCTTGCGACTACCTGATTGGGAACTCCGGCTGTTCCCCGAATGCATCCCTACACGCACACACACACACACAGACAAAATTGTGTTATTCAAATGGTAAATAGGTACACATATCTTTACCCTGGTGTAAGAGATCAAATCAGTATTTTCCTCATTTTAACATTAGCATTTAACACTGAAGCATCTTTTAACAGACCCTTGCTGCCTAATGAATGACAACATCTTTCAAACTGCACATACCAAGTTCTGAACATAGGGTTTCAGTTAAACATTGATTGGTAGTAAGCCACACCTGTGTGTTGGACGTCCACGCTGTCCTGCAAGCCTTTGTTGGGGTTGCTATCAGTGATAGTGAAGGCTGTGTACATGCAGATGATGTTACAATGCTTACTGGTCTGGATAGCCTTCATGCGGTATCGCTTTGCTGAACCTAAGAAACAGTAAGGGGTAGACAGAGCGTATACCAAATAACTTAAGGTAACGTGAGATAAACGTTTGAAGTAGTTAAGCCTCACCATGTCCACAGTCGCTCTCCTTCTCTGCCATTTTCTCAAAGTCCCTAATAACTGAGCGAGCAGTCAGTTGGTGAATGATCTCATCCCATGTTTCCCCTCCTTTTCCTTCTTCCCCTCCTATTCCTCCTCCTCCTTCTCCACATCCCTCAACTCCTGGTGTCTCCTGGACCTCAGGGGTCCAGAGGTGCCCCAGGTCCACGGTGACCTCCCAGGACACGGGTCTGCCGCTCAACAGGCCGTGAATGAGCGAGCGGCATTGACCTGGTGGAGGATCCTCCGGTGGTGCAGCAGTAAAGAGGTACTCTGGGTCTGTGAAGCTGTCCCAGTCCAGAGGAGAAGCAGGGAACAGGAGTCCATCTGAGGGTCAGAGTGAGAAAGAATAAGAAGAAAGATTTGTCGGAGGCAAAATAGCAATCCTGCTTTTCTTAGAACTATAGCTTACTAGAGTCAGTGAGGCTTCGGCGGGACAGTGTGCCTGTCGATGGGGGCTTTGTCTCCCCATCGCTTTCGTCCAGTCTCCCTCCCAGCGTTTGGTCGAAGGAGACCCTCTCCAGAGCTCTCCTCAGGCGATGCATCTCCAGCTCGCCCTGGGGGGACGAGAAACTCCGCGCTGCCATGGTTGAACGGGCAAGTACTTTATGTCTCCTACGAGACTCCTCTCCTCCATCCAGACACTCACTCTGGGTGTATAAGAGGGAAAAGCAACTGGGTTCAAAAAAAGTAAGTTAGACTGCTATTTTATTTTTCCTTGCAACTACATATGTCTAAATTTAAAATATGTACGGGTTATCTGTTTGTACTGTATCTATTTTTAAATAGATCTCTTCCAGTGTTATTGTTGAAATTTGTCAGAAAGTAGTAAAAAAATACTCTTAGATTCACAGGACTAACAGATCTATAATGAATCTATTATAATCAATTGCACCTTTTCTGCCCCGTTATCGGGGGTTTCTGCTGAGAGGTTTTGCTGCCATGCAGAGTCTGCCCAGCGAGACAGGGACGATCTCTGTTCTGGAGGGGGCATCTTTTCAAGGCCTTGGGGTAGAGACCCAGTATCCAGCACTGAACCAGAGGAGTGAGGGTCAGGGAGAAAGACCCCGCCTGCAGAGTCAGAGTTGGACGAGGCGTGTATGTGTGAGTGGGACTGTGTTTGAAGACTCCGCTCACTACTGAGGGAGCAGCGAGTAAGGACGTACTGCTCCTGGATATATGAGCTCTCCTGGATCCTCCTCCTCACGTCACTGGACCAGTCTAGCTCCACACCTAGAGCGGATAAAAGCCCAACATGAACCACAATGGTATGAGGTGTCCCAGTCTTGATTTATACTCACTACAAGATCCACTGATGAGTGACTGACCCGGGCTGGTTCCAGGATCTGTGTTTTTGGCGCAGGAGAACTCAGAGGAGATTTCCCTGGAAATCTCCCTCAGCGCCTCCTCCAGGTTGGTGCCATCGGCACACGTCACCACAGGCATTAACTCGGCGGCAGGGGAAGGTGAAAGCTCATCATTTGACTGTCCAAAAACTGAACCCGTGGAGCCTCGGTGTACACCTTTATAGCCCCGTCCTTGAGACTATAAAAAAAGTTAGATTAGATATCTGCTTTTCTATGCAGACACACACAGACGTACTTTTAAAGAATGTAGTTACGTATACCTCTGTCCTATTTGCTTTGAAATTCGTCATATCGTATAGAGTGCAATATCCAATTAGACGATTCCCAGGGTAGAGCGGAGGGATTTCATTGGGTGAAAGAAAAGCTTCCATGTTTTCTGGCAGATACCAGTCAATCCGTACGTCAGTCAGCACAGGTTCAAAGGCCTTTTTCAGAGACTTTATTAACTGAGGAGATAGATTGATCACATTATTTCTAAATTGAAGGCTTTACAATTAATTGTTACAACTGAATAGTGGCCAGTGGTGCAAGAAGTACTTAGATTATTTACTTAAGTAAAAGTACCAAAACATTCATGTAAAATACTCCAGTGTTGCATTCAAAATTGTACTCAAGTAAAAATAAAAAGTATCATCAGCAAAATGTACTGAAAGTATCAAAATCACAGTACTTGTGCAGAGAAATTGCCCATGTGGTATTTCATTATTAGTAGTAAAACTGATTCCTCATTGTGGACTAAAAGTAGTAATTTACTGCTGTAGCTGTTCAAGGTGTAGCTAGTTTTAACTACTTTGTGTAGTAGTAAGTAAGTAAAGTAGACGGGTACTTGAGAAAATGTACTTTACTTTTCACTGCTGATGGCAGAAAGGCAAATGTGAAGAAATCTAAATCTGTATGTATTTATCTCGTAAGCTCATGCATATAATTGTTCTGCAATTTATATGTTTTCCAATAAGTGGCAGTGTTGCATTGCTGCTGACCTTGGGCTGAAGTCTCTCCTCCTCATCCAAGAACTCTGTCGTCCCTCCTGTCAGTTTGGCAACGCCCTGCAAGAGTCTCCTGCAGGCTCGAGGACCAAGGCCCAGGCCAAAGCATCTGCATAAATGATACAGTACTACATTTTTAAATTTTTTTAAATTAAATTAAAGTTATTATGTGACAATTATCTTTTTACTTCTACAGCGTGGTCTTTGATGCACTGCCTGCACTATATGTACAATGTGCTCTGGACATGTGTTCACATTTAAACAAATCCCCCACGAGCCTTTTGCAGGAACTCAGTATCTATTTGTGAAACACTAATAGCATACAAAGGCTTCCATGTGTCTAAGAAAAGAGAACATTTGGAGTCATTAAACACAAAGCACTGTTATTTTGGCACTCAGAGGGATCACAAGCCATTTGGCTAATTGGGAGTTTGAAAGGAGCAGGGGACAGAATAATTGAAAAGGCTGAGATCTTGCTTGTGTGCTGTCTCTAAAAACAGCAAGTCTGACTGGTTGACCAGATACTGTTAGCACTACCTGAATAACAAACAAGACAGAAAACCAAAATGATTTAAATACAAGGCCTATTTTTGTGACTACATATAGTTAGACTGACATGTAACGGTCATTCATTGAAATGAAATGTATTGAGAATAACGAAAGATTTACATAGTATGCGAAGGGACAGCCAAAATACAGTGGAGAAAGACAGCCTATCGGGGGAATACTAATGAGAGATAAATGGAGTTATTGTGCATTGCTGAAGGGCCTCAGGAAAACCAGAGGGGCGTGGCTCTTACTGCAGAGGAGAGCACTTAACGGGATTACAGGGCGGGGCAGAAAAATACCTCAGCCCTTTCTTTTCTTTCTTTCACAGTGCTTTGGTCGCAGTTCTTCAAGATCAAGATCACTGTTTGCTTGTCTCTTCCTCTCCTTCCTCCTCCAGACGGTGTCTCTTTCGTCACCTCATTCTGCCTGCTCTCACTGCACTCCATTCCTCTCTGCTTCCTTGTCACACACAGTGATTTTGATGAACTATCACACGCCAGCCATAGAATAAATCTTTGGTAACTAGTTGTTCCACTTAATGTCCATTTTGTGTGTGTTTTTGCCTCAGATTGGATATCCACCTTGTGCCTCGCTGTACCTTTCCTCACACATGATGGGTCAAATATCTAATTGCAGATAAGTTTTAGCTCATTACCTGCCAGCGCATGTGTTTCTTCGGACCAGCTCCAGCACTTTAGCCACATTGCTGATGGATCCATCTGTGATAATGAAGACCTGGCGAGGATATGAGCGCTGCATTGGCTGCTGGTACACCCAGGACAGCGCACCCAGCAGGTTGGTGCCTCGCATGTCAGCTCTCATCCTCTGGGTGTACTCTAATGCCTGCATTAGAGTGACCTGAGGCAGAGAAAAAGAAAAGCAAAGATGCCATCAGACCTACAGTAAAGGTTGGGAAAAGCAAGCATCAACCAACAACATCTGTCCAACTGCTAGACGCTGCCTGTGCAAACATCACCTATGTTGTCAAGATTCCCCAATTAGCCTGTGAGGGTGGCACAGAATTGAATCGGCAAATCTCCAATAAAGAGAGAGCAAACATACATGCATTAGCACCTGACTTCACACCACCTCGAATCACCCTTTGGACAAACATGCCCGACAGGTGAGGAGATGGAAGGACATCTCATGCCTTAGTGAAAATGCATGAAAGGTCACCATATGCTCAGTAATATGTGGAACGACTGTTTGTCCTTGCAGCCCCTGGTCTGGAAAAAACCTGATACTCTGCTACTAAGGCAACGCATATTGCCTGATTAGAAGCTAGACAAAATAGAGCAGATCGTCCAAAACGGGCGAAAAACATCTGCTTTCCATAAACATGATCCAAATGCTGCATGTATTGTCTTTCACTGAAAATAATTCATATGTATTTAACAATAACATGATTTGTTTCACTGAAAATCCTATAAACAAGACAGATACAGATAATTATCCAATCTAAGTAAGGTTACTGCTTAAAACTAACATCAGTGCAGAGCTTGCTGGAGGTGAACAGAGGCTTGATGGTGGTTCCAAAGCCCACGACGTTGAGCATGGTGCCAGAAGGGAGACTCTTCAATGCCACCACCATGGCATCCTGCGGAAACATGAAGGGACAGACGGGATGGAGCCACATCAACATACGTCTCTAAATCTTAAGACTAAAATCTGGCTCAGTGGTACGTTTTCATCCTGCCCTGCAGCTCACCTTTACATGGTGGATGTTGGTGCCACTCATGCTGCCACTGCGATCAATAAGGAACAACAGTTCTCTGGTGGCTTTGTGCAGCTCCAGAGGTTCACGCAGCAAGTCGGGACAAAAATTGAGCATCAAGACGGGGCTGCTCAGAATGTCCTTGTGGTATCGCTTCCTCACAAACTCCAGCTGCAGGCCAAGTGGAACATCAGCATGTTGTTATGCAGTAACACTGTCAGAGTACATGAATAGGGACACTTGTGAGATTACAATGGTGAATAAAGCAGCATGAGCGATCACTAACCTTTCTCTCAGGTTGGGAATCTTTGCGAATGCAGCGAATGAAATCCCGACGGGAGTAGATCTGCTGTTCATACTGGCTGAACGAAAGCCTGCCTCTCTCTAATATGACCAATGGGCTGTGAGGTTCTGTGGAGGAGGTTTGTTAATTGAAGTCACATTCAGGTATTGGGAGGGGGGAAATAAAGTGGGTACACTTTTCAACTACTCACCACTGAGGTGCAGAATGATCTCTATGTGTCTGTCAAATGGATGCTCCTGTGCCAAGGTGATGTAGGTCGCAGAGGCACTTTGGGCACTGGGGTCTGCATCTGCCCTCAGAGCGTGAGTGGGGCTCTCCAGTCCTATAAACCAGTTTAGGAAGAAATAAAGAAAAGCTAATCATTGGTTTTATGCATTTATGATAAGTAATGATTTTTTTTTTTACTGTAGAGGAGATTAAGTCCTCAGTCTATCCTTTGGATGTTGTGTTCTGGCTGTGCTTGGATTCAGGCCCTCTCTGTAAACCCATTAATTTCATTTTGTAATGACATTGCCCACCATTCTAATATATCACAATGACTCAGTCAACCGTACCGGCCAGTAGGCAGGCCCCTCTGACCAGTAGCTGGAAGTTCAGTTCATAAGGTGCCAGGTTGGCAGCTGGACTGGTGAAGATGGAATAGGCACACTGCTGCTCAGAGTCTAGGGCCCGGTCTTGTTTTCCTGAGGTGGCACCAAAGCAGCTGGTTGCTCTGAGAAGGAGAGAAATGTAAAGTATTTAGGAAAACAAAATACAGCGGTCAGTTACATTTAATTCATTTAAAAGCGTAATGTTCAGTAAAATTGTGTTGCCAGGGTTGTTTTTGAGATAAATACCCAGTTTCTTCAGATTTCCCCCCGTTTTCACTCTTGCTTGGAGTCATCTGGCCAGTGACGATTGGTGTCAGCAATGTGGGGTAGACAATGCTGATCGCTCCATTTTCTAATGTGGGGAGTTCTAGTGTGGTGCTTATGATAACGGACACTATATCCATGGGGCCAATGACGCCTGTGCCCACGATGAAGGTGGATCTTTCAAGGTCTTCGTCCAGGATGAGATGTCCTAAAGCAGAAATACAGCAGTTACTCAGATCATACAACAACTCAAAAAGACATGGGGTGGGGCTAAATCTCATCTTTTATTCATTTTATAAAAAAAATAAAAGGCCCTCCCATCATCATTATTTTTTAGATCCTTCTTTTGACACTATGCCCTCTCTCAATATCTCAAAATAATGTATTTATGGCACATCAACAACGTATATCATAATAAAAATATCAAAAGACATTTGCTTCAGGCAGTACCTCCAAAGAGCACACAGTTAAATACCAAAATATATATTAATTACCTTGTTAATTACTTGTAAGTTAGTCCAGTACTCACTGACATGCATGTCAAGATCTTTTATTAAATCAATCCCACAAGAGATGACGAGAACATTAAAAAGACTCTCCGCTGCTCACCACATTTTTCTGACTACCCTCCCTTCAAAAAAATGACAATCTAAGATTGCAAAAGGGTTTTCTTGAATCTGTGTTGTGTTGGCTGTATTAGATAATGTATTCCGTGCACATGATATCACCGTTTCCAATAAAATACTCCCCACTTCAAGTTGATATATGTTTGTACTAAGTGAACGCCCTATCACCATTAGGCAGGCTGCCAAATCTATTTGCCTCCCTCAACTGTCCTTTCTATCCTAAGAGCAGATAAAACAGGACAGAAAAGGGACTGTGGCTATATTTGTAATCATGCAGACACCAGATCATTACAGCAGTAGACAATGGTCCACATTACATTATAGTACCAAATGACCATTTTTATCTACAAAGAAAATCCCATCCTCACCGTTGGTGCATTGCATGTCAAGGCCGGAGCTCCCACAGCAGCCCCACTCCCGGCCATTCCCACAGTGGCCTTCAAGACCAGATCCAGGGAAGCAATCCGTACAGCAGTCCTTAAGCTTCCCTCGGCTCTGTATCTGGACCCCCACCAACCGGCCCGCAATCACAGCCTCAAAGCCTACCACAACCTCCTTTTCCCCGAGAGGGTACACAAAAACACCTAGATGACACACAAAACAATAATGTCAGACTTTTGCATTCATTTAGAAAGCAATCAAACTACATAACATTTAAGTACAATATATCTTATACGGGCATGATAAATATTGACTGTTGCTTACTGTTCACATGTTTGGTGTCTGACCAATTTTGGTTCTGTTACATTTAAATGCAACTTTTGACAACTTTGAAGCTTAGATTGACTTAAAGTGTTTTGCTCTTGATATAATAAACGTTTTAATTCTCTAATGCAACCTTTCTCGTTGTAGGTGTTATTTGTGGTGTTCCTCAAGGATCAATCCTTATCCCTCTTCTGTTGCAATAATGCATTTTGTTACCTCACACCGACAACATCCTGTACTTCTGTTTTAAAGCTTGACTAACGTAAACGGTTTACTTTTCTTCCAACTCAAACCCATCTCAACTTCTTCCTTTTTCTGATTTGATGACATATGGAGTCAAATACAAAAGGCAATTCCATTCAAAATACAGTTGCTATGATTATTACTTGTGCCAAGAGTGAATCATGTACCTTCTACAGACTCTACGTCAGCATTAGCATAGGTAAGGTGTGCAGTGATGCCCAGGGAGCAGCCGTTGGCACAGGACTTGATGCAGGAGGCCTTGAGTAGCAATGGTTCCCATGTAGAGCAGTTTCTCAGTCCCACCATCTTCTCAGGGCAGCAACACGCCTCTATTCTGCTGGTTGCATGAGAACACAGCTAAGGGAAATGGTCTGAGCAGGCAGGAAGAGGAATATGTGAGTGTGCATTTAAATTCTCTCTCATTTTCCATTCACAGAGCAATCCCAGTAATCTTTGTAAATCAGACCTGATATTTGCTGCATTAATTAAAATGTCCATTGGTTTCACATTTTTTATGTATACTGTATATGCCTGCCAGATATCTATAGTCCACATCAGCTATTGGACATGTAACCAAGCTATCTCCTCTCCTCAGGCTCTTAGCAACCAACTGTGATAGTTTGAGTGTAAGAGGCTTCGTCAATCATTAACTTTGCAGGTCAGCACTTCACTCCGCATCATGCCTATCATATGCAATCAGTGGCCGACCTGTATGCAAATGTATGTAAACTTACGTCTACCATCTAACTCTTACTTAACTGCACTCTTAGTTAACTGCAAAAACCTAGAAAGTAAGAATTTATTGACTATACTCTTCTGATCTTTAACGGAAATTTGGTAACAAAACAAACCACCAACTAGACCCAATTTCCTTTGGAGTTTCCATTTATATAACTCAAGCTGTACGCAATAATTCTTCATGACTGACCACTTAATAACTTTAAGTGCAGCAGGTGCAAAGACCAGTGTGCAGATTGCAGCTTAGCGAATGGTAGACTGCACAAAACTGTGTGTATGTGCATTGGTGTGCGCACACACGCGTGCAGTGCAGTTGTTCGTGCATGTGTGTGTGTGTGTGTGTGTGTGTGTGTGTTTGCTGTGGTCCAGGTAATGGCTTTTTCACATCTACCTTTTTAACAAGATCAACAGCCTCCATCTGGCTACTGTGCTCTCAGCTCATAACAGGCAAATAATAAATGCCTGGTTCGTTAAAGAAGGACAAACTGATGCTGTCACTATACACACTAAAGTAAGTACATCACACCCCCCCTGTAGACTGCTGAGACTTACAGCTTCGGCAAAGCTGATGAATAAGCCAGACAGTGTGCTCAGCTTTATCAGTGAGACAAAAAAAGCAGATAATGACTTCTTTAAACATTATTAGTTAGTTGTGTGTGTGGTTTTACTTACAGTATGTCAACACATGGTACAGAATGAATGATGTAAACAGTACACATGCACCTAATAACATCATGAAGTTCTGTCTGAAATTCAAAATGCAAATATCTACCAAAAAAAAACAACATTCAGTAACACATTTTTGATAAATTGCAACGTAACTATAGCAGCTGTTATCTATAGAAGTAAAACATTCAAAGTAAATCAAGATCTTACAAAAACATTTTGCATTTTAATTAATTATTCTGCCTGAGTGTTTGCAGTATCATAGCTGGCCAAGAGTTAGCTCTGGGCAACACTGCAGTCCCCTTATGTTAGGTACAAGCTTCAGATAACAAGCAAAAGAATCATACAGGAACACTTACTGTTCAGCGTCTGATAATCTGCCTCTGTGTCCAGTGTCTGCATCACTCCACCATCACATCTGCTCCCAGTGACACAACGGTAGGAGTTTTCCTGGTAACAGATACTGCTCTCTCCTCTCCCTCTCTCTCTCTCTCTCCCTCTCCTCTCCCTCTCTCTCTCCCTCTGTCTCCCTCTCTCTCTTTCTCATTCCACTAATCCACCAGTTTCCCCTATAAGGAAAACAATCATTTCACAGAGTCATATATTCAGAAATAAGATTTTACAAATATAGTACAACACGGTTACTAAATATGAATATAATTAGCATGCACTAAAAGACTATTGCTGGTCTAACCTGGTATGAGACATCAAAGCCAAAACTGGAGTAAATGTAAAATATATTTTCAGTATCAGGCATACATACTAAAAAGCCAGTTTTAGAAAGCATGGAAATGTCATTTCTTTATAAGTGAAATGTCCTCTGCTTACCTGAACCACAGAGCTGATCAGAAAGTACGATCCTGAACCTGCTGTTCGGTTACAAGCTAACACACAACGGTAAGTGAGGCAGAGCCTGCTTCTCATCCAGACAATTGGCTGTGATGGTAGCAGCACCATTATTCATGGGTAATGGCTTGGCCAGAAAGAGGAGGGGGGTTATGTGTTCTTCCTCTCCCAACAGGTCAGTCAGACAGCAGCAGCAGCAGGCGTGGGTCAGTGGGTGGCAGAAGTTGTAAAATCCATTAAATGTTATTGCTATATCTAATTTAATTTTCCTTTATTTTGCCCCAAATAATGTTTACGGTGGAAGTTTCCATTGATTGCTTTGATTTAGTACGCCCCAGGATGAAGGTAACATTCAACATCAATAGACAGACAATGAGGTAACAGGCCTACTTTGAACTGGTAAAACAGAAAGTTAGCATAAGGAGTCCCAAAATAATTGCCTAATCTAAAAGGGCAGTAAATAATTATTATATTGCTTTTGAGACAAGTAACCGGTAATTATAATACTATTCAAAAGTTTACCCCATTAAAGGGCCACTAAAACCAGAATACACAAGATTGTTTGTTTTTCTGATTATTTTTTTATTTTATTATATGGCACATGGTTGGTTTGCAGGTGTGTGTGTGTGTGTGTGTGTGTGTGTGTGTATGTGTGTGTGTGTGTGTGTGTGTGTGTGTGTGTGTGTGTGTGTGTGTGTGTGTGTGTGTGTGTGTGTGTGTGTGTGTGTATGTGTGTGTGTATATGTGTGTGTGTGTGTATGTGTGTATGTGCGACAGAAAGACAAAGAGAGAGAAAAGGACAGCTCGGGTCAGAGAAGTGGAATTCCTCCTTTTGATATTTCATCTGGAAGCACTCTGTCTGTTTTGATGTTCATGTTGTGACATAACACTGAAATCCTCTCTTTGTGCGAGTGAGTGAGTTAGTGAGTATTTTCAATCTGTGTCTCATACTGCCTCCATGTGGCCTTTTACATTTTCTCTATTTCTATTAATGTCTTTAGTCCCTGGAGAAGGAATTCAAGTCAATTCAAATCTTCGCTTTTTAAATAATGCTCTTTTGGCTAGTTCAGTTAAGACTGGGGTTGCAACATAGACTGCATATGAAGATATAAGCTCTCTCCCCCTCTCTCCCCCCCCCCCCCCTTCTCTCTCTCTCTCGCTGTCAATATTCTGCTGACTGTGCAAAGAGCTAATGAAGGCATTACTGATCTAGCAGAAGATTAGCCAGAATCAAGTAATCAAATGTGTGATCCTATAAAACCCACTCTTTTCACTCTGTTATATGCACAAGGGTCTGCTAGTGTTACCTCGAATCATGCAGAACATAGCAGGTCCAGCAGAGGACAATAACTCTGCCAGACTGGACTGGCACTAAAAGAAGTTCCAATATTGTGACACTAGATGTCAGCCTTTTCAAGTCAGCTGTAGCATGTCAGTAGTCGACTTGAATCACTAAATATAGTTTCTTCTTTTTCTCCCTTTTCAGCTGTCTGGTGCTCCAAACAGGAGAAATATTCAACGTGTAGTTTTGTCAATGCCACATGTTTAGTACACAAGTTTAGTTCACAGTTTTCACACATTTTTGCTATACTTACAAATTCTCCATCCTGATCTGTCTAATACGTCTAATACAAACATGGAGCTGAGGGAAGCTGAGTGAATTGTTGAGCAGGTTTGTGGATGCACATGGAAGCTGGACAAGTGAAAGCAATAACTGTCGTAGCAGGAACACTGCACCAGATGTAACCCACAGCATCACACAATCAGGAGCACCTTCTCCAATTGTTTGCACTTACTATTTAGGTAAGCCCCTTTTTTTTCTGTGTTTGTAGGATCTTGTTGACTGGTTTCTAACAATAGAGCATTTTAGTTGGCAATTCAACAGTGTTCAACAGTTGATGAATTGCATCGGTATATCATTGTGGCTTTAGGTGCAAAGAGTGTGAGGCTGTGTCTTAACCACCAGCAGGTGGACAGAGTCAATAAGTGCAAACAGGCCAGCTCAAACCCACTAAGGCACACTGAGAGGCACATCTTAGCCTGGACTCCCTCCCTGCAGGTAAGGACAGAAGGACACGTGGCCAGTTAAGGGATAAACTGCAGGTTTCTTCACCCCTCAAATTTAGCCCGAATGTCAAAGATACAGCCTCAGTATCACTGACCATCAAAGCATCATTCTCGGAAGGGGGCCCACCCCATGTTACGGCTGGGCTGAGGAGACAAAGGACCCTTTGGTTTGCCATAAATAAACATTCACAAACAGAATCAAATTTGAGTTTAATTGAATCATTAAATAAAAATTTTATTTCGTCAAGCTACTCGTAAAATTACATTTTAGCAAGTACTTTTAGTCAATAAAAGTACGACATTGTATCACAAGACAAAGGGATTGTGTAGTTTAATTATCATCGGAAAAGATAATCTAAGCAGTGTTTCCATATAAACTTCATCAACCACATCATCATTATCACTCCATTTAGATAAAGCGGATAATTAATTATTGAACAGTTGGTGGTTAATGTGCATTTAATGGCAGTTAATGTGATTGTTGAGGTCATAATAGATCTAATTAACAACATGTCTAACAATGACCCAATACAGGGCTGAGCAGACGAGCTGCTTCTGCTTGACTATTGTCACGAGGTTCAAGTGTCTGTCTATGCTGAAATGTTGGGAACCTCTTCTCCGTTGCGTACCCCACTGACCTAGATTTCAATTGTTTTCTGCCTGAGACAATGGGAGAAATGGTTTCATAACTGAACACAATACCTGGGTGTTATTCAACACGACTGTTGTTAAAGTTCTCATTGTGGTGTGATTTTGTGCTGAGCATTGTGTGTTTTCTTTATGTAACCTGCTCAAGCAGCCAGCGACGGGCCGGTGCAACCCACAGTAAGTCACTTCTAGACGGTTCAACAGATGCATTTATGCAGCCCAAGCTAGTCCAATCATTGCCGTGTCAAACACAAACACACTTCCCACATGACTTTACAAATCTCAGACAGCTGTCACCTGGTCTAAAAACTAAATCACCATGGCTATGAGCTACTGAATATTTAAAGTCGACCCACCGAACAAAACGGCTGCAAACTCAATTTAGAGGATCAATCTGTGCACAATGCTTAGACAGCCAAAAAACATTTTCGTTTACTGTTAAGCAATGCAATTGTCTTGCTTACCGCTGGGTCATGTAACTTTTCAGTTCAGGCAACTTTAAAGGGCAATTTAAAGTGCTTAACATAAGACAAAGAAATACATTAACACAATAAATAGATAGAATGAAATGAAAGACAAAAATGAAATGAAATAAGATAAAAGACCAGAAATGCAGTTGTAAGATAATAGGAATATAAAAGCACAGTAGAGAAATGAATCAATCAAAAGCACAGGAGAGCAGATGATTTAATTTAGATGTAGAGTTGATTTAAGTTCTTCCTGATGATCTAAGAGACCTGCTGCGAATATATTCATCAAGCAGATCAGACATGTATTTATGAATTGAGATTGTTTTAAACAACCTTCATGGGTACATGATGTACCTAATTTAGTACTCTATTAAAGGCCGGTGCACAGAAAAAGCACATAAACTGTGCCATTAATTAAAGAATGAATGTATGTAGACTGCTTCAGCCAAATAAGAATATTGATACAGATCTAGCTATTTCCAATTAAATAAGTCATTACTCGATCACTAACGCATCGCGTTGCATTAAGTTTAGCTCATCTAAACAAAGTATAAATATAAAGTGAGCACAATCGCTTGACTTCGCAGTGTTAATGATTGAATGTAGCCACCGCTGGACAAGAGAGAGGTAGAACATCACCGCTTGTGGAGATGGAGACAGGCAGGCGGAGGAGAAATGAGAGCCACAGTGCGCCATGCTTGGTGGAAAGATGAAGGAAGAGTGAGCAGAAGGCAAATTAATCAAAAGACATCAAAGGCAAATGGATTGAGGGAGCAAAGGAATGAAAGAGTGCCGCCCGTTTGTCCCATGCCGTTCCCGCTCCGCTCCGCCTGAGCCTGCTCTCAGATCTCAGGGCCATTGTGCCGCACGGGCGCATGGAGGGGGCTGGGGCACAATGCACACAACAAATGTCTGAAACCAAGGCTTCAAAAGGAAGACTTGTCATTTTTCTATCTAGTCTCACTCAAACTCTGACTCTTCCTCCTCTGTATTTAGTCTCTGAAGCTTGTTTTTCTTTCTCATCCTTGCACATGTATGGTTGCTTGTAGTTTGTTTTTTGCAGTCAAAGCATTTGAATTCACCAGATTTGACTGCAGAAACGTCGAGTGAAACATCAACACACAGTCACACAATCTCAGCCGCACTCTTTTTTTTATCGTCCAGCCAGTTAGTTGGCTCAAAGTTGATTCCAACTTGTGCTCTCGGTTGAGTTACTGGTCGGCACAGACTTCTTTCTGGGTACGTGTAGACTGTGGTGATGCCCCTGTCTGTTGCCTGTGAATGTACAGAACATTTTGTCTCTATCAGTTTATGGTTTTACCATCCAATGCAGCATACTGTAACAGTAATATGCAGTGAATTGCATTAGAATTCATCATTTGAATATGTCCTTAAATATGGAGATGCTTTGACACAGAGAGTTATAGTGACGGGATCTAAGCAAACTGGCTGATTTTGACACATTACATATTAGCATATTGTGTCCTCCAGCACACACAGAAACCACTTTTTTACTTCAACACAGCACACTATGAAATATCTGAGATTATTCAATGCTGAATGGCACTCTGAAAGCACGTACGTTTCACTTTACTTTCCACAAACATAAACATGTATGTGGTGAAATTGACAGGCTTTAAGTTACATTATTAAAACAGTGGGTGGTCATTATGCTTTACACATTGATGTGCCTCATTTAATATTATTGTTTGAGCTGTAGAAAGCTGACACTTTATTCATTTTATAGATGTAATGATTTAGACACATCAGCTCATGTGTTCTCTGGCATTTTCACTTTTCTATAGGTACAACATAAACGTGTGTTATCTAATCAGAAGGATGTCACCATATCTTCCTGATTAAAGAAACATTTTGCCTGAAAGTGTCAGTTTTACTTATGTTTCAGCAGGTCCAGTGACAAGACACTACCAAAACGTTGACAATAAATGCAAGACGTTAATTTGTTCAATGAATGATTTTTTTTTGGGGGGACTTTAAAAATACATCATGTTCTTGAGGCCTTTTTTTATTTTACTTTATCTTTATGTAACAAAAGCAGAGTTCAGCAGAGAAAGACAAAAGTGATGTGAACTGACAATATTTTAATGGGGGGGATAAAAGACTGTAAGTGATCAATGGAGGCGGCGGCCAAGTGATGCCCGGGGGACGGCTTTGATGTGGGCATCCTCAGAGGGACGCCGAGGGACAATGCCCTCTTTGAGGGGCATGCAGAATGGCAGACACTTCCCTCTCTCTCTCTCTCTCTCTCTCTCTCTCTCTCTCACACACTCTGTTACTCAACTTCCCTCCATCTCGCTCCGCTCACGCTGCGACTCCTGGTTCAGACGCCCCTGGACGCCTCTCTCTCTCGCTCTATATTCCTCTACCCCAGCGTCACATCAGCCCATATCCTTATCTGCATAACTTTCTCCCTCTTCCTCTCACATTAATTAATTAGCATAACACCCCCTTTCCTGCCGCCCAGCCAATCACTCCGCCTTCCCCTTCTCCCCCACCCCCCCTCCCCCTCCCTATCTGCAGCTCTCTTTCCCTCCCTCTGTCTCTTTTCATAGAACCAAACCTCTTTGTAATGTCCAGCCTTGGCAAGTTGCACCCGATTTGCTGTCACAGTCTTAATGAATTCATCTGTTTGTGTATTGGCCATGGGAGCATTTCTCCCTCCTCCCTCTCTCTCTCCCTCCCTCTTACTGGTATTCCCCTGGGGACTCTATATATACCAGAGACCACTCCAGGCACCTATTGTTCCTCTAAGTAAACTTACAGACAGATGCCCTGCACCACAGTGTGGGAGAGAGCCCAAAGAGTCAGGAGGAGGGAGACAGTTCAGGATTGCAGAGAGCAACCAGGCAACAAGGACCTGGAAACGCTGCAGGCTAAAGCATCACCTCTGCATCCTCTTCAGCCCGTTCCGCGTGTCTCCTGCCTGTTTGCTTGTTGTCACTGTGGCGTTGAGGTCTGATGCTCTGACACCATGCTGCTGCTGATATCACTGCTGCTTATGGGACTCGACTGCTTGCTGGGAGCCCCGACAGGTCGAGAGGTCTACAGGATGCCCCAGAGCGCACTTAAAGGTAATTCTACTAAACCTGTGCACCGTCTCTCAAAGTATAGCACTAATATATGTTAAGAGCCGTGACTTTAGGTTTAAATTTGATTACTGCATTTAGAGCATGAGTGTTGATATATACATGAATAAAGTACTTCACTATGTCTAATAGACAATTCTTTATCTTTTTCATTCAATGTACCATAGTGAGTCCTCAAACACTGGAGATGCTGTGATGCTTCAAAAGCATTATTAATATCTCTCTAGGAGTTAAGCGGACAAAATATCTGGTGACCGTTAAGATAGCCCAATAGTAGTAGCTTAAACATGAGTGTCATACCCAATGTCGGGTGCAAGTTGATACTTTTTTGCTAAACAGCTGACACACAAAGAAGAATGTTGCTATGGGCATACTTTGTTATTTGATTTGGAGGATTGCTAATATTACTGGATACATGCAGTATGCTTTAGTGTTTTACTGATGAGCAGGTGTCTCACCTTAAAAGAAGTAATACAACACATTTCATCAGACGTGTGTTTTTACCTTCAGCCTACATTTGTGTCATTTTTGCACATTCTCGTGCAGGCTTGTCAGACAGCCACTGCAGAGAAACTTAAATCCTGCAATAAAGCACCGTAGCGAGGAACCTCTGGCCTTCTCTGGTTAAAGTTCTGAGTGCAGCACAGCCTTCATACAAACGGCTGGTGATGGCAATGTGTGTTTGGAGTGTTTAGAACAAGGGACTCTGGGTCCCAGCCACCCCAGGGCTGCCTGCCCATGCCCCTTGGGCCTGTCCCTGCCCGCCAGCCTCTGCCAGCACAGCCCTGGCCTTCTAATTAAGTCTTCAATCAGCATTGTTGTTGTTAGTGACCTATCCTGTGATGTGGTGCGGCACAGAGGGGGGCTGCAGGGTCGGCGGCCCGATTGATGTGTGTCTGCAGAAGCCTCACCAGTGTGCTGAGCGTGAGCTAGCTTCCCTAACACGGTGCCAATGAGCTCAAAGAGCAGCATGAGAAAAAGGGGGCTACTCACACACATACCAGAAAGCTGCACCACTTTATACTAATGCTCACATACACACATAATGTTCCCACAGCAAACGACAGTCTTCCGTGTAACGACCTAGATGTCCTTCCTATTTGTCAGAATTCAGTAAATGTACACACATTCATTCACCAGGCCGCTACTGTCCATTTTAATTTCATGCAGATTTGTATAATAATTCCTTAAGTTTGTTCATAAAGCAGTTGTTACCATACATATACTGACAAGGATAGTTATAATGGAGGCAATACCACAAACTTTGCCATTGTACTGCCATTTCTTGTCAAAAATTGGCCGACATATGCATGATGCAATATATCTGCCTGACCAAAATATTGCTGTGGCTCCTGTATGCACCGTCTGTGTTTTCTTCTCACTATCTCACCATACCTCCTCTTCTTCTTCTTCTTCTTCCCTAGCTTGTCTCACATTTTTGTTCTCTCTTTTCTCTGTCATCCCGTCCTCTCCTGCAGCTCTGTCTGATCGTGGCACTGTGGTTCTGGAGGCGGCCATGACTAGTGCCCTGTCCTCTCTCGAGCGCGCATCATCCGAGAGAAGTCGGGCTGAAGCAGGCTGTCGGGGCTGTGTTCCCTGTTTGTTTCAGGACTGTGGACAGCTGTCCGGGTCCTGTTGTAAGTAAAATATTACTCTTCTTGCCCCTTTTTCCATTCTTGAGCATCTCGAGTCATGTCCTGTATTACCAATGAATGCTTTCTTAGTACGTCCGTAACTCCCGCTCTCTCCAAACAGTGTCTCCTGCCAATGCCTTATCAGAGCCCAGCTGTGATGGCATCAGTAAGGCCCAGAAGGTTCAAGATGAAGCTGAGCGGAGTTGGGCTCTGAGCCAGGCCTGTGCATACTATCAGCATCGCTGCCCGTCTGGTGAACTGGACAAAGAGAGCTGCATACGGATCATGGGTGAGAGTTGCAGCGCCCGTGTCCTCCAGTGCAGCCTGCTTAACACAATGCAGAACCTGGAACCTGCTACACAGACGCATGCACAGGGTGAGGGTGATACGTGTGTTCACAAAAAAAGTATTCATGCATTCATACAGATTATGTCATTTGCTAAACTCCAAGCATTCAATGTTGATTTTGCTGCAGTTTTTGACCCTCAGCGTCTCTCTGTCCCAGCAGCAGTGTGCGGTCAGAGGTCGTCCGCGGTGCAAAACATCACACAGCCTCGCTCGCGGATCGTGGGCGGCTCTCCTGCGCCTCTAGGTAGCTGGCCCTGGCTGGTCAACCTCCAGCTAGATGGTGGCCTGATGTGTGGAGGGGTCCTGGTGGACAGCTCCTGGGTGGTCACTGCTGCTCATTGTTTTGCTGGGTGAGTGTGCATGTGTGCATCACTGCAACTATGATAAGATCTTTGATTTGTTGAGATTATTAGTTTTGTTTCCCCTCTCCCTCACTTTCTTTGATTGTTCTGACCTCTGTAGCAGCCGAAGTGAGAGCTACTGGACTGCCGTGGTGGGGGAGTTTGACATCACGAAGACTGACCCCGATGAGCAGGTTCTCAAAGTGAATCGCATCATCCCTCATCCTAAGGTAACAATCCAAAGTGCAGGATACAGTATATATAGTAGGATTGTAATAGGCATAATATAATATGATCTCTCCCATCACACCTCATTGGTCAAACAATCAAACAACCAGCTCAGTCTGTCGTTCTTCAATTCAATCTATCAAACGTTCTCCTTCTCCTACAGTTCAATCCAAAGACATTTAACAACGATATAGCCCTGGTGGAGCTGGCATCCCCCGCGGTCCTGTCCAGCCGTGTCACTCCGGTGTGTCTCCCCTCTGGCATGGAGCCCCCTACTGGCAGTCCATGTCTGGTGGCAGGCTGGGGCTCCCTCTATGAGGGTGAGTGGGAGATAATTGGCATGGATTTTCACTCCAGAGCTATATATAGCTTAAAAGCTTAAATGCTTTCTTTTTTGAGAGAATATGTACTGTCGGTGAAGATTTGTGTATTACAATGTAGTCAACATGGTGCATTTCTGTGTGTATTTTTCTCTACAGACGGCCCATCTGCTGACGTGGTGATGGAGGCCAAGGTGCCCCTGCTGCCACAGAGCACCTGTAAGAGTACCCTCGGCAAAGAACTTGTCACCAATACAATGCTGTGTGCTGGCTATCTCTCCGGAGGCATCGACTCCTGTCAGGTGGGCAGAACAACATTCTTCTGTTAATGCAAATCTTCTTCAGATCTTTTGAGTCTGATTTGGTAATTCAGTTACTGTAAAGTGTTGAGCCCTTTCTGTTTTGAAATGTTTAAGCAACAGCCAAACCATTTTCTGTTAACATACTATAAAAATGCTTTTTTTTTAACTTTTGGGGGACTTTCTGTCATCTGTAGGGAGATTCTGGAGGCCCCTTGATCTACCAGGACCGAATTTCAGGTCGGTTCCAGCTCTACGGCATTACCTCGTGGGGAGACGGCTGCGGGGAGAAGGGCAAGCCTGGAGTCTACACCCGGGTGTCTGCTTTCTCTGACTGGATTCAAGCTGAGATACAGAGTGAGTTTAAAGTAACAATAAAACACTACGGAAACTCAAATATTCGGACTCACTACATACGTAAAAAATATTGAAATACTCCCTACAATACCACAATCTATGCTTGTATTTTTTTTTTAGAGTCGTTTGGAAGCAGGGAGCCAACATGTTCAGAGCTTCTGAAGACAACAGAAATGACAGCGGAGGAACAGAGGTCGGAGTTCAGCTCGCTCTGTCGCTTCTACACCCTGACCTGCCCCCCCGGTCAGTCTGCCAGCAGTTGCAAACGAATGGCCGAAGACAAGTGCCTCACCCGCTTTAAGAAATGTCGTGAGTACTCTTATTAAAAAGCTCAGCCTGATGGATGTAGGACAAAATATACTCATTATCATTTATATATTTATGTTGCTTTGAGGTTACAGGTTTCTGATCAGCTTCTCCCTCTCTGCCATTCAGAGTTGCGTTCGTTCCTACAAACACTGCTGGACTTGCTCCAGAGGGCCGAGGACTACATACGGGACAAAGTGGACTTGACCTTCTTCACCCAGACTCTGCCTCAGCTGGTGGAGCACATCTACAGCACAGCTTTCACTCACACCAGAGAGAGGAGGGACCTGGGCCTGAGCCATGGTCTCACACAGATTAAAGGTACAGGATTGACAACTTGTTATTCCATCTTCTGTCCAAGTTTAAAATGAATGAATAACTTGCAGAGAACAGATAACGCAAATATTCAATGTTCTCTGTCTGCATTGGTAAATTGTGTTGCCCGGTATTCTAACACACGTTTGTTACTTGCAGAACAGCTAGGTGGAGCCGTGGTGCCAACAGAGCAGGGTCCTTCTCCAGTTCCCCCAGCCTTATTCAGAGAGGTGGGACCCTCAGTGGATGACTGGGAGAATTACTTGAGAGGCATGGCTGAGGACCTGGACAAACAACACACTGACACGTCCACAGACATCTCCACCACACCAACAACACAGGAGAACAAGCTTTTCCTACAGGTAGATTTATAAAAATGTCCAAAGGTGCAGGACTTCTGGCTTTGAAAGGCAATCTTTGAATTGTAGAATGCCAGTGATTGAATGTGTAGACATCGCAGTTGAACATAACAATAATTTAATTGTGGATTTATTTTACTTAGAAACTTAATAGCCAAATGTATTTTTACATGTCATCTCCAGACACAGGACTCCTCAATACATCAGCTGGAGGGACAATTTCAATCTGTTATCTCGGCTCTGCGCTCCAAATTGGACTCCAGATTTGCTCCTCCCAGCCCGCACTTGGACACGGCTTACCTCCAGGAGGATTCTTCCAACACTCACCCTTTAACTACTTCTTCCACTGGAGCACCTGTCCACACCGGCCCCTCCTCCCCCCAGGAATCACAGGAGCCTTGGTCACTTCTAACTGCCCTGATGCATGAAATTCAGAAATCAAGCACACAGGATGAGACTGTGACAGAAGATGTGTCACAAAGTGAATCGTCGTCCAATAGAGACACTTCTCCTGATGAAAAATGGAGCACAACGTCGGAGGATTTTACTTTTGTTGAGAATGAAGAAAGAACAGAATTAAAATCCTCAGCGCCTCTAATGCAGTCAACATCTGTCCCTCAGCCGGTCACTGAGGGTGCTCACACAGAGACGACCGCTGACCCCAGACCAGCTGTAAAGACTTTAAGTCCACACAGAAAATATAGGAGCCTTCTTCGCAAGAGGCAGATACCTGGGTCCAGTGGGAAAAGTAGGTACCGCACGTAGTTCAGACAAAACTTTCATTAAAACACCATGACAATGTATTCCATGTAATGTTTTTTTATGGCTAGATGTTTCTCAAATGAAATGCTTTTGTTTGTTCCTGTAGTTTGTCCTGGAGTGCGAGAGTCCTCGCAGCAAGTTAGCCAAGTCAGAGACTCTTACAGCTGGGTCTTAAGCATCCCAAGCAAGAACCTACGCATGAACTTCCAAGAGGTAAATTATGAATTTAGAAGGAGAAGTTAAGAGCAGTAGAAAGAAACAGTTCATATTTCTTTTCTTTGTCTCTCTTTGCTTCATTGGGCTTCTTTCTTTGTTCAGGTGTTAGTTGATCTGAGCTCCAAGAATGATCGAGGACTTTATCAGGCACGAGTCAGAGCAGTAGTGGGAGGACGACCTTTAACCTTCTACAGTCTTGTGGGCCTAGAGAATGAGTCGTTCTACCGCAGTGTGCCAAGGATCATCGCGTTGGGACTGGAGGCACTCAAGACTTAACTTTATCACAACAAAAACAAGCAAGATGACATGAAAAACAAAAGACAGACTCAAATGAGAGATGATAGCACAAAGACTTTCAAAAAGACGCGTTTGCACCAGAAAAGCCTCGTCGTGGGACAGAGAGACGCACGTACAACGCACAGTCACTCAAACTTTACTTATTCTGCCATCTCCTGAGAAAAGCATTTTTTTTTTTGCCCTTGTCTGACATCCTGACTTTGGCTCTAAATGAAAACACAACCATGAATGTATCAATCCAACTATCGCCACCCATCATGCCACAGGATTTTTTTTATGGGGTTGGAGACGCAGCCTTGTCTAACTTATGAATCTGTATAAAATGATAAGTTATTCGTATTGTCTTTTGCAAAGGTTGAGCCTCTTGTGAAGCACACAGACTGTATATATTATTCATATTCTTACCTTATTCTTACCATATTTATTTGTATAGAGAAAAGCATTTGTATTTTTGTAAAAAAAACAAAAACTATATATAAATAAAATTGTTATCAATACTATGGCGTGTTGTGTCGAGTGTTGGGGTAATCTGTAGTTATGTAATTCCAAATTGAACTTCAGATGTGAGATATTCAAATTAACTGACAGTAATGCTGCTAATCCTACAGTATTTTGCTGCTGGTAAAGTAGTTCTGCTGACACCCAAACATATTATCTCGGGACAGGTGTCAATGCCGATTGGTTTACTTTTGTGACCCCATATTGACCTCCGTCCTCCGACCCTTTGAGGGTAATCTTTCCCATCAACACAGCAGCTGCTGTGCTGTGCTGTGGTGACCAGTACTTCCCACATCCTTCCCGTCTTCACGCCTTATTTCCAGGATGGAAAATTGTAACAGGACACATATCTATGCTGAGCTTTAGAGTCTCGTATTGTCTGTAAGGAGTCCAAGCATTGTGAGTGAAGACAACTGTTGCTCGACTTGCTGTGTGTTGACTTTTGTCCTCCTCGCTGTGGTTGCCAAGTCTTGGCCACTGTTTGAGCACGGTGATGATAGGCTGAATGACCCCCCCCCCACCCCAGAAAAAAACTAAATAACTTCACAACTAATATGTGCCCACTAATCTGTGCTAGTTTTCTGCCCAGTCCAAATGCTAAAAGAGGGATATACAGGGATATGAGTGGAACAGCTGAGTAAACACTCACACATACTTCTGCTGCAACACTCTTGCCTGTGGCTGGTGTGTTTATGTGTGTGTGGGAAGTGTGCCAAATCATGGCAGGAACGAGTATTTTTGTGACGCACACTCACACACAAACACACACAGAGCCTGGCCAGTCATCACAGCGTTTTTTTTTACTTTCTGGCTTGCAGACAGGCACAATGTTGCTGCTGTCTCCCTCGCTTTATTGTCTAATCTTTTGGTCTGTGATCTTTTTATTGTAGAGAACACATTTAACCATGGCTGCTGGTGGAAAAAAATAGTTTTTTAATAGATCGCTGATGTGCTAAATTTGCCCTCACAGAATCCACAAGTTATTTTACTTTGTTCATGTGGACATCTGAATGACAACAGCCAGGTGCACCGAACAGAGCTAAGATACAGAGTGCGATTTGATGGTGTACTTTAACACTGGAAGGCAGACATGCACCGAGTACAATGCCTCCCCCCACATGCGCATGTCATGTTATCAGTGTGTGTGGGTGTTGTGACAGCTGCCTATGCAGTACTAGAAATAAACTCTTGGATTCAATCCTAACAATCATCAACTCCCCACCAAATCCCAACCATTCCTCTTAACCTCAACCCATCCCATCTGCCTATACCCTGACTTTTGCTGGGAAACACACACACACACACACACACACACACACACACGCACACACACACACACACACACACACACACACACAGTTTAAGTGCCAGCAACTCCATCAAGTAGTGTCCATGTGTATCAGATTAGTGATCATAGCTTTGTCTCGGACAGCGTAGCACAAACAGACACACTAATGGATTCTGGACCTCCGCTCGCTCCGTCACTCCTCCTGAGGGTGTTTATGATTTCTGCCACAGGTAGGCTATTCAACCCGCCGCCACATTTGTGAGAAATTATACAGTATCTCGTTAGTTTCTAGGGATTTGACTTTAAAAAAGTCAGATTTATGTTGACTTAAGTGCAACATAAATCACTTAGACAAAAGGTACAACATTCTTCAAGGAGGCACCTTATCAACTTTTTGCTCAACCAACTGTAACATTTAATTATTTTAAACATACTTGAACAGTTTAAATATTGCTTTCTTTTTTATTCCTTAAACTTGCATTCTCACATTCAAACTATATGTGGTTACACCCCCGAGACAATTGTCATTACAAAGCTTGCCGTTCACCAAACTGACAGGTTCAGTAGGGAATGGCTGATTAAACAACAAGGATCTACTTTTGTGATAAAATACTTTGTTACTGAATCGTAGTGCATTATTTGCCAGGACATGTATAAAAAATCTGACTTAATTTGTAGTGCTGCACCATACCAATACTGTGTGTTAATTGTTAATCTATAAAATAGGGTAATAAAGTAGGTTTCTGTGACAAGTTGGAAAACATGCACTTTTATAAGTTAAGGAAAATAGTAATTTCATGGCCTATTGTGTTGAATGTGATGTGATTGAGAGGATCATTCATAGATAACTTGACGATTAACTGAATCCACGAGTTAAAACTCTTCACACATGAATACGTGGTTGAAATAAGATTGTTTTCTTGCATCGTTTGCTTTGTTCTGAATTGTGTAGTTTGAGATACGTGTTAAACTGATCTACATAGTGGTCTTGATCTTGAGTCTGAGATCGATTGCTTTGGTCTCCACCCACATATCTCGCGGTTTCCCCGAGAAACTGTTCCTTCCAATTCCAATTACACAAAGACATTTGTTTTAATGTTATTTTACTAAATTGAATTACACAGAAAGAATGAAAGGAAGAAAGAAATAATGTTTCTTTATTTCTGTCATGATGAGTTTGTATTCCAACAAAGTTTCTACTGGAAATTAAACTGGGACCATTATATAAAAAGGGTCATCTACTCATGAAGATTAGGCATGAGAGAAAATATCATTTTAACATGGTACTCCAGTAATTTCATACTGCACTTACATCCACAAGAGGCAGATTAAAAAAAATGGGTCAGAAGTGAAGTAGCAGAAGCTGAGATATCCTGACTTTAAGTCTATAGCATGGGCTGAACAATATTGAACTTAATATGTAAAATTGATAGAAGTGCTCCTCTAAATTAGTTCCTTATCACTTGTTTTAGTCTCTCATATTTTGTCGCCCTGCCCTGTGTGGTTCGTCTGCAGCATCAGCAATCAACCTTGAAGGGGAACTTTTCAAGGATTTGATGAAGGGCTACAATAAGAACGTCCGGCCCATGGACAACAGTGGTGAGATCACTCAGGTCGACATCAAGATGACGCTCACCAACCTCATCTCTCTGGTGAGTTCAGTGTTTTTGAACACGTGCCGGTGGCTGCTCGGGCCTGATGGTTCACATCATTTACCAAACTGTCTCTCCTTAGAATGAAAAGGAGGAGGCTCTGACAACAAGCGTCTGGATAGAAATGGTAACCTTACACACATCTTCACTGCTGGATTGTTTTTGCTGCTTTGCATTGATGTGAAACCCTCAGTATTTCTGTATGTAGAAATGGTGTGACTACAGGCTCAGATGGGACCAACCGCCCAGGTCGGCTCTGTATGGGAACATCACCTCTGAGCTGCGGGTCCCCTCCAAGAGCATCTGGCTGCCCGACATCATACTGGAGAACAAGTGCGTGCAACAACCGTCACCTTTTCACATAGTACTTGGTCTCAGCCTATGAGTCAGACCCTCACTTAGCAACTTTTCACATACATGAACTAGTTGAGAAACTTTATCTGCAGCGTGCAAGAATTATTAGACAAGATGTCAATAACGGCACTGCGTAGCTTACAATGACTAAAAGCAATGACAGCAAAAAAAAAGAGTAAGATTCAAGATAGTTAAGTTAGATATCAGCAATGCAGATTAAATTGATAAAATTGAATTAGAAAAAATGTAAGGGGTTTTTGGGGACTTTTTTCATTCCTGTGGGCAGATATTTTTAGGCAGAAGTATTTTTACCAAGTGCAGTTTAAATGTTGGTATTATGTTCTATATACTTACAAGAAATACAGTATATACAATGTAGAAGAAATGTGTGTGTGTATTTCCCTTTGTTAACAGCGTGGATGGACAATTTGAGGTGGCACTTTACTGCAATGCACTGGTGTCTCCTAACGGTTGTGTGTACTGGCTGCCTCCTGCCATCTACCGCAGTGCTTGTGCCATCACTGTCAACTACTTTCCCTTTGACTGGCAGAACTGCACCATGGTCTTCCGGTGAGTAGAGACGAGGTCTGTAGGGATTTGATGACTGGCCAGCGAGCAGTACACGTACATTTATATACGAATAAAAAACTAGATCCCTCTATTAAGAAGTTAAAACGCCTCAGATTCACCATGTATCTCTCAAATGGGTTGTCTTGTCACTCACTAATCTATCAATCAATCAATCAATCAATCTGCAGTCACTTAGACAGATTTCAGATAAGATTTTGTTGATCCTTAAAGATAGGTAGGGTTAAGGAAAAAGATAAAGAACTCTGAATTAGATTGTAAAATGAGAATTATATAATACATTTATAATTAATTATATTACATTATACAGCAATAATACAATACTATGACATATATATCTAATAGAAATCAAAGAGAATACATAATATAACAACATTAGAGAGCAATATTAACTATATAATGGTAATTGTATTGTTGTTATATAGTGATACATGTAATGTCAAAAATAGTGTTAAAGATATGTTACTACTCCAACAGTAATATATAAAACTGGTAACATGCAGTATAATGGAGGACAAGGTGCAGGTGAACAATGATTCCTTCATTCGTGGTCCCTTTTCACCACGCTGTCTTGTAAAGTGGATCGATGGCTGTGTTTGTTGTGGTAACAGACCATACGTCTTCTCCCTGTGTTCAGCTCCCAGACTTACAGCGCCAACGAGATCAAACTGGTTCTCAAAGAGGAGGAGAACCGCACATTGGAATGGGTGGATATCGACCCGGAGGCTTTTACAGGTATAGCAACATTTGAATGATAGATTTTGAACATCTATTCACAATAAAACTAAGCACTACCATCATCTAATGTGTAGCAACAAAATGTCCTTCTGCAATCTAATTTTGTTAGAAAATGGAGAGTGGGCCATCAAACACAGGCCGGCTAAGAAGGTGATCAACACTCTGTACACTAAGGATGAGCTGGAACACCAGGAGGTGGTCTTCTTCCTCATCATCCAGAGAAAGCCCCTCTTCTACATCATCAACATCATCGCTCCCTGTGTGCTCTTTTCCTCCCTCGGCCTTCTTGTCTACTTCTTACCTGCCAAAGGTCTTTTTCCTCTCTATGTGCATCTAAACCTAACCTTAGGTAGTCAGACCTCTGTCACGTTAACCTTACCCAAGTCTGAGGGAAAGCAAAAAGATACTACATAAGGTAAAACATTGCTTGGGGTATTGTCATAAGTTGAACTACTGTATTCAAATGGACTTTTCATTGATCCATATAGGGTCAGTGAACCACTCTTGGTCTTGGCTTAATTTGACATGGCTGGTGTGATCCCTTCGCAGGATGGTCTGTAGTTAATATCTGTTTTCATCAACACAAATCCTCACCACTCTGACTGAATATTGGTTTGAGTTTTACAGCGGGTGGTCAGAAGTGCACCATGTCTATTGCCACTCTTCTGGGCCAGACTGTGTTCCTCTTCCTTATCGCCAAGAAGGTTCCAGAGACTTCGAGGGCAGTGCCTCTTATTGGAAAGTAAGTTTGTGTGATCACTTTCAGATTTCGGTTCAGTTCAACTACAGCTGATCTGAAGAGAGAAAAAGATGTGATTTATGAACCTTTGACTGCAGGTATTTGATGTTTGTGATGTCAGTGACCACCATGGTGGTGATGAACTGTGTGATAGTCCTCAACGTTTCCCTGAGAACCCCAAACACTCACGTAATGACAGACAAAGTCCGAAAGGTGAGACTGCGGCCAGACCAAACCCTTTTACTTCCATTAAGAAGCTACTGTGAGCTACTGTGTGCCGAGAAGTAAACACGGGATTACCCTCTGACCCTTCGACCTCCTCAGATCCTCCTAAACATCCTGCCTCGTCTGCTGAGGATGCAGATGCGACCCTGGACACCAAACAGGGACAACACAGACAATAGAAATGGAGAAACTCTGGCTCCAGACAGGAACGGTGTGTTCCTGGTCCCCTGCCGACGCCGCAGCTCCGTGACCCTCATTACCAAGGCAGAGGAATATGCAATGAAAACAGCCCGGTCTGAACTCATGTTCGCCAGACTCAAAGAAAGAAATGGACTGATGAAATCAGTATTAGAGAAGCTAAGTAGGTATTTGAATGAGTATACATGAAAGTTTGTGTTCCCCCTGTCATGACTTACTGGTGTGTTTTGTACACAGATGATGGGCTGGAGGGGGCTACAGCTGAGCAGCTCAGTGCCAGCCTGGTGAAGGCCTCTCCACAGCTAAAGCAGTGCGTGTCCTCTTGCAAACACATAGCTGAGACTGCAAGGCAACAGAACAACTTCCAGAATGTAAGATCTACATGTTTATATCTGCTTATCTTCTCAGGTTTCAACATCAATCAACATCGGTTATAATCTCCCAATTTTTTCTTCCAACCCCTAGGAAAATGAAGAGTGGTTCCTGGTCGCCAGGGTGATCGACAGGGTCTGCTTTATCGTCATGGTGTCTGTGTTTTTTATCGGCACGATCGGGATCTTCCTGATGGGCCATTTCAACCAGCCTCCATCCTCACCTTTCCTTGGGGATCCCAAGAAGTATCTCCCTCCAATAAACAATCTCACTGATCTAATTGAGAATGGGATAGGAGCAAACTTATTTGGGTGAAACGGGAGAAAGTCTCCATCAGTGGTCTTTCCCTAATGACTGGGGCACAGAGAGAATGACGAAGATGTGGGGTATGATGACTATCACAAAGGTTAAGACAAACAATCTTGTTCATGGTGATGAAAATAAAAAAGAGCATGTTTTTTTTGCTCTTCCTGTTACCAGCTCAGTGTTTGATGCAAGTTTACTTTTGCCAAATAAATGCTTTTATCAATAAAAGTACAACTGTAATGTTTGTGATTGCTCAATCTCAGACATTTCTTAATCAAGTGTTCGACACCTTCTTTGAGGCACATAGAGAGCACTGACACCCCCAGGCTTCCCCGAAACACAGACCCACTGCACAGCCCCCCCCCCCACCTCTGGAAGCAGGATTTCAATTACATGGCTGAGTGGTGCCTTTCTAACCCAACAAAAGACAGATCCGGCTGGTTGGGATGGAAACATGGTCAGGGGGGGGTGAGACAGAGCCGGGGGGACAGGAGACACACTCATACACACACACTCACAAAGCCAAACATATATACGTGAATATTCACACAAACACACAGAGGTGGTAAGGAGGTTTGTGCTTCACCCCTCCTGATCATGACGACTCATGGATGTTTGCCTGGTCTCTACCCGGTCACACTTAGACTGTCAGTCAGTCGGTACCAGGACGTTGACTACAGATGGTAAGTAAGAGACTTCTTATGCTCAATTGTGCCATTTCATGTCTTTGCATTCCTTAACCTTGAGATAATAAGGCTGTAGAAGATGTTGGGCACCTGTTGTGCTCTTCACTGCCTATATGCAGGACATGAGGTTGGGCTTCATTATGGTACTTTGTTGTCGAGTATAATGCGCAGTGTTGCATGCAGCTGCGGAAACAAACTGTGCGAGTCAAGTGTGTGTGTGTGATGTGAATAAAAAGGAGGCTCAGGCCGGCTGCTGTAATGAAATCACTTTAAGGCGAGAACGTTGATATTGGTGCCAGACAACTTGCTAAACCTGCTCTAAGGAACATTGTGTTTTTTTTCTTTAACTTTCCCTTGCAAAGAGTTAATTACATTTTTTTTTTTAACTGTAAGCCTTCGTTTAAAAAGAAACATAAGAGTCCACGAGATGTATGTAAGAGGTCTTGAGATATTTCTGGATTTTCTTCTTCAAAACAATATTCTGCTGTAGAACATTATACTATTTTTCCCTCAAAACTTTGCTGAATTTCTACACTTTAAGTGGACCTTGCACTTTCACTGTTTGCAACTGCGACAGGGAGCAGACATTGCTTCGTATTTAACACACAAAACAGGTTGGAAACTATTGATCATACCAGTAGCTCTCAAATTATAGTTGTAACTTAGCTTAAAACTTAAGATAATTGTTATATTTTAACATTACTTTCACCCCTAATTTACATCCATCGCCAGAATATTTAGCAAAACACCTCCTACAACTGTTTAACTCCTCCCTCACACTATACATGTTAATTCCACAGCTGATGTGTGGGGGCTGATTTAATCCAAAAATTTAATATTTAGGAAATACACATTACTGGACTGGAAGTTCTTGAACCAGAGCGCCCCGGGGACAGCTGCGCACATCGCACTGAACACCAGATGAGGACATGAGGACATTCAGTTGCTCTCCACACAGACTGTTTACCTGCTTTCAACCAAAGCCCGCTCCAACATTATTGGTCCATGCTACTCGGACTACAAACGGAAACCAAAGCGCTTCCGATGTTTCTTTCCGATTCAAATAGATCTTGTAGTTGCAGAGATACACTCAATTCATTTTGGGTATATCATTTTCGAGCAGGGGCCTGAGCCAGAGGCCTAGAGGTTAATAATGAGGACACATTTCCTGTAACTGAAAACATCCTGGTGAATTGTGTCGCACCATTCTGGAACCTAAATAATTACATGCAAACATAATAAAGCGACATCTGACCTTGGTCTCATACACACCTGTGGCACAAGATGCCTGTTTGTCTGACTGTTTGTCATTGCTGAGTTCCACATATATTTTCAGTTTTACACCATGTCAGTAGTGACCAATCAGCCTCTTCCCTTTGGACAACTGGAGCGAGAGAAGCACATCCAGATGATCTTCAGAGCTTTCCACAACAGCTGTGGGCCTTCATGCGAGTGCCACACTCAGTCACTTGGACCAAAAGAACAGCAAAATCCTCATGACTGGGAATCTGATGAGCAACTGCCCGGTCTGGCTCCTGAGAGGAAGATGGAGAACGGCTACACTCAGCCACCAGGTGAAGTGAGCAGTCCAGGAGCGGAGGAGCAGTGCCATGGAGGCGCAGCAGGATCCCACTTTATGTCTGCGCTGGAAACAGTCAGTCAAATACATATCACTGCCAGACCAGAGCTGCAAGGCGAGTATGAGGGATTACGTTTGTGTATTTGTGTGTAAAAGGGAACTCTTGCAGTGCAGAGATTTGTCCGTTTTAAAAAACTGATGCTTCGTCATTGTAGGTCCACAGTGTGTTCCTCAGAGGATCTACAGCATCGCCACAGGAAGCAGCAGGTCACAGTTACTTGTGGCTGTGGAAGGTACTGGTCGCTGTTCAGCTACGTGTCCTATCTGAGAACATTCATATCCATCTTTCATAAAGAGAGAGTGAGCTATAGTGTTTTTTCAATGTATTCTCAGTCTCTCCTTGATCTCTTCCTCTTGCCAGAGAGTTCCTGTGTTTGCCTCCAGTGTTGCGGTCCTGCTCGGGCCTGTTCCTTGCAGGGCTTTGACTGTCAGGGCCGGCAGGTTTTTTATTTTGAAAGGCCTCTCAGGGTGGACGCCTGCTGCCTCGGCTGCTGCCTGATGGAGATGAGGGCCTACACGCCTCAAAAACATCTAATTGGCACTGTATGTCAGAGGTAGGATCGTCTCAACTCCGTTTTTATTGCCCTCGTCTAGCTTGAACAGTGGTGAAAAGTAGACGAGAAAGCACATGTTAGCATTTAGCATGTTAGCCTGACCCCGCGTGCCCCCACTGTAGGCAGCCTGTAAGCGCTCTGGCCAGGTGGTGCATTAAGAAAGACGCGACCATGCCGAGGTAAACTGCTGATTGCAGCCACGCCCCATATGTGATCTTAATTGGATCATGCTGGAAGCGCTCGAGCCGGCGCGTGAGCGCAAACATTTGTAGGGTGTCATCTCCTGAGTGACATCACTGTTGACTTGTGAACGCAGAGCTCTGCCCTCTTGTGGCCGCAGAAACACCTGCAGCTTCTTCTTCTCTGCTGCTGCTGCTGATTCATCTCCTTTCTTCTGCTCATTCTCACGCAGTTTATCAGGACTTTTTATGTGACTTGTGTTTTTACTTTTTAAACTTGAAATATAGTGCAACACTTGTGATAAATAGTATGCTACTCAAGTAAAAATATAATTACACAAAGAAAAGTACTCAAATTACTCTATTAATTAAAAAATAGTCCCATATACATAAAAACTATTGACATTTCTGTGGGTTAACCAAAGATGTTAATAACGTTTTTATGGACAGTGATGTTGCCGTTACATTTTTAAATGTAATCTCAGTTTTATTTGTCATTTGGGTGAATTAACCCTTTGACCCCTACCATCAGAATACTGTACCAGCAATCTTGATACTTCACATTCTCAGAATGAACAGCTTGTCATGTGAGCCTTTTTCCATGTCACTCCCAGCCTCTGGCCACCCTGAACCACTGTAGATGCCCTGGCCCGTCTGTAAATAGCCGTGAGTGCTTTTACTGTTCCACTCAGCCGGGGTGTAGTCTAAACCTGGGAGACTTAATGCACAAAACAGCTGCTTGCACAGAGACACATCTACAGAGCTGCCCTGTGCTGGGAAGGAATGTGGCATCCTTCCTCATGGGAGTGTTGGCTGATGGGAGAAATGGAAACAAGTCTCTTGTAGTCAAACCAAAATACTTCCGTCTTCATTTGGCCTAAATCTGACTCCGGGGTTAGCTGGGGTGCCTTTGTGTGTCAAATTTAGAGTTTTCAAGAAGCAACACTCGATGAACTTGACCCCAATTAAGACTAATCTGGCAGAGGTTTCGAGGTGACCAGATACTTTATAAATATTCTCTCAGCTGTGCTTGAATAAAGCATGCCCCAGTTTGAACCCTTGTGGCACCAAGCAAACAATGGTTTTTGGTGCTTCAGAATCATGACAGCTGAAAATGTGATCAACCAAGCATCAAGGCCGGGCTGTGCCAGTGTGTGAAGTACTGGCCAGTGCGTCTCCCAGGTTGCTTAATGCATGATTACGTGAGGAAATGATTTTGTGTGATGGCCGACTGTGTTTTCAGGTGGAGCATGTTCACCCCTCTCCTGGAAGTGCGTGGGTCAGAAGGAGAATCGGCCATCAGAATCCAGGGCTCCTGCTGTCCATACCGCTGCTTCTCCAACCAGCAATTCCAGGTAGATGCATCTAAGCAACGCAAAATAATGTAATAATGTGTTTCTACGAGTGTGTTTCAATCAGTGTTTCTGGCTTTTGTTCATACACCAGATTGTCTCCGACATTGGTGAGACAATGGGCACAATATGGAAGAAATGGCCCGGCTTCAATGTGGAACACAACATGGACCATGAACATTTTGGGTTGGAGGGTGAGAATGATTTTTTAATTCTTGATGAAGTGGTCCCAAAACTTCTCCCGACATTGTCCAAAGATCAAAACAAAGCAGAGTTGAACTGGATGTAATTAACAATGATGAGAACATGACATTTGACTTTTCACTTAGCTTTAGTGCAAATGAAACGTAGCATGTGAACATTGAGGGTTTCTCAAATTCTCTGTAATCATGACACCGCATAGTTTGGAACCACTGTTGTAACGCATTGCAAATCTAATTTTAATGTCACTTTTCCAGTGCCACTGAATATGGAATCACATACTAAACTGCTGCTGCTGGCGGCCACGTTCTTGTTGGTAAGTATGTGAATTTCTATTATCACGCTCGCTCCTGTGTTTTGTTGTGTTAAAATAGGCCAAAAGAGACAGCAGAGGTATAAATAGTGAAACTAAAGATGGCTAATCCCATTTAGCTGCTTCAGTTTCAGGGTTGTGGTGTTGTGTGCTTCTGTCATCGTTTACTGGATTACTTAATGTCTGCTGTGAAAAAAGGGCTACATAATTAAATCCCCTCACTGATCAACTCATCTGTTTTCTCTACAGAATTATATGTTCTTTGAAATGAGCTGATCAATGAAAAGGATCAATCGAGGGTAAACCGGACATCGGTGAAAGTGGTCTACAAAAATGAGGCGCACCCGCCGAGTCAGTGCACGGTACAAGAAACTGCATCATTGAATTGTATTTGTAAGACAACCATTGAAACGTCGGTCACAACTTCAATTTATGGAATAAAATGACATGAAACCAGCTTTAGCAGCAGATGCATATTTGACATTTATTGCTATAATCCATCAGGTGTAGATCCAACAGTGTCTCTTCACTGCTGACGCACACCTGCACCCATCATCGAACCACCAAACGCGGGCAGCATTACAGTTTTTCAACAAACTATAGGCGCTTTCTTGACTTGATTCCAAAAAAATGCTCCCAAGGAATTGATAGAAACTGTAACAGACCCTGACACGTGGGCCCAGTCTCATTTTTTTTTTTTAATACAAAATGGCAAAAGGAGTGACGGTCAGTGTTTCAGGACTCCTACACACATTTGTTGAGGACATTAAAGCAGAGCCCATCCCTTGGATTCTTTCAAGGCGGGATGAAGACAAAAACAGACAGAAGGGGAAACTGGTTCAGGGTCAGGCTCGAGGCCAGGCACAGTGATTTAGGCAGCTTGGCAGTCCATTCTTAAGATGCCAGTTATACAAACTTCTGCCCAACACAGGATGGTCCTCATCCTTTGGGATTCAACTTCCAAGTCAGAGATGGAGAATCATTGCGGATCCAGTAAAGTGATCTTTGAAGTGGACTGTATTTACAAACATATCGTACACAATAACAGTTCGCATTCTAGTTCGAAATGACCAGAGAAATTGTAGTTAAAATACAGCACTGTAATAAAATAACATCTACCTGCCACCCCGCTTGAGTCCCAATAAAACAGATTAACAGAGATTAATTTGAAACAGCAGGTGGGATGTGATGTTAAGCAATAAAATCAGATGTAGTACTATAACAGATTGGTCTTGTTGTATTTTGTCAAGTACACTTTGTCAACAGCTAGTAAACCAGATCAGCAAACACCAGTCACATGGCCTCCCTCTGGTGGCAAGTTGACAGATGTTACATCCTGCATTAAAAAAATAAAATGAAATTGGAGGCTTTGTTCTTCTCTGGTTGATTAAAAATAACGCATATTTCCCCTCTTCGGCTTGGTTCAGTGTTCCGTGACAGGCTTCTCCGTTCATTTCCAATTTGACGCAAAGAAGGAATGGTGGTGTTCTGGCCTCTGTTCCTGACTTTTGCTCCGTCTTCATGTTGCACAGTGCCAATTCACGTAGAAGTATCCTTCCCTGGACTCGTCATCCTCCAGCACATCACATATACACACACACCTACGCACCACGAACAGAGACAAACGACATTAGCGAGAGACAAAGTACACGAGAGACGGCTGATTTCGCTCCGAACCAATGTAGCAACAGTTCTTACTCTTGCAGAGGTGGTCTGTGTGAGAGGCTAAAGTCCACCACTAGGATTCACCAGTCCATGGAAGTCTTCCCATGCTCTGCCAACAAAGGATGCAGCACATCATCATTCAAAATAAACAAACCGTTTGGATATTTAGGTCTTTTCAAGAAGAGGATCACAACTATAATCCTGACACTAATGAATTGAGATCAAAAGCACGTGAAACATGGTGGAGTTACAGACAAGGTTGTATTTTACTTGATTGTCTTTTCATAACATACACCAACAAATAATAGAGCTGTGTGTCTTGTAATGACGGCATTTTATTAGTAAATCATAATTGCCAAAGAAAAGCAATTATACTCCAAAGTAACGCTGCAACTAACATTAATCTTCATCATCGGTTATATTGTTGACTTTTTAACTTAAATGTTTCATTTACAGAATGTCAACAAAATCATTAGTTTCCAGAGCCCAACCAATAGTCCGAAACCAAAACAACATTTAAATTAGAAGCAGCGAATCTTCACATTTAAAACAGCTGGAACAAGAAATCACCACAATCTTCAGTCTTTGTGAGAAACATTAGCTCTCTTTTATATCATTGAAGCGAACACGAATGCATTATAGCAAGTAAGTAACTTGTAATCCCGACAGAAATGTGAGAATGTATACATCTATGTGAGAGAGAGAGAGAGAGAGAGAGAGAAAATAATTAAACGATGAGACATACATACTTAATGCTGTCATTGTGAGTCTTGTACTCCATGATGGTGTTGGGGGGCAGGTTGAGGACTCTGCGCAGGGTGTCTCTGATACGGGCGGTGGTCGCCTGGTCGCCAGCGGTCTTGTTCCAAATGGAGATGATGTCCTCCTGGAGAAACGAAGCAGAGAAGGCATGTCTGAGTAAACCGAAGTAGGCAGTGTGCGTGACTGGGTACAACAGGCGCGCGTGTGTGTCCGATTGTGGGTTTACCTGGAAGCGTACCGACACCACGGCCCCACAGATCTCCTCTCCAACCATGAACTGCTCCCCGAGCATGGCCAGGATCAGGTTCTCCCAGCAACGAGATGCCAGGCCTTTCCTCAGACGGATGATCCACTTCCCACCCATCTTATTGGCATCGTCCTAAAAGCAAGAGGCAGGGTTTCAAAGAGGGCTTTTCATGTATAAAACCAAATAGATACGACTCATTACAAGATACGGTCTTAAGTGTACAAGATCGCAGTACTCACCTCCCACATAGGTTTAATACCCTCCTTGAAGAGGTGGAAGTCACTGTGGCCTGTCAGATCACCGGGCCGGATCATGTGACTATAGAAACGCCAGAACTGCTCCACCTTGGGAAGGACGAAACAATGTTTGTATCAAAATGAGTGAGGATAAGCTCCCTCCATATCTACTGTATGCATCTATGAAATACCCAGTGGGAATTGGGGGGGTCCCCCTACCTACTGCTCCAGTGTTGTCCTGAAGTCTGAGACGGACCCAATGAACAGGATTTAATTTATGTAAAGGGGATCACCCAGGCTAGACACTCTCTGTACACACCTCACCAAGGCTAATATGGTTAACAATAAGGCCACTCACACAACTACAACACTACAAAAAACACGGCACAGCTACGGCCTGCAACAGAATCCTTACTCTTTCTAACCCGACACACACTTGGGTGTCGCTGTACAACATTTCACCTTATGCACAGCAGCAGCCGCTACATAATATCACAATGTACTAACAGCACATAGGAGGATAGTCCAGGGGTCAAAAGATATTCTATCTTACCTTAAATAAAGGGAATGGACCAAAGAGGCCGGAAAATAATCCACTGCTTTTCAGGTTGTACAGGTTTATTTAAAACCACACATTTTCATTGCAGACTAAATGCAACAGCACCACCCATGTAAGAAGGCCTTACCAGAAACAACTGGGTATTCAATATAAGTGGGAAAATTTCTGTATTCACAATAAAAAGACATTTTAGTGACAAATAATTGTTTTTAAAGATGTTTTGCTATTGAGGGTTTTTTATTCAGAGGGTCTCCCCTGTAGTTCGCACACTGGTATGCCCCATCTAAAAGGAGTCACGTGGAGCGACTTACCGAGGCGAAGCTGCCAATCTGTTTAATGTTCTGCTCGTAGCTCTGAGTACTGGCTGGTCTCCCTGGGGTGCGTCTGGAGTACCAGAAGGTGTAGTTGTATTGAAGAGGGTGCTCTCCTGCCCCTGGCAAAGCCATCTGCAGAATATCAGAAAGTGACTGAGACATACAATTAACCTTAAAGCTGCAAACACACACACACACACCAGTCATTCTCTAATAGCTTTAATAATACCTTTTTCTTAGAGATGTTCTGGTCCTCGTCTTCAGTTTTTTCCTTCTCACCGTCTTTCGGTGAGCCTTGGTCCTGGTCGTGGTCTCCACTGTCATCATCTTTCAGACTGGAATTGATGGGACATTGATGGGCAGCAAAAACAAAAACGTTTGTGTCATGCACAGACTTCTTTTAAAGTAAGAATGACTTACAACTCTGTTGACAAGTAATTAGGTACAACGTTACATGGCTTAATAAAATGCTGTCTAAAACAACAGAACGATAGGTCAGTTGTTGGTGTAAACAGGTTTGTGGTGCTGTTGAAGTGTGTTGTGTTTTAGTCAAAGGTAGTTATGATATTCAGTGTGCCCTCATTAGTACAACAATGTGAAACACTTAAAACATGTTGACTGTTTATGATGCACAAGTACACACCTGTACTTAATCTACTCTGCTCGTGAATGTCCTACGACACACGGTTAGCTGTCAGCCCGTACTTTAGGGCCATGGGAGTCTAGTTTGAACCGAGACTGCGCGCACGTCTCACCGCCTCTCAACAACTGCCACACCGAGGATTCAGGGCCTGTCCGCCTTCCGCAATGCTAAGCTACAGCTAACAACAGAGCACATCCCCATTTATACAATACTATGTACTCTTTGTTGTTACTTCCCTTCGTTTTAAACGCACTTGTGTGTGTATGCGTGTGTGTGTGTGTGTGGACCTCGCTCTCATGGGGGTTTATACGCCTAACGTAGCACACAGAGCATGCAGGACCACGCAATTAAAGCTGACACACCTCTCTTTTTACACGCAGCCGCTTTCATTAGCGTTATTCTCCCACGTAAATGTACAGTCGCGACGGGGGCCCACTCTCTGGCAGATATCCCACATAAACTTTTGATTACTCACGCGTCAAATTTGTTGTTCATTATTTTCTAGGTAGGAAGCCTTTCGGAGTCCGACCAGTCTCCTAAATTCCGCAGGAACAGTAGCGCGCACAGCAGACCCACGTGCACGCGCACGCAGTGTATTGGTCGTTGTGATGAACGTGGGGGTGACATATAGCTTTCCTCGGTTTTTGACCTAATTAATTCATTTATACTCACTGGAAATCCAAATATACACAAATATAAAGCCAAAATCACATACAAAAAATATGGGACATATCAGCAACAACTTATCTTTTAACATTTTATTCATCATGTCTAACTCCCAACCATAATAAATACACATCACTGTACCACTCTAATCAGTTAATTATAGCTTAGTATACATCTGTTAACACTGGGTCTAATGAATCATCAGAAAACCCTGTGACTTCGACACAGACATGGCTACGGGCAGGCAGACACATACGCAGCCTCAACACAACAAGGGCTGGCGGCCTCTTTTCATGAAGCGGCCTCCTCTGATGTGCCGCATCCCTCGTTTCATCACTTCCATCCATCCACTTGTCATCTGTTCTTGCGGCAACTTCAAACCATGGCTCTGTTCAGGTCCAGGCAGAGCTGTGGACCGAGTCTGGGGGGACAAAAAGGGAGCTCTGGGGGGGGGGGGGGGGCGAGGATGGAGTCAGGAACAAAGTGGACTTCTTTGGGTCCAGCCTGGTGAGCATGTTTGGGAATGAGGACTGAAAAAGAAACTGTCTGTGTCTTGAGACAAACCATAGAGGCTAGGTAAGGAGTCGAGTGTTTGGGGGTGAGGGACGGGAGGATGGCTCTGGCATGGTATGGCACGTTATGGTGTGGTGTGGTTTGGTTGGCTCTGCTGTCAGAGACCAACCCCTTGCCCCTTGCCCCCTGTGCCTCTGTGAGGACCTTCATGAGAGGACCCTTTGTTCCAGGCCGGCAGGCGTACCAGTGAGTGAATGAGCAAGAGCAGCGGCGGCCCTCTTCAATTGCGGCTGTTTGTTTACACCACCAAGTCCCGTCATACTTCATTAGCAGCCCAGCCCACCGACAACCTCTGATGTCCTAATCGCCGATGAGTGTGTGGCTGCCCATCAGCCCTGAGCCTCAGCGGTTCAGAATAAAGGGGTTTCCAGGATTCCCGACACACACATTCCCACTAAATCAGCCTGCCTGCCTTCTCAGCCACTAGTGGTACAAATACATACACATACATGCACACACACACACACACACACACACAGCCTCCGTGGTGAGGGTGGATGGGAGAACTGGTTCTTTCATCATGGGCCAAGAGGCACCGGGAGGTGAGCCGACGTCAGTGGAGCAGCAACAGTCCCAGAGAACTAGCTTTGCATCACAGAGATGTGAGAGATCTGCCGCCCAGAAAGAGACAAAAGCAAGACAGAGCGATTATTCAGTGCTGCCATCCTCCGAGCACAATCACACACTTTCAAATGTGGCTTTAAAAAGGTAGGATTCAGCTATAGATTGATTGAATGCTTTTGATTTAATGGTTTGAATTTGTTGTCTATTAAATGTGCAGCATCCTTTAGCCATCTATGTGTCTATCTGTCATTGGGTGACTGATAAAGATTCTGCTGTATTGTAGAGTATATAGGTTGTGTTTTTACAGAGCCTGTAAATCACAATGATGAAGCACTTGGTGAAATAAAGAAGACTCATCAGCTAGTGTCGTCTTTCCCACATTTAGCGCTGCACAATAATAAGTTACTTCAATGAACTGACCTCCTGAATGGCTCTTCCCAGTCTCTCCTGGCTCTTCACCACCTTCCTGAAAGAGACACACATCCATTATTATTTCTGACAACAACAACAACAACAACAACAACAACATTATAAGCTACTTGCTATTAGCTGTGCAATCCCGTTCTAATGACAAGAAGAGAGCCCACCTGTGTATTCTGCGAGCCAGGCTGAGGGTGAAGTTGGCTGAGCAGTCGGGCTGATAGGTGGACGGCACTATGGTGTAGTCTCCGGGAGAAAGACAGCAGGCCAGAACCACATCCTGGGTGTAGCAGTGAGGGACACAACTGGCTGCCGGATCCTCGTCCCTTGGTAACGTCTGCTCAGACTCCCCTTCTGGAAACTGGATGCACAGTGATGATCAAATGCTGTATAATTACATCCATTAGCTATAATATTTACAGCAGATAATAATTATAATAATACAGATATCTTAAAAGTCTACTGACTTTGCAAAGTTCATTAAGACAAAAGTATACACAAATTATCTTATTTTAATGTTTTTTTATCTGTTTTTAATTGTGTCAGGACTACAAATGCAAATGATTTGCTGAGCTAACCCTGGCAGCTTCACATTGATGTTTATTTAAACGTTGATGAATGACTGAGGTTGAATGTTCACAGAGGTGAATGGCCCCGTACTTCTGAATGACGCTGGTACTCTCCCTGGATGTTTCACTGACCTTGTATATGTGAAAGCCAATAGGGTGAAGATCCGTGTCAGGGCGGCTCTGGCGCAGGTTAATCCTGATATTAACTCCTGACGTCACTGCCGACTCATCGCACACTGTAAAAGGGAAGCAGGGGTTCTGCCAGTGAGACAGGAAATTCCTGCTTCCTCCGGCTGTCCTTCCCTCCGCCCACGAGCCCCGGAAGTAACTGGTCTCCCACTCTCCATCTGTTGTCAATGGCAGTGTAGGTGCTGGGCTTTTCAGGGCACTGAGGAGGACACCAACATTGTCATGTCAGGGAAACCTCCATTGAATCACAGCACTTCACGTGGCGAAACACGGAAGTAGGAAAATACATTAAAGAAAGTAACCAGCAGATGTCACTGTTTACTTGCTGTCAGTCATTTTTTAAGGGACATCATGACCACAGAAAGTCTTGAGATCTACGGGACAAATGCAGTAGAAGTGCATTATGTACACACTGCGAGGTGTAACGAGAGGGGACCACCCAAAAGCACTCTGGGTATCGCTCACTCTCCGACGCTCGACTACGGTACGTTCAAGAATCGCTGAAGTAAGACAAACCTTAGAGACTAGAGATCTACTGAAGGAAGCGCAGTGTGGGATGTTTGTATGAGCGGCTACAGGAGGCCTGTATTCTGAACAGTCACGTGTTGAACAGGCCGTGCACTAGTGAAGCATAAATCGTGATCTCAAATGAATAAATCATGCACACAAATATAAAGGACATAGCATTTAACAATGGTGTTGATAACATATGCAGATATTGTGTTATTTTTTACAAATGTAACCTATTGTTTAACAATTTCTGTTCAGTTATGTTCATTTGTGCATCCAATTTTAATGATTTGAGATATTGAATTAATTATTTTTGCAAACCAATTCGGTCAATGACACCTTTTGGGCTCCAAAGAAACAACGTTACACATATCTCTAAAAGTACCGTAACGTTTTAAAGAAGGAAATACAGTAAATCTCTTTGATCTGTAAGTTCAAACGTCATTATGACAAAAACAAACATGACCTGGATGCGCTGCATGCTTCCCCATAATGTTCCCATAGATAAGACGAGCTTGTTGCCTTTTCTCCATCTGTACACTGGTCCTTACCTGAGGGATGTGGAAGAGGAGGAAAAGGCCCTGATGAGGAAGCGGGCCTCAGCTCCTGGCTGGTAGGTGCTGGGGATCAGCAGGTAGTGTCCAGGCTCCAGCTGCTCACGGAGGACCACCTCTCTCTCGTAGGCATGGCAGTGAGTAGAAGCACAGGGAGGTTTGTTCAACATCCGGCTCAGATTAAAACGCCTCTTCTCCACCTATTGACAGAAACATGTGAGTGACACGATGTAAAGACACAAACATTTAATAGTTATTTTTTTTCCTAGAAGTGATAGCACAGACCTTCCACATGTGTAGAGCAATAGCCTGGTAGTGCTGGTGTGTTGTGTTGTTGCTATCCTCGAGTTGTGCGCATTGCTCTGTGTGTCTCCATTTTCTATGCTGTAGCAGGGACACCAGCACCTCTCCTCTCTCACACACTTTGAGCCAGAACTTTGGGTTGCTGCCGTAGCTGCTGCTGTTTCGGCTGCCCCCGGCGGAGTGCCCATTCATCCACCGGCCCGCCAGCTGATGGTTGTGTGTCAGCAGATTTCCTGTCGGAGAGAGGAGCGTTGGCGAGGTTTTAAAAAAGGGGCGACGAGGAGGTCAAAGTCAGCTTAAAACAGTCTTGAGCGAATTAAGGGAATCACCAGTATAGATGCTCTTTAGGTGCCCCTCATCACTGATGGGGTAGCCCACTGTGACATCATCAAACTGGGACAGAAATTCGGTTTCATCCAACCAGAACTCGCCCTCCGCAACCCTGGCTTGTAGGTCCAACGCAGAAACGGGGTCGACAGAACTCCAAGCCAAACCACTGCAGACAAAGAGGAAGACCGAGAGACTGCAGACTGGGGCTGAATCTAAAGGGCAGACTTAAAGGTGCGTATATGTGAGTAACTAACTCATGTCTGCAAGGTGCTTTAGTGCATTTTCTCTGGACTTTCAGAGTGCTGAGCCTTAGTGCAGACTTGATCAGATAAACCATTCATATATCATCATTCAATAACACTGAGATATAATTACATTGTCAACACAAGGCAATGACTGTGGTCTGAAGGCTCATCTCTTCATCGTAACTATGACACACATGCCTACCTCCCTATCCAGGCCCCTCCCCAGCAGCATCTTCCCCAGGGGTTCCTGATCCGGAGCAGCAGTACTTTGCTCCCTGACACCATCTGGACATCCAACCACTCCATCACAGTCATGGCATGGTACTGACCCAGCTCACTGGCACCTGCAACAGTCATCGAGGTCATCAGGCGATGTGACACAGGATCAACATCGCTTGTATCTGCAAGAAAACAAACTTCTTTCTGACCTCCTGGGCTGCTGTGAGTGGAGCAGCTAACCGCACACTCGTCTTTCACTGGACGAAGAAGGTTCAGGTCCAGGATTCTCCCCCTGACCTGGTCGCTGTCTTGTTCTGGTCTCTGCTGCTCCTCCTCTGCCTCTCCCAAGCTCCAGCGTTCAGCCAGGCCCCCGGTAAAATCCACCAGGGCCTCGGACACCTGCCCTGCCCACAGTCGCTCATATGAGCCATGAAGCCTGAAGAGGAAGGAAGGGAAAACAGGAAACGGGATTTCAAAACTTCACTAAACACGTAGTTGGTTCATAGTGTTAGTGTAGGTTTAAACTGAGAGATAAGATGGGTGAAATTCCACGCGTTACTTACTTGGCGTAGGCTTTCTCCAACAGGGCTACCCAAAAGGCAGTGGGGGAGTGGCAGCGTGAGAAGCAGAGAGAGGAATTGATACAGGGCAGGCGGTCGTCGATGGTCACTTCTGTCCAGTGTCCCTGCTGCCAAAAACAAAACTGGAAGGAGCCCCTGTACCTGCTGTCGTCCCACTGCGGCTGCTCTGGAGGCAACACCTGCAGAGAGTCACAGATCAACACAGCAGTATAGGACACACAGCAGACAACATGCTCATGACTTACACAGTCAATGCAACAGAGTCTAATCACTGGGCCACTCGGCTCCAGATTCTGTACACAGCCAGAGCCGTAGATCATTAACATCTATTGAAATCTAAACGACAATACAGTTGTTGCTCTACCTTGTTCAGTAGCTGTTTGTTCTTGAGCAGGAAGGTGCAGGCACAGAGAAACCAGCAGTCTCCTAATAAGCCTTGTTTTGCATGACCCAGGCTGACGACGTCAGGGAAGAGAGCTGGCGACTGGCAGATCTCCTGGAGGTGTAAAAGACAGAAAAGGAGAAAAACACACTTAAAGAAGACTTGCAATAACTCTGGGATTTGGGTTTTGGAGAGTTGAAAAAAAATGAGGTGCAGAAATGAGTCAACAGAAGATGTCAACATGAAGGCCAGGGCCTCATAAATATTGGTTGTCACCCAATCACTTTCTTCGGGTTGCAAGATGATAAACAATTAAATAAAAAACATATGTCTTTTACTATATATTTGCTTTTTGTAACCTGTAAGCACTCTTTCATAATCCAATCAACCACCCGATGAGGGAATCCGTCTGCGGTTGAACAGATCAACCTGTGACAGGTTGACATTCAATCTCTGACAAAACAAAATGCACAAGGAATACACGACGGCATTTCCCACTTCCTCTTAGCACTGCGTCTGACCTGCGGGCGTCTCCAGGTGATTTCACCCTGCAGCCTGGCGATGGGCGTGGAGCTGTCAGAGAACAGGGAGGCGTCGTCCGAGGGGAAGTCCTGGTCCTCAAACAGAGCCTCGCCTCCACTCTCTGCTCCACCTGCTTCTTCTTTCATGGCTCCTGCTTCTTTTCAACCTGGATCAAACCTGCTGGGTCCGTGGGTGAACCTCAGCCAGCTGTGACCATCCTCACGGCCTCTTTGTACACTTCACACATGCATTACACCTAAAAACAAAAACAAAGTTACATTAAATATGAATGAGATTTTGTTTATTTGTAGTTTGGTGCAAAGATTACCAACAGAAAGATGCAACCTGCTGTAGATGTAGATGTTATGTGACCATAAAGTGACTGGTGTGTGTGTGTGTGTGTGTGTGTGTGTGTGTGTGTGTGTGTGTGTGTGTGTGTGTTTATTTTCTTCTTTTTGTTTGTGAATACTTCAACAAGTGTGTTATGTGTATTTTATTTATGACAGAAACAAATCAAACAATATCAGTTCACCTTCCCTCATAATTCACAAATATGTGTATAACAAAATGTTACAATGAATATATATTGTAACAACATTGTAACTACATGCATGTAGTTTTAGGGGGAAACATACTTTGGTTATTCGCCTAGCTTAAGTGATAAAGACAAATATTAACTGTTACCTAGAACCGTAATAACAGGGACATATAAAGAAAAGCTGTATGAATATGTCTCCACACCAAACTGTAATATTGCAGGTAATTGTGTGGAGCACCTCTGTGTTCCTGTTTCTTACCTTTCTCCTCTTTGAAGCATTCGTTCTTCATGACAACACAGCAGCTAACCGTTAGCTCCAGCTAGCTTAACCTGCACACATGTAGTAGCATCGTATCTCCGTATCGCTCCATCTTATCGTGGTTTCACAGCCACCACCGTGATTACATCGAGTTTTATTTCACCCAAAAGCACGACAGATGTCATAATGATGAACAGTTATACATACAAACCAGGCGCGTCATTGTTGCTGAGTATAAATACACGTAAAGTCTCTTCCGCCTGGACGTCCAGCAGTTCATTCATAAAGTGAATCCTTCCTGTGCAGCTGAACACGCCCGCCACCTACTGTCGGTATCGGGAATTACACACGGTCCACTGCCGTTAGTCCACATCTGGCTAAAACTAATGCAGCCTAATTATATTGTATGTATATAGACATATATATCATATTATAATATAACAACCCTGCAATAAATCCTACCTTATTAATGATTATAATGTAAAAATTAAATTCCATGGCCATGTTGGAGGATGTTTGTGGTGCTGTTGTGAATTGCATTGCGTTATACTAAGTGATGCTTCCAATATGTTGTCCTCCTGTTGTTTTTATTATCAGTGAGTGTAGATTAAATATGAGAAATACAGTAAATGCAGCAATTAAACACAGTTTCAAGAAGCGAACCTCCATAAAGTTGGGGTTTATTGCAGGGTTGTTGTCGTAGACTGCAATATAGTTAAGTGGCAACTGACTGAGGATATGTAAACTCAAGCACTGTCCTTAGTATTACTGGCAATTTTACTTCCCTGTTTTCTCCCCATCTTTCTTTCTTTCTTTCTTTTTTCCCTTTTTCTATCAGTATATTCAGTCCTTCAATTATTTCTTCTTCTCTTTTGTCATTCTTTCCTTCCTTTCCTCCTTCAGCCGATCAAAAGGGACTTTTACTTTGGATCCTTGAGTACTCCTAATGCTTGTTCATTTCAGCAAAAATAATTAAATTGTTCTATGGCCATACAGAAATTGTACTGTGGTTTTTCATAATTTCTATTTAAAACATCAGATTCAGATACTTGGATAGATGAACACAGAAAAAGTGAATGCAAAAATATAGTTTTTATTGGCTTTAAAGTAGTACAAAAATATATGAACTGAATTAGAAATAATACATTTAATTCTTCTTGTATATCTTTGTGTCTTTTAGCTGATTTCCTCAGGTGATCCCCTCGAGTCAAAATGCTGTTCAATGTTTTCTAGTTGGAGAGACAAAAAGGAAAACGTCACATTGAGTCACATTCACAGATTGTTGCATCTCGACTCAATATTGATGCCTGTTCTGTGTTTTAGCTCAGAAATGTGTTGAATGTGTTGAACTTACTCTGGTACAGACTTCATGGCATCTTTCACCCATTTTCTTTCAGGATCAGCGCAGAAAAGTCTGTTTTTCAAAGTCTTGAAACTGTATTAAGACAACAGAAGAAGTTAAGGCATTACAATGGCAGAGCCAACATCTCTGTGTGTTTCCTCTGAAGCACTGGTTTAATCTCTCTTACATTATTGCCTTGATGTTGCAGTAATCTGTGACCTTCTGGATTTTGTAGTATTTCAGAAATTTCACAGGGATTGATTTTTCTTGGTACTGTCTGCAGCAAATGGGACCTTTAAAGAAAGACATTGCAAAGTTACAGATTAAAAGAGACACTTTAATGTGAAAACAGTGCATAATCTAAAGAAATAAGTGAAATGTATATCATGTGCAGTGAATAGTTGCTGAAGTCACTTACTGCTGTCACTCAGCACCACCAGCAGCACCAGTATAACACAGACGCACACAGTAAGCTTCGCCATCCTCACGCAGCTTTTCATCAGCAGGATATCGGTTTTCTGATCTGGATTCTCAGACGGAATGAGCTGATAGAGTTAGTCTCAGTAAAGTTTAAATACTCTGTCAAATGCCAAAGGTAATGTCCCACCACAGAGCAAGGAAGTACTTTTTGGAAATACCGATGCTGTAATGTATCTGGGTCAAGCAGGAAGTGTGGGCATTGGGTACTTTTAACCACAATAGTGGTACAAAACCCCTTTTCCCTGGGTCACTAGAGAACAATTAAGAGATGAAGTATACTGTACATGTGCAGTATACTTCATACTTCAGATACCTGCATGTTGTTATGTTGACGATTAATATTACCAAAAAGATTGTACAGAACAATAAATGGTGTTCATTCCTTTGAATGTAAACACTATTTAAATCAGTTCCTTTTAAATTGCATTATTTTATAACTTTATTTAATAATAAGCAGACGTGGAATGTAACTACGTACTCATTCACTCAAGTACTGTAAATATCCCTACAAATTTGAGGTATTTGTACTTGTTTACCCTCAATCTTATGCTACTTTATTCTTCTCTCCACTATTTTGCAGATTCAAATGTCACACAATACAGGTGATCATTTTATACAATATGACATATTTTCATAGTTAAAACTGCCCCGCTGTATATGACGCGGTTCATTTTGACTATAACAATAATATGACTCTGTCAGGAGCGGTTCTGCGTACTTTTACTCTTGATGTTTTTACAGTATATGCTGGTGATACTTTTAGAATAGTTTTACTTAACTTAACAGTTTGAGTATTAGAATAAAGTATTTTTATGTTGGTATTGCCAAGTACAATATCTATATACTTCTTACAGAACTGTTAACATGGTAGCCTCATTGAGATCGGTATCTATTGCTCAAGAGGGAACTGAGAACCAGAATTATTCAACATACAATAGAAAAGTTTGACAGGAACCCCAAACCCCGACCTCACTGCACGACATCCTGCTGACCTTTTTTCAGCACACAAACATGATGAGGCAGCAAAGAAAAGACATCGTTTGCAATTATGACCGTACGACGTTTTCATTGTATTTATTGTCCTCACATCAAATTACCATTTATAGCGATCTTTATAACGTGTCAGTGGGCACTCCTGGTTAATATAACACGTCGCCGTCGCTCATACACATTTGTAAACGTTGAGATGATGCAGATATGATTACCGAGTGAATGTAGTGACAAGCAAGTCAGAGTCAGATCAAACACATGTATGACAAAAGCTCCAAACGTACGAGAAAATATCTTCTTTTTCATCAAAACACTGTCGTTTATTTTCCAGTGCAAAACATTCATTTAAGGACATAATTACATACAGTCTACGAGAAAGAAAAAGGACATCTTGACACATCTCAGTAGGTGTAAAATGAGTGACTGGGTCGTTTTAGCTCCTTTAGTTTCAGGGTCCTGGTTCTGTTCATGCTGGTTCACTGTCACGCTGTCATGGCTTACTGGGACAATAGGACAGAACAATCGTTAATGTTAGTAGTGACAGATGTGCTTTTCCTGCTGTGACAAGTCAAAACATCTGCTCAATCAACTTCGTATTATTAGCAAAAGGGTCCTAAAGGAATGTTTGGTCATTTCAAACTGCTTTGGTTAATTCACTGGCAGATTTGTGCATTTCTGTGTTTTGTCTCAGCTCAGTCTGACTGGTTTGGAGTGGGCTGTGACTGAAAGATCACAACGGAGCTGTCGGCTTAGACCCTCTTCTTCTTTCTGTGAGTAGGTGTCTTTTGATGTCTTGTTCTCACAGAAACCTGGATTCCTACATTAATGGAATGATTTTTTTTAAATGTATTTTTTACTTTTTTAAAGCCCGTCTTAAAGCAAAACTCCCCGTATGCTCATAGGTACATTCACAGAGCTTTCATTTTAAAAGCGGAACACTTCATTTGACTAACAAACTTCTGATGCCTTATATTAACTTCAGCTGAATGAGAAATTTGGATTTTGTCCCCCGTCACCCACATTTGAGTCGCACTGGAAAGAAAACACGTCTAATCTGAACAAGAGGAGCGATTACAGTGACCAATAAATCTTTATGTACATTATGGACATAGCATGTGAGTGTTACGCGTAAGCTCCGTCTCACTGCTAAAGTACATCAGAGACAACACTAAAGTTCAGTTTTAATGCTGCAGAAATGCATGATGCATGATGCATGATTCAATCATGGTGTGGTTTTGCTGGAAAGTTCGTGATGCACAATTATACAGATATTAAAGCGTTGCGTGACCTATTTCACTTTTTCCCTTTGATGCATGCTTCTTGAGTAGTTAATAAGTGTTCCTCTGACCTAGAAAAGAACCCCAGTACAACCTCAAAGCAACCTACTTCTGGAGGCCCACGTCTAGGCGGTGCACAACGAGGTCTCCAGTGCAACTTCATCTCTTCATCCTCTCTAAATTTAAAATCTCCGATTGTTTTTCTTTGATCAAATAATATTCTACCTTAAATAGTACGTGCACTAAGAGAGGAGCCACACCTGCGTAACTTCCCATGGTGCTCTGTGTACAGAACTCTTTGTTATATCAAGGTGCGGTGATTACACCCATCGCATGTATAATCAGATGTTCTATTATTTATATATATTCATATTTGGTCGACTCAACATGCGAGTGATATTAATTCATCTATATTGACGGTAAAATCCCGAAAATTACAACGTTGAACGTTCATATTAGTTGTTTTTTATTTCTTCCCCTGCAACTTTATGTGATCCGTTTGATAATATCCACACAAATAATCATCACATCACTCTATCTTATTTACAATGGCAATACTGCTACTCTGTGTGTGTGTGTGTGTGTGTGTGTGTGTGTGTGTGTGTGTGTGTGTGTGTGTGTGTGTGTGTGCGTGTGTGTGTGTGTATGTGTGCGTGTGTGATGTATTCCTCCCCACATCTTCCCCTTTTTTCTTTCATTGGGGAAAGTGAGGGGGGTTTTTCTATGATGGTGTAATACTTGATGTGTGTATAGATCTCAACTGATCTCAGCGGAAGTTCCCTGTTCCTCTGAGGAATATAAAAGGAGGCAGCGATCAATAGCTCAGTCACCACAAGCTCTCCAACTCCACCTGACAGACGAGACAACAGCTCAGCTCAGAGTCACTGCTGCCAACACAGAGAAAGACATGGTGTCAATCAAAGCTACAGTGGCGGTGCTCACACTCCTCTCCGCTTGTCTGCTGATCACAAATGCATCTGCAGGTATGTTCTGTGTTCTGTGTTCTTTTTCATTGTTTTTACTTGGTTTATTATCTAATTGCATACTCAGATATCTGGCCATAGACAGAAAAAGTTTTCTGTTCCCGTATCTAATCATCTTTTTTTCTTGTTTCACAGGGCATTACGGATGCTGTCGAAGTTACATGACAACCAAAATACCGTTTGCTAAAATCAAGGGGTACTCGGTCCAGACCGTCACAGAAATATGTCAAATCAATGCCATCATGTGAGTATCTCCTGCTTCTCAACCAGAACATATATAACACAAGACATAGCAGCAGCATTCATTCAAAGTGTACTCATGTTCATTTTGTTTATTACCTTTTGAATAGCTTCCACACAAAGAAGGGTAAAGCGTGCGTGAACCCTGCTCTCAACTGGGTGATGCAGTACATCACCCGTTTAGGGTAAGTTTTTTAGCAAAGAAATTGTGCAACAGAACAAAGACACAAAATGTATTTACACAAGAGAATGGCTGAAATTATAACTGGTTCAATTGTCATTGCAGAAATAAAGCCCAAATGGTTCACATCAAGACGTCAAAAGCGCAGAAGTAGAGTTGTTCTGCTGCTGGAGCCCAAACTGTTTATCTGCCTGTTATCCAGTAACCAAAGATGTTCCAGTTTTATCATTCAGTGAACTCTGGGTTGAAGCTAGTATAACAAAACTGCTGATAATAATAAAAAAAAGCATTTCAATACAGGCATCAGCTCAGTTGTAAGAGCATTGTATAATATTATTTTAACATTTTCATATTGTTTGCTATTGTAAAATGTTGTATTTGCACGTTTTTTTTTTTATATATAAAATCATTAAAGTTGAAAAAAAAACAAATAAGTTGTGACGGGTCTCTTAATGAAAACACTACTCTGTGTATTTATTCTTGAAACTTTACACAGAACTGAAATAAACACGGGTGCACTCTCGCTTAACTTCTTTTATCTTAACTTCCTTGTTTATTTTGTCGCCGTGAGAAATTCCAGCCCTGGAGGTTTTGTGTCCTGTAATCAAAACATGGCAAATAGTTGAACACACAGTGGAAAACCTGTGACATCAGCATGAGGAAGTAGTGAGAGCTGTTTATTTGAAGCACGTAGCAGAACAGGTATTAAACGCTGACATCAGCTGTAAGGAAGTGAAATGCTTCTGGTGTTTCATTATAGGTCTGGTATGATTTTCTGCAGGGACTACTACTGTCGTAAATATAGTAGTGCATATATATATATATATATATATATATACATACACATATATATGGCGCCTGTCATAGGCAGGCCACTGCTCCCTATATACAGGGATGGGTCAAATGCAAAGACAAATTTCCCCCCTACCGGGATAAATATAGTATAATAAAATTAAATTAAAAGAAATATACCTTCACATACATATACAGTACATATACATATATATATAAATTGTTTTTTTAATCAAATAAGTAGAAAAGACATCGTAGATCCAGTTAAAATCATAAAACAGAATAGGTTATACTGTGAAAATGAATGACCTGTGAACTATTTCATGTAACTTCCAAAGTACAGAGTCAAAGATCCGCGTGTGCATGAAGTTGTGTAATACACTATTTGACCACTAGGTGGCGGTAGCATCACTTCAAAGAAGAAGTCGTGTAAAATGATAAAAAAATGAAATGTCTCAACACTTTTATAAAGTTTAGCTGTTTCACTGCCATTTGTCAGTAAACATAGTTCATCCCACAGCACGACAATGTTCAGCGCCACATCAATCAATGATGTCGACTTTTAGCCGCATTCCCCCACTCGCTTTCTTTCTTCTCTTTCAACATCTTGACATTTGCACAATTTTGGGAGGGTTTCAAGTCTTTGAAATGTGACTTTCTCTATTTAAACTGCTAAAAGATAGATATAATTCTGTCATGGACGCACTTCGTGTCCGATCATTGGCCATCAGCTGTTGGCGTAGGAGTTGGCAACACCAACAAAGCCGAAACAAATGAGCGGTTTTCTCCTGTCGCATGAATCCATCCCAAATGACAGTCTGGAGCCACGCTCGCAGCCACTATTACATCACCTCCACTGTTCTGCACCAGTGTGCAGAGTGCTTTTCTATGAATAATACAGAGAGACTGGGGAGAGAGGGACACATGGACATGGGTTACTAAATGACAGCGGGGAGTACACCCTGTTAGATGGAAAGACGGGAGTCAGAAGCATATTCTGGAGGCAAACGTCACCGAATACGAGTTATGGAATCCCCACCGTAAATAATCACATCAGACACTAAATGCATGGATTCTGATTTAGCTTTATTGAATTAATCAGTCGTACTTTCCCAAACACATTCCTACACGACTGTGTTTACATAACGTGAGTTACAGATAAAGGACACAGTGTGGCAGAGTTGTTACAGATGGGTACAATGGGGAAACGGCAGCAGCATGGCCGCTCCCGGACGTCTGGAGGAGGACAAGGTTATAGACTTGTGTTTCCCCATGAGGGAGCAGGCTGCTTTGGTATAGAAAGAAAATAACATATTGCACTCTGAGATCAGCAGACAGGTCTTCTATCATGGCATATGTGCACACACACACACACACACACAGACACACACACACACAGAGGCAGGCAGGAAACCAGACCGTCTCTCATGAAGCTCAAACAAAGATAATGAGACATCCTCAGTCAGAGCGGTGAAAACAATCTTGCTTTTCAAATTGCTTGTATACTGGCACATTTGCAGCAACAACCGGGAGAAAATTTGAATAAATGTACTAAAAATGAGATAATAATTTGACTGGTGCTGTAATTTTTCCACCTTTTTTTTTGCTTCCCCTTGTCCTCCCTCTCTCTCTCTCTCTTTGTCACTCGCTCATTCTTGCCGGCACAGTTAACAGAGTTAACCGAGCTCTGTATATAATTAGACAAACAAAAAAGAGAGGGATGAAACATCTAAAGGAGAAGAGACTCCAAATGATTACACATTCACTCCGCTTCCTTCCCCCTTGCTGCACACATAACCACCAATTAGAGGAGAGGAGGATGAGGACATGCAAGCCGCCAGGAGTCTATTTGTGTCTCTATCTATATATCTCTCTCTCTCTCTCTCTTTCACCCCCTGAAGACTATCCAGCGCTGGGGAGGGAGCAGGAGAGGAGAAAATAGAAGTGAAAAACAAGAAGTATATAAATAAAAATAAAAATCTGCGTTTCACATCCGGTCGGCTGATTGGCTGAGATGCGAGTCAGGCAGATCTGGGCCACAGTTGCACTCATTGTTCAGCGAGCTTTTCTACACAATCCAACCCAGCGACAGCAATGAATGTTGATTGTGACCTTTGGTCTTTGGGTACAGCGGAAACAGAGTGGCACTTTTGTGTGTGTGTGCGTCTTCTTCTCTAGATTTTGCATGCGCCCACATGCCCTTTTGTTCATTTTTTTTTCTTCTTTTTTTTTGCTCATTCCCGACGTCGTCAGAGGCAAGCCTCGGGGCACAGTCAACGGTCGATGGTTTTTATGTGATCCATACCAAAACTCACCGACAGCGTTGAATGTTCACCGAGGCAAGCAGGACTGTGACCGTGAGCCGAGCTGACAAGACGAGGCAGGGCGTAGCGGGGGGGGGGGGGGGAGAACAGACAAGGCAGACAGGCAGGGGACAGGGACAGAGCTGAGGACGTGATTCAGACCCCCAGAGGCCAGGTCGCACTGCAGAGGGATGTAATGCAACAGGACAACGACAGAATGAGTCCACTGTCCACAGGGCAAACGTGGTCCTGGTTATGTTATACATGATCATGCGTGTTTAAGCTGGAACATTAAACTGAGGAGGATGTGCTTTACTGCATCACCACCACCACCTCATTAATCACAGGTCCTTCTTTCATCTTCACTTCAAAATTGTCCGGAAACAGCATCTGAAACACAGATGAAGAGGAAGATGCTAGCACTGATGTTGCACAGCATTTTTTTTTTTTGTCTGTAAAAAAAATTGCAGCTACATCAAATTTTTTGGTTTTCTTTTGCTCAGGTTTTCAGATATCCGTCTCTGGGATTTCTGCTGTAGCATAGAGAAAACGTTTTTTTAGGATTCAAACACGTTTCTTTCCATAGGGCCTTATAAAAGTAATTTTTCAACGCAATAAACGACACAGATGAAATCCCAATCACCTTCATTGTTTCGGGGGCCATCAAGAAAAACACCAAGCTTAAGTTTTTGTAATTTGAGTGACCCGACGCTTTAATCAGATACGGTTCACAAAGAAATAAATATAAATGTTTTAAATGAACAGAATAAATAGACGCTGCACTTTTGTATTAACCCCCCCCCCCCCCCTCTCTCTCTATGGTTTGACATTGCTCAGAACAACATGAGAGAAATATCTTTGAGCCTGCCACGGTTCTTACAGACATCTAGTCCGGAGAACAATGCTGCGATGTCCCACTGTGCAGCCAAGCTTTTCAGACCCCAGCCATCGCCCCGACCACAGGCTGAGAGCTCCCATTGTCAGAACGCAGGGCAGAGCTGGGGGGGGGGACAACTCCCAACAGTGTCACCGCGCTCCTGCGCAGACCGGGAGGCTGACGTCAGGAGGGTAAACGCTGATCTACGGTCATTCATCGCACTGTTTCATCGGCTTAGTGCGCTGATGTCATTGAGCAGGCTAGACCGGCATCCATTACTCTGCTGAGCGAGGCAGACGTCAGGCTAGCATGATCACACGCACTGGTTACAATGAATGAGTAATGCATCGCGGTGTGGCAGCTATAATTCAGAAGGTCATGAAACAGACAGTTCGCTTTTTTTGTCTGCGTCTTTGAATTATCGCCTCTCCGCATTCTTTCCTTCATGAATATGTAAAAATCTACACATTTATTTGGATGAGCATAGAAAAAAAAGAAATGTAGCCAAATAATAAATAATGTGCCACTTAGTAAATAACATGAAACACAAGGTTTTTACAGCCTTTTCTGGGTTTTTTTTTCTTCTTGTGTCTGAACTGCAGCCTGTGAACTAGAAGTCTCTCTTCTCTCACGCTGAAGCAGCTCAGATAAGACACTAAATTCATAAGCCATATTACATTTCCCCTTCTCTATCACACACACACACACACACACACACACACACACACACCTCACCCCACAATCAGACCTAAAACGAAAAATAGGCGGAGGGTCGAGGGAGAGAAGAAAAGGGGGGGGCTTTGCCATGGCAACCCCAGTGTCAGCCAGCCATTTCTTCTTAATCCCCCCCAATTCAATGCCCTCTGAGAGACCCCCTCTCTCTACAGCTGAATATTTCTTTTGTGTGAAGAGACTCAGTATACGTGTGTGTGTATGTGTGTATGTGTGTGCGGGAGGGTGGGATCACGGAGGGGGGAGGGATTGGGGTTAGAGGGGGGGGGGGGAGAGAGAGATCATAGCTAACCCAGCTTAAATAGGGGGCCAAGCTGCAGGCCACAGAGTCTCAACATTACACCGGGGGTACTAACCAGAGATCAAAATCACACACAGACACTCTCACACATTTAAACACTATATTGATGGAGCGAGATAATCTTTTGAAATGGCGGATAATTACATCATATGGCAAACAGCCGGGGCCTTTCGTCTCTCTGAGCCTATCACCAACAAACTCTGCACTTTTATCTTTTTCCCTGCGATGAAACTCTCTCGCCGTCTCCTGCTCTTGCGCGAGCAGGCCGCCGAGAAAAGCGTTTTTTGGAAGCGGAGAGGCGTCAGCTGCTTGACAAAAATTAAAAGGCCTCCGTTTGTTCCCCGACAATAAACGTGCCCATCTTTGGAGCTCCTCCACAGCTGCAGCCAGATAGGCTTTCATTTCTAAGTGCGGACTAATAGAGAGCGATGTCTCCTTCCTCGACTGTAAGCCGATTTAGTGTGCAGGATATAAAATTCAGGGAGCTTTATAGTCCTCTTTCTGTGATGCCTCTCCTCCGAGAAAGAGGACAAAAGAATGTGACACGTGGTGGATATTCAGTAATGGAGGAACTAAGGATTTCATGAAGCCGTTTTAATGATGATGTGCCATATATACCTGATGGAAATGATCTTCATGGAGTCACAAGCAGGAGGCACAATGTGAAAACCTAGAGGCAAAAGACAAAGACAAAGACAAAGCGGTTAGGAGGCCAAGTCTGATTTTTTACAGTGTACGGAAACAACGGAAGAAAGCTTTTCTGGGTATCCGACGATCTTATTATATAAATTCACAATTAATCTGATTTCAAGTAGTACGTTTCCTAATCAACAGATAATTAATGTCCGGAAATCCCAAAAAACAAGCTTCCCCTCAAGGCGGAGCGATGGCAGCGGGTGAAGGAAGTGCCAGTGGTGCGTCTCTGGGGTGGTCCGACGTGGCCGTGGGCGAGACTTTAATGTAGCTGCGTGTCCACTCCGGTGTATACTGTACATTCACCCGTAATGACTAACAGACCTGCAGTCTGCCTATTGGGGCCTCACACGCCACTCCATGCCTACACATGCATATGCTCCACTTTAATGGCAGCCTTCAGACTTTATTTGAAGTGAGCTGTGGTGTTCAGAGAAAAAAAAAAAAAAAAACTGAACCAGGATTTTTTCAAAAGGGAGTGCAAACATGACTCGGAGGACCTACTGTGCCCCTCGGCCCTAATATTTGACCCTGGTGAGTTCATTATATAAAGTGGCCATTTAAATCTATTCAAACTACTGATGATTGCAGTTTGACTGCTTTGTGGTGGTTCTTTTTCAAGCATTTACAGAGCTGGGCTTGCCCAACATCTGGCTCTGGGATATTACATGCGACATGAGCTGCAGACATAATTCTAAAAAAAAAAAGTATATTGTGTAACTTGGCCAAAGAATCTAACTTAATTTGAAGGTCTGTGCCCCGCTTCTAGCAAATGTATTGTCTTCTCCTGTGTAGCAGAACTCGCACATTGTACATTTAAGCTATCTATACCCGAGCCAACGGGGAACTTAACAAACATTATGAAAGCGTGACAGTGCCCTGTGTCAACCTAGTCTATCGGAGAGTAAAGGGCACATTGTAACACAAGGTGCAGAGTCTGTTCTACAAGTGCGAGGACATGAACCAAAAACAAAAGGCACAAAGTGAATGCCTTGGGACGGATTGGCAGGGTGGGGTCGTTTGGTGAACCTTGACCTTTTTAACCTCGAGGAATGTTGTCGTGCTGGTGCGTGTATTGTTCCAGCCTCCCTAAGGAGCCCCAGCAGTGTATCGGATGAATGTGGGCGCTGAATGTTCCTGAGGGCTTCTTGTTTCCACCCCCCCCCCAAAAAAAACTCCTTTTCCGTCCCCTAATCCGTTCTTTTCTGCTCTTTATCCTCAGCCTTCAACAAACAAAAGGTATCAACAGGTCTAAGAGTTGGCTGGTGTTGTCGGTCTAAAGTGCACACGTATGCAGAGAGGCCACTAACATGGGGGCCAGGCTGACTCTCCTCGCTGACCTAAATTAACTTTTTATTGGTCCACCGTCCAGATCTAAGAGTATCTGAGTATCTTCAGACAGTCGGAGAGTCTGGCTCTAGAGGAAGTCACCCGGTAGTAGATGGAGACTGACAGATGAGAGGGCCAGACAGACAATTACTGGCCAGGTATGTCCTTTATATCCACCTAGGGCTGGTCAGAGGAAATGGAGGAATTTATGATGTCATAAAAAAGAGCCAGAAGAGAAGTGCCTGAGAACAGGTTGTCTCTCGAGCTGGAGCCATAAAAGACTCCTGCGGCTTCTTCTCCCTCCCCCTGACTACCTCCCGAGATGATAACACTAGACCGAGCGCCAGCGGGTTTGAGCAGCCAGAGATGTTTTTGTATAATTCAACTGATCTGTAACAACGTGGCAAAATATTGTCATCGACTACGAGACAAAATGTGACATGGAATAATGAATCCTTGATAAAAACTAGAGATGGAAAGTAACAACACAGTTTCACTCAAGTACCGTGCATGAACACATGTTTGAGGTACTAGCACTTTCATTTTAATATTTTCATCCTGTGGTACTTTATACATGACCGCGTCAACATAAACTATCCACTAGTAAATGAATAAAGTAACAAATGCTAAATTGTGGTATTGCCACTATTGCATAAGTAAAACATTCGCATAATATTATAATCAATAGTTTTAATTCAAAAATGTCTCTAAAAAATACTTTTGGCCCAGCTGAGGAAATTTGGACTGCTCCAGAATCATATAAATCATTAAAAGCGTTCTTTTGTGCTACTTTCCTTAATGTGTAACTCTTTAAACCACAACAAACCGTAATACGGGAAACATCTTCAACAAGAGAGGCACCATCTGTCGCCCCAAACTAAGCAGGTGGAAGTAAGAGAAAGCCTAAAAAAAAAACGTTTTATGCAGACATAAAGGATACCCGTTCCTCTTTGCGCACACACACACACATCTATATGTTCACACACAGCACTCTTCCTACTACAAAAAGATAGACACACTCTCAGTGCTTGTTAAAAAAAAAGGAAGAGAGAAGGTGGTTATTTGCTCTACAACCTCACTAAGGAGGTTTCCCATTGTAAAAAGGAGTGGCTGCACAGCCCCGTTTCCTTTCATCCCTCTCCTTGAGGCGCGCAGCCTTTGTCTCACAGAGGACAGAACAACCAGCCTCCCGACCACGCTACACCGGACAAATACCTGGGAACTACCACTGGCCTGGTGGGAAAACAACAAGAGGAGGAGAGACAGGGGGGGGGAAGGGGGTTGTACGGCAAAACTGACCAACTTAAAAAAAAAAAGGTCCTGTTAAATAAAACCTGTTATTAAATCTCAAAAGGAACGAGGACGAAATTGAACTATGAACACCTGGTACTAAACTACACTTTAAACATGATTTTAGACTTGTTGAAACTGAAGAAAAAGCTATTTTAGAAGCTGATGAAACCACCTGGTTTTACTTTTCTTCCTCTTTCTTCCTTATTAAAAAGGTAGCAACTGTGTGTATGCAATTAAGGACCGAGGTTGAAGGAAGGCAGGTCTGGTTTTCTTTTTTTTTTTCTCTCCTTCCAATCTGCACTTTTATGCCAGCTCAGCAGAATGAAAGCAGTTCCTGTATACGAGGAACCGTATGGGGGTGAAGAGAGTTCAAGTCCTCCCCAAACCCCCGACCGCAGCCGGCTGAATGTAAAGCCTTAAGTTCCAGTCCACGCGGACTGCCTCAGCAACCAGACCTCACTGTCACACCTCATAAAGCAGAGCTCAAGCAGCGGGGTTGTGTTTAAAGCCAGGGGGAAAGATAAGGCAAAATAAGGAGGAAAATAAGAATGCACCCATTCAAGAAACTGGAGAGAAAAGAGTGAAAAGCCCGTGACAAAAGCTCTTTAGCTGAAACTCTGATGGCACGTCTCCAGTGCGCCAAATAAGAAAATATACTTTGTGGACAAATTGCAGCAGGAAACGTAAGAAAGTAAAAAAAAGCCATTGAGGGATTCTTAAGACCATAATCCGCTCTTCTTATTTCTAGTTTTTGCTTAGCTGTCGAGAAGGGAAGCGAGGACCCACAAGTTTATTTTCAAATAGTTCACAAAGAATGCCCGTCATTTCCTGGCGTTCCCCACTTCCATATGAAAGCCCCCCGTTCCTTCAGGAACAATGGGAAAGATTCCAAAATTTCAAGTTTCTTGCACGGCGATAAAATAAGAGAGCATGTTGCGACAGACTTGAGACAGGCTGTTTCTCTCCAGCCGTGACAAGATCGGGACTAATGCAGTGTTTTTGCCTTACATCTAGCGTACTTCATTATTAAAGCAGCCACACAACAGCTGTGACTTCGGATAAATGAGCTGAGAGTGAAGTCTAATGGCGGACCTGAATCGGTCCTTGACAACTCACCAGGATATCGGTTATTTCTCATATCTAGGAGACATTTAGGTCTGCGCCTCTAGGTAAAAAGGAGCTCATGAAGCATCAAACTGTTTGGACAAGTGTCAGACTTTATTAAACATAGAGGGTTTAAAATGTAACACGTTTCCCTTACCTATTATTGCGTTTTCTTACCCAAAACCTTCCCTCGAACACCAATACACACACACACACACACAGAAGTACACACAGACTCACACAAGCCGTAAGAGTTTCTTAATTAACCAAAGAACACGTTTGGTCTTGAAATAAAAGCTCAAATATCACGTGCTCATGAACGTGCCAATATGCTCTTGAAAGCCACCTGGCTTGACCCTAGCCTTTGGCTAGACAAGAGGTCAGAGGTCATCCACTCAACTAGATAGGCAGAATGTTGAGATGCCCGAGGCTATACATGACGGAGTGCGGAGGTCTCCACCACCTAACCTTTCCATTTACCCAACAACGCACCCGCACCACCCAAGAGAAGCACAAACATGTGGACACACAAGTTCCTGCTGTTGTGAACTTATTCACCCCTTGACTTCATTTACCTGTAATGCATAAACACAAAGTGTATGCGGTAAACAGCTGCCCTCAGATCTTCTGCATTGGATCCACAGATGTACAATCAAGTCTGAGCTGGAACTAGTAAAAAAAAAAATTCTGCGCTTTTTATGTCTTCCAGATGCCTCAGAAATAAGATATTAAAAAGTTTGCAGATTGTATTTTAATGATTGAAAAAGGGGGGCGGGGGGCATTTTCTTCCTCATTATTTGTGTGTTGGATGTTTGATGGCAGCGGGGGAAGAACACTGGGTGTCTGCTGGGAGTCATGCGATGGTTGAAGAAGCGAGATGGGACTCCCTGATGTTAACGACACGACATCTTCGCCGACTGACAAAAACAACCGGAACATTATTTTTCTCATTTGAATTGCTCGGTGAATGCTGTCCAGAAGGAGCCGGGGAGTAATGGAGGAACAAGGGATCCGTGGTCGAGAGCCGCTCCACTCTGATGGCAGGTTGATTCTCGACACAATTGCAGGATGCAGCTGATGAAGCCGATCACACGTGACGATGCTCCATTCACACAACGCGCACCGACAACTCTCTGAGAGCAACTCCAAACTGAATTAAAGCCCCACATGAGAGATACACACTCGGACACTCGCTGCTCTTTGCTGGGAGGGAGCAGCAGGATGCTGCTTTTTCTCTTCACAAAGGGACAAAGTGAATTATGTGTAACTCAGCCCTGAGAGGGACGGAAGTGAGGCTATCACAGCACATATAGTATTGTTCAGCCATTGTGCATCATTTCTCCATTGACACGACAGATCCCCCCCCCCCTTGTACAAGAAATTGAAGTACAAGCAGTTAAATGTCAGCATTCGGTAAATGATGTTTTTTCAATAAATCGCCATGCATTTTTTCATTAAAGCACGCCGTGTACAATACATAGCCAGTAAAATGTAGTGCTGCACTAAGCGTCTAGACCTACTGTATCCAAACGGCAGAAGAATTTATGGAGACTGCCTCATTAACCTTAAGGCATATTAGTGCTTGGCACAGCATGCTGAGAGACTGAGCACGGCAGCTTCTAAAGCCTCCTTAAAGAAAGATGGTATCAGCTGCTTTAAATTACCTGCAGAGTCAAACAGCCCAGTGGCCCATTAGACCCAAAAGTGTGGAACGCTCGTGATGAGGTGTGTTTATCTGGTCAGTGCATCCCCTCAACTGTGCCCATCCTGAAAATGGCAGTCTGGCTGTTTTTTTGCCATGTGCTGGAGGCCCAAATTCCGGGAGGGAAGTCAAATGCGCACACAATGTTTCCGAGAATTCAGGATGCGCAAAGCCACGCTTGCAGTCTACTTGCACTATTCCAACGTCTCTCCGCGTTTGGCACACAAAACAGTCGTGCATGCATTATGTTGCACCGCGCCTTTTGCACGAAAACATGACACATTTTCAGTGCGTATTTCTTTTTTTCTGGCTACGTTACGCACCGATCACATCATGAGTCACGGCTGAGGCGAGAGACGGGGTGGCGGCTGGGAATGATCGGTGTCTGCTTTCTGCTCTTCAGGTGTCTCGCTCGGATTGTTTTGGGGGGGCAGGAGGGCTGCTGTAACGTCGATACAATGACAGATGGTCCACACAAAAGCCGGCGCGCATTGTTCAGCTGAAAAATAATAGCCACCATTTATCAGTGTTCGCCGACTTTCAGGCCCAATAGGAACAGCAGACTGTCTGGTGAGTGAAATGAATCAAAGTTATATTGTTTGGGAGGCTCCCACCGGGATTCCTTTGGGCTGCACCGGCTGTTTAAACATATCGGTAAAACTTTCCAAGCAGCGGAAACAGCGTATGGGATCTGTACATCGTGTACCGTCGATGCGCCTTGAGAAGCATTACAAAAGTTCAAGTGTGCAGAAAAAAAGGGGGGCTGCACAGACCAATCGGAAATCACGTTTTTTTTTTTCTCGAGTCACACGGATGCGTTATGAAAATGAGCGATGAAAGACACGCTTTTCTGTCCGCTGGCATGTTTCACTTGCGCTCGTTTTTTGGAGACGTGAAGCCGCTTCATTAGTAGCCCCACGGAGCGCCAAACCCCAGACCCATCACATGTTATCACGCTTCCACATTCCTTCAGCAGATTACACATCATTTCTTCTGAAAAATGATTTTTTTTTTTAGGACGCATCATTTCTCACAACTACGGCATCTATATGTCCGCTACATACTCTGCTGGGTTTAACAAAAACAACGCCTCTCTATGTTTAGGTTATAGTTTATGCATTTTACATGACGGCATACTCACAACATTTCCCTTCACCCCGCTGCTTGTAAAACAACAGGATGCACGGTCCCGTCGAGCCGGACTGATGAGGATTTCTTCAAGTGTGCCTTCAGTGGGTATTTTCACTCTCATCACTTCCGTCCGAGACCAACTCTCCACCGACTGAGCGCCTGCTCCTCTGATCCACAGATTACGTCTGTTTGAGAGGCAGGAGGGAGGGCATCCGGTTTACAGGGATCACCGGGAGGACCGGGATTGGCTCAGAGGAGATAGCTTGATCAAATGCGCGCCTGCCATTGGACGGAGGGGGGGCACGCGTGGGGTGGGGGTAGGGGGGGGGGGGGGGGGGGGGCGGGGGGCGCTGTCGTGTATTATTCAGGAGAAACCGGGTGGGGAGTGGAAGAGGAGGATTCTCGGGGCAAAAGCGGCATATGTAGACAATGCCCTGTCTCAGAAATGTCAGATTTCATTGGTGGACTTATCCACCACCGTTTATGGCTTCTAATAATCTCCTCGTGGACTAACAGGCAAACTGGAGCACTTATTTCAACCCGAGAGTGTTTGTGGTAGCTATGTTCATGTTTGTAATGACCTCAGATTGCTTAATATCGGCTCTGGGATCACTGTTACAAACCTATAATGGCAATTTCACATAGGGGAAAAAAAGGATATATTACATAATAAGATTTACACCATTACAGCAGTGTACTTCTCTTTTTAGCTGTTCTTTCTATGTTTGTCCTGTTTTAAGATTATAATTAAATATGCCGGACTAACCAGACGGAAGGGAACAACTATAAATAAATCAAACAATTATTTTTTTGCAGCATCAAACCTCAAGAAAAAGGCTGGCTGTGTGTGCATGTGACTTTCTCACTGTGTGTGTGTGTGTGTGAGTGTGTGTCTGCTGTATGTAGGCTAGGAGACAGCTGGAACTGCAGAATTTTCCACACAGGAGTAGGGGAGGAAATGGTGCATGGATAATTCTCTCTTCAGATCCTCTGGTACTCGCTCCGAGAGTACTCAGCTGAATCAATACTGCTCAAAGCTTTTCTCGTGTTCCCACTCTCACATCAGTGCTACTGTAAGGAGGCAGAGGGCCCGTCCATTTTAGGCGTTTTCTAGAGATGATTATTTTAATTTTAAAAAATGCCACCACTCCGTCTGGAGAAGGGATATTTACTGTACGATGCTAAATCACCCTTGACCCACAGGCCTCCTGCACACACACACACACACACGATACAGACTGTGGGTTATTAACCTGCATACTGAGCCAGTTTGTGAGCAGACAGAGAAATCCTAATAACCACAGCGGGGGCTCTTCTCTGACCGGTAGCCATGGTGATTGAACACATTTCTCCACACAGCAAGAAAGGCGGTGAGTCTGTGCTCCACCACACAGGCCTTTATTAGGCCCAGACCCTTGGACTGGAAGGAAGGAAGCACCAAGTGGAGGATCACACCCATTTCATTGTGACTCTACAATTTTACGACGGTCAAGAGGCTGTCCGCCGCAAATTAGCTCTTTCTTGGAAGACGCTTCGCTCTTGTCTCCGTTAAACCGATAAAATAGCACGCTCAAATCTCAACAAAGCAGCACGTCATCTGATTATTGTGCTGATCTGAAGGCTAATTTGCATAACTGGTGGGAATGATGCTCTCAGAAGTAAAGCACCTAGATTTATTCAGTATTCAGTCTAATTTCAAACATCTCAACGAGAATAACAGCTGTGGCTTAATTTCCTTTAAGTTTCTAATCTCTCTTTCCTCTTAATTTAGCTTCAGCTTCAATCACAGCTGTTTCACAAATCTAACTGTGTAGGAGTTTATGCTTGTGACCGCCATTATGTGAAACCCTTATAATTCCACATTCTGCAAAATCCATACTTGAATTTTCAGCTGAAGGGTCATATGGTTCTTCATGGGTTTAAATGTTTTGGCACCACTTTCTGATAGGGAGCCTTTATAACAGATCTATAAATTGTAGTTTTATTTCAGTTATAAGCAAAGTAAAGTAACCACAGTCATTTATTAATTACTAACATTTGTAACTGCATTATTACCAAGAAGAAAGGACAAACACTATAGTCAAAGGGAATTTTCACAACCTGTCAATACAAAAGTTGTTTATATTGCAGCTTATAACTGATCTATAAAGCATTATTAAAAAATGCTATCAACCAAAACAATACTGTTGAAAGAGTAATATAAAAACGAAACATCGCATTCATTCCTCACCCTTCCCTAATGTTATTTATTGTCAACAAACTTTATGTCGTGTTGTGATATTACTGAGTCAGCTTGCTGACTTCATGACTCCTCTCTACTTGTGCTAGAAACACTATGTTTAGGCATGTTGCAGATAAAGATTTCAAGAGTTTTACCTCAAAAGTCATACATGAAGTAAATGAAGTGTACCACACCATGTTTGAGTTTTCCCGCTTTTCTTCCCATTTCACTTGCTTTCCGTCATTTCAATATCTTTAGAGCAACAAAGTCCCTTTCACGCACGCACACACTGCAAGCCTGAACTTATCTAGACGGATGTTGGACCGGACATTAAATGGACTGCCAGCTCCTTACTACAAAGTCCATGTAATGTCCGATCGAGCCTATGTGTGAATTCATTGTCTGGAGAACTCACAGCGAGTGAGTGGGCGTGTTAAAGGCATTTGCATCCACTTGCATCATCCAAGGGTGAAGACGAGGGGTCATTTACACAAAGACGCAATGAAAGTGTCGAACTAGAGAGACTACGAGATGCAGGGACTTCTGTTTGTTAGGGCCGGCATTTAGTCGTCGAATCCAAGAAACGGCCATCGGTCGGTTGTTTAAGAACAAGTAACGAACCGGCTATATGACCTTTGTGTTTCTTGCGTAATGTCCGGCCTCCTGCACGCTCTAACCAGGCGCTGCCAAACATAGTATTTCCAGTAGCTGGGGACATGTTGGTCGTAGGTCAAGAGTTGGCTACCATCATGTAATTGCCACTTGTGGCCAAATCTTCTCTAAATAAATCTAATAAACTGCTTAGTCTAAGTCTGCTTAGCATAGGGCCCATGTGCAGCTATGCCTTTGTATGACGTGCATATTTACTCTTCTGTCATATGTGTGTGTGTGAGATCCAGAGACAAGTCGACGCTGGACTCACTCAACACTAATGGAAAGTGTCCGATATGCTACTGCTGATCACTATGACAACATATTAAGCTGGGGCTTAAAACCATGGCTGTTCCATACTGTGCGTAGTAAGAGGGACATCTCCAACTGCTTCAGTAATGAGCTGTCTAACATGCTGTCATCCTCTACAGATGGAGCACATACTGTACAGTAGGCCACATTGACACGACTCCAGAGATTGTATCGTAAATATGAAGCTAAATCCAGTTAGCTTAGCTGGTGCTAAGTTTTTTGCTACATTAGGACAGAGCTGTTTCCCTGTTTCCAGCCTCTATGCTACGCTAAGCTAACCGGCTGCTGGCTGTAGCTTCACATTATCAATCTTCACAAACACATTTTCAAAAATGTCAAACCATTCCTTCAAAGTTTCAGCAGTTAAGCCGTACACATGAGTTACGTTTATCTACAAGCTAAGCGCACATGCCCACCATACAGGGTTATATAGTGCTTTGGGTAATTTGGGAATCCAAATATCAACTGTTTTCCAAAAGATAACAGGGGATATAAGGAATAGCAATCAACACCAATCGCTTTTTTTTACCTCCAAACGCAAGTAGCTATAAAAACTGGATCATCATTAGACACACACAGGTTTTGTTTACTTGATGGGTCAGAACATTTTCATATAGCTGTTGTCTGGTAACTGTTCTCATACAGCTAATTGCGAAACCACGGCGTGAGCGCCTTATCTCACATCATCAACAGTGTGGCACAGTCCCCGGCAACCCCCGGACCACCTCCACCAACCCCGTGTACAACTCTGCCATCATGGATGCCTCCTGTCGGGTCTCATTCTTGCTCGACGCCAGGAGCAAATTCTCTGTCTCAATTAATCACTGAGTTTCTAATGGAATGCTTCCCTTCAGGATGAGGCCCATCACAGAGGGGGCTGCAGTCAGTGCTGTCGGTGAAGCTGCTCTGATTGCCTGAATACATTCCCAGCTTTGGAGTCACTGCAGATGTCTGCTAATTGTGGTGATTATGGTGAACGGAGGGGGGTAGGAATATGTAATGAATTTCCCATTGCTTTCATGCCTCACATCCTTTGGTTATGTGCATCTGCTATACAAGCGGAGCATCCGCAGGGTTTGGAGATGGACAAAAGTGACATGGGGGATTGGGCACAGGCTTTTGGACGGGCAGCTATTCTAACGGCAAGTGCTGCCGGATTGGGTCCATTTATTCTTTTAGTTCTGTTCATTTCTGATACAACGCTGGTTTTAATTCCTCTCCTCTTCTGCGCCACGCTCTTTCCGAATTCTGTCACTTCTTTTCTCCTCTGCTTTGCAAATCTATGAACGGGTGGACGACTTAAAAAACCTCATCAACCTTTCTCACTGGCCAAAACGATATACAATTTACACTTAACAAGTCAAATCAAGACAATTTAATCTATATAGCCCAGATTCACAGAAATACGAAACAAAAAAGCAAACAAATATGGGATGATGAGTAAAAAAAGGTTTAAAATAAAATACTGCACACGGTACATACCAAAATTATGAAAGATCTGTCTCCTTGCCTTAATAAGCACACCGTTTTTCCCACCGATGTTCTCCTAGTTGTATGGAGTAGGTCATCTCTTCTTGAAGATGTAGAAGCCAGTATTTTGTAATGGCCATTTTACTTAATATAAGAGGTAGGTGTCATCTTTACTTACGTAATATTTTGTGTAAAAATGTCAATTTGTGTTTTTCGGCAGGTTAGGTCCACTACTATGGAGCCAGGCGAGCTGTTTTCCCCTGTTTCCAGTCTTTATGCTAAGCTATGCTAACCAGCTGCAAGCCGTAGTCTTATATTTAACATGCAGATAGTGGTAACCATCATCTCAGCAAGAAAACAAATAAGCGTATTTCCAAACAATGTCAAATTATTCATTTAAGGAAATTAGATGACAAATAAACATTATGTAAATATTAAACATAATACCTTGAATATCAGGCCGAATGTAAACTGGAGTGAAGACTATGGACCAGGAAAAATGTTGAAGCACTTCCAGGTGCCACTAAGCAAATGCTTAGTGGCACCTGGAAGTGCCTGACAAAGCACTGCAGCCTCAGACTCCAAAGGCAGAAATAAACAATACTTTGAATTCCTTACAGTCAGAAGCTGTTATTGTGTTATTTTTACATTTTTTTACAGGAGAAATAAAACTGGTGGTTGTGGGTATTTAAAAGCCAAATGTAAATTGCTTGTGCAGCTTAACAACCTATTAAACTCAGAGGATTATACACGCACAACCTGAATTTCTGCACATTCTTCTCTTTAGGGTTATCATGCCACTCTTGGACATGCTACTCTGGACGTTGAGCTGGAACAAATCATATTCATACATTTAGCATATTAATGAGGCTAAATATCAGACATTCTCTGTTGCAAATGCAAACATGCCAGATTTATTGTGGATGTGCTTTTGCAAGGCAAGAGTTAGCTAATTCCTCTGGGGCGAGTGCCCTTCCTGTCACACTGATCAAAGACTTTCTCTTGATATGAGCATAAACTGCTCCATGCCCCATCACCGTCAATGTCTGTGCATGCGTATGCGCTTCTGTGTGTGTGTGTGTGTGTGTGTGTGTGAGGTGGGGGTGTTGTGTGTGTGCATATCCATCCCCCATCACCAGAGGCTGTATTATGCATTGTTGTTGGCATGGCCTACATGCTCACCCAAGCATGGTCCAGTGTGGTACAGTACACACGTCTTCCCATCCCCACCGCATTCCCCTGTCGTGTCCGCAGGCCCGCTTCATTTACCTTTGCTCCTGAATTAATGCTAGTTAACTGTCACATTAACTCAGATCTGTTGGCCCGCTTTGTCAACAACATAAACTAGCCTCAGTGTGTGATCGCAGGCATTATTCTGGCTTTGATACACAGCACACGCATGGGCTGAGTTTGCCTCAATGTATGTGGGCTATACCTAAAGCTGCAACCATCCATAACGTAATCTGAACAAAGCGCGCTGTTGCGTAAGATTTTAAAGCTATATGCTGCTTTTGTATTTGCAGAGAATGCGGGGAAAATGCGAAACTTCTCTGCCGAGTGCAGTCGTGGCTGTAGTGCAGGTGTTCCACTCAGTGGTTCAATAGAGGCCAGACCGCGAGTGTGGACGCTCGATTGAATGAGTGCATGGCCTTGTATCTGTGTGTGTCTTCACATGTACATGTGTGTGGAGCGTATATTTGCCCGCCAGAAGCGAGTGTGTTAAATTCTCTAAGCATGTGTGACGAATCAAGTGGCTGGGAAAAGAGCAGCGCGCTTCATGGCCTCTCTCGGCCTCTCACAAACTGAATTCTAAAGAGGCTATCGATCTGTCAAGGTCTCAATTCAAATTTTGCTCTGCGCCTATCTCCCTATCATATCTATATGGCTTTGTTTCATCCTCTTTGCATCTGCTGATTCTTTTTGAATAGATATCACGCAGAATGTGGGAGAGAGATGCTGCAAGCCTGTGAAACAGATAAAAAAAGGAGAGAGCATCCCCCACTCATATACGTCTTTCATCCTAATCCGTAGGTCTCTGTCCAAGAAAGGGCCTCCTTTTCACTTGTGTGCCCTAAAGCCTCTTATACGTGACCCCTCTGTGTCTCCCTCGGGGCTCTCTCCCACGGCCAGAAACCACACACACAAACGCACCCACATCTGTGCATTTTAGTTCATGGTAATAAGCCACGTGAAGTTGCATGTGTTTGTGTTGAAACAGCGTAATGTTTCAACTTCTAAAACAAAATGAGGTCAGAATACATTTGCGCCAAACACCATTACGGAAGCTGTCCAAAGTCACGATTTGCCGAACTGACAGAGCCTCTTACTATACATTTTGCTTCGAGGTGAAGGCATATTTACTGCCAGGCTGACTAACACAGCTGCTGGGAGAGCGTGTTTCTTGTTAGAGGAACTGACCTCAATAAAGACGGACGTTTGGCAGTCCGTTATGTAACTAACTGAGGATGATCCTGAGGCTGTGTGAATGTGTGTGCTGTTGGGTTTTTTTCGCGAGTGCTTTCATGTTAGGGACCGTACGAAAGTTACTGGGGTGGGGAAGGATGCTCCACTTTTTTGAAAAAGAAGTATTATTTTGCACCCTTTCTTTCACTTCAAAAACGGCAACACCCTTCTCCCCAATACCTAAAAAAAAAATATATACAGAACCGTATTGAGTCGGTACATCTTGTTTAGTTGTGTACCCCAATTAAAAATTCTAATTTATGGCAGTCATCAAGCTATAGTGCACCAGAGTTCAGATATAAAGAATAAATGTTAGTTAGATCAGATGATGTTGTAATTTATGTCTGATTGTCCGTCGTACATAGGGATGGGTTCTGGCTCCATTTTGGATCTGGTTCCAGGTTGGTAAAATCCGTGGTTAACGAATCCCTTATCAAATCTTTCCTCCACAATCTCTCTTAGATGGTCCCTTTTGTCTCTTTCTGACACCACAGGCATCTGCAACAACACATGCACACGTTAACTCAACAAAGGGTTGTTAACAACACCGACTGCCTGAATATGGCACACCGCTCTAACTTAAACGTGTGGACACACTTCGCCAAAGTCAACAAAACAACTGTTAAATGCAATATTTTCTGGAGGGCACGCACAACAACAGGGGGGCCGCGCTAAAATCTTGTGCTGAAATATTTATCTACAGTCCTCCAAGTAAGAGCTTGTTGCATTTTTGATAACCTGAGAATGACAAGTGCCAGTGTTACATTCTGTGAGCCATCTGATCCGGGGAAACGACCATTTTACGCATCGTGCATGCAGAAAGATCTGCAATATATCTAGTCAATATTTGGTGAATGGTAAAGTAGAATTCATATTATTTCCACTGCGTTCTTTTTGTATTTGCTTCTATGTCTTCTGCAGATGTAGCACAGCCCCCCCAGCGAGGAACAACCGCTGTTTTCCCTTGCAGCAAAAGGAAACATGAGTCAGGAGGGTTTGTGAATGTCACAGAGCAGTGACAAAATATGTGGTGAAAGCTGCTCACCCTTTCAGCGCGGTAGAATCTCTGTGGTTTAGGTATACTGAGGGAAATAAAAAAACGCAGATGTATTCATATCCCACCGAACAAACAGTCCCAAACCCCAATAACTACACCCCTTGTTATAGTTATATAAAAATGCCATTACTACTGTCCTTTCAGTCAAACCCTTTTCAGACCTCCCCAGCCCACTTGTCCTCTAATGATTTCCACACAGTCCCTTAGTTGGTATACTATTCATGGGGTTCATGTTTAAAAAAAGAAAGCTACGGTCTTGGTGGTATATAGCTCAACTGAATGGTGATGTTTTATCCTGTATATGCACTACATACATACCAATGCCACAATACACATAGAAACCACACTTCCTATGGAGTTACTGTAATCCCTCAGAAGTGGTCATACAGTAAACATTTCACACTGCACTCAGCGGTAAGAACAGAGAGGCTCTCTGTCTGCACTGTAGTGAGAGATTTGATGCTGGCTTGCACTCTGCGTGGTGTGACCCCACCCCTGGTAAATACAGGGTTGGAGGTTTCCTCTGTGGATAAAAATACACTTGCCTCTCAGCAGAGAGGGGGGAAGAAAAGCCAGAATTCCTCTCTCTTCTGCGCCCATTGTGCACGAGGAGCCAGAGTAACTTCCACACTCATCACAAGTGTTGAATGGCGATGTTGAAAGCGATCTGATTATACAAAGGTGAGTGAGTGTCACGAAGTGCACGTTATAGAAGTGAGCAGCAATTCTGGTGAATGTTTACATTGTGTAAAGCGTCTGTTAAGGATGGTGCGATTTATTTGGTAATTTGGAGAACTATCTGTGTGGTCCAATTCCCATACTACCAAACAATCTTGTATGCCAGAAAAAGATTTAGTATGTCCCAATACAGGATGTCAAATTCAGTATGCCAAAAATACCGGGAGGTCGTACTGCATCCGGTCATAATCTGCAGGACACATGTCAGCATGCTTTTGTGGCTATTCTGACCCACAATCCTCTGCAGAGCGGATATACGAGCAAGGGGGTCAAAGTTCAAGGTGCCAAGTTACGACAAAGTTGAGAATACTACAAAGTAGTAGTACAAAGTAGTATTCTCAACTGAATACATACTGCATGCAACAGTACGTACTTTGTAAGGGCATCTGAAGTACGTAGTCATAGTAAAAAGAAAAGGGGATTTGGAAGGTATGTTTGTCCTTCTTCCTGCTTTTGTCTTTTGTCCTTCACAGGCTCCCTTACTTCACAACCTGTGACATCATCAGCCTGTTGTGTAAAAGTTTCAAGCTAGCAGAGGTCTTCGACAGTCACTGATTAACTTGATCCCAAAAGTTTGACAAGACTCACCAGTGGTGTTCTGTGGTCAACCTCAAATGTGCACTGCGAGCTTCCTGTTCAGAGAGAAGAGATTTCTACTGGTCGAACTCAACTGGAAAAGATACTTTGAGTGACTTCCTTATTGGAGCTGGCAACACACAAACTCAACTCATTGTTATGGCTCCTTGGACTCCATGCAGGTGAGTTATATCATCCGGTTTATGATAGTTGTTTTAGTGTCAGTTTGATCTTGGTGGATCAAGTTTGATTCATTAAATGTAATTTGGGCTACTTATACAAATGTATAACTACGTTTTTTTTATTTTGGATCTCTTTACAGAAAGAAGAACGCCCATACAAATGGTGCACCTCTCTGCTCAGCAACTCAAGTTTTTGAAGAAATAAGGAAGAAAATTTCGGAAAATCAGGTGTGAGTAGCAGGTTAAACTGAAAAAAATGAGTCACGGGGGACAAGAAGATCAGGGGACGGGACTGAAAGACGCCCTCGACATACTAGTCAAAGCACCTCCGCAGCGGCTGCTAAGCTTGACATTCCAGCTGGGCGAGTCTCCTGAAGAGAATATCGTTCACGCCTTATGTCTGATTATTCTCCAGAAAGAGGCGCGTGCCCTGGACAAACTCCAGAGGCTGAAGAACAACCACCTCGCTACCCAGCTAGTTGAAAAGTGGCAGATGAGTGAAGGCAAATTAGAGGATTTTGCCGTTTGTTGTGGACATTTTCAAGAGCTTGCAGGAGAATCTCTGGCCCTGATGGCTCGTATTTTCAAAGTTTTGTCAGAAAAGAGGCTGTGTGATCCATGTCTGAGAAATCTGGCGTACAAGAGAGCCCTTTCCAGTGACGATCAAAAAGCAAGCAGTTGTGAGAAACTGGAGCACGGTCACCTCACAGAGGAAGCTAAAGTCGTCTGTGGGCCTGACTTTGCAGAGTGGGTGTGCTCCTCGAACGATCTCAAGTCAGGGCCTTACCGTGATCCTCTCAGCGGCCTGGACGAAGGTACCGCAACTTTAAGAGTTAACCTGCCTCACGATCAGTCAGAGAGAGCTCACAGTCTGCCCAGCCCACTGCAGGTGACCTCTTCGATGCCGTCGTACCCTACTCATCTAGAGATAAGTATACCTCCGACGGCCTCGTTTCAAGATGACAGAGTAACTCCAGAAACATCCGATGAATCCAAACTAAAGACCGAACCCGCCCTCGTTGTCAGCGAATGTGAAGCAAAAAATGCACTTAGTCAATCCCTCGCATCTCAGCCTCGATCCAGTCAACCTCCTCTGTCTGGTGCAGAGCAACACTCAAAGATGGATGACGCATTAGCTGCAGAGGGCAGTAAGTCAGACAGTCTTATCGCTCAGATTAAGACTCTAAACCAAACCACCAAACCAACCATTGCACCACCTACTGCGACAAACATTGTTCTAGCCAAGATGACCACTCCATATGAAATGCAAGACAGTAAAGATGACGAAGAGGAGGAAGAGGCGATATTTTATTCATTTGTTATCTTGCATGCACTGGAGGATGACGATGTGGCCGAGAGCATGAGGGAAAGAGTGAAAGAGGTCATTGGTAGTGATGGTGCAACTTTTTCTGCGGACTTTGCCATCCCCGGAAAGAGCACTCTGAGGTGTGTAGAGGATGCTATCAACAACTCGGCCTTCACTCTCCTGCTGCTCACCCGCAACTTCAACACTCGCATGCTGGAGGTGGAGACGGACTCTGCCCTCATCAACTCCATACACAAGAGACACAAGTACAACACAGTTATCCCTCTTCTGCCACAGGAGAACTGCATGCACAGAGATAGCCTCCCTTTGGTTTTGCGAACAATAAACCCACTCGAGGAGAACAGGACCTTCGATAGGAAAATAAGAAAGTTATTCTGTCGAGCGAAGATTCAAAACCAGAGGAAAATCTGGAACGCAGAGCAGTTGGTGAAGAGGGAGATAGAGCGTCAGGAGAGACTGAAGAATTTAAACCAGTCCCAAAAGCAGCTGATCAAAGAGTGTGCAACAGCACAGTTGCTCAATGAAGAGATGATTTCATTGGCTAGAAAACTTCGTCTCGGCCCCTTTGTGCCACCTGAACAAGACGGTGAGGGCAGGGTTCACCGGCAACAACAACAGAATATTCACATTGAAAATGCTAATTACATAATAATTGGTAATGAGTCTCAAATGACTGTGGGTGGAGGTGCAGACAAAGATGATTCAGAGGAGCAACAACCTTAAAGATGGGGGAAAGAATTACTGTGGAGTCAAATTATTTGTAGAAAAATGAGAGGAATAGTCATGTTTATTGTCTGAACACTAAAATGTCAGAGCTGTAACAACCGCGGTGGAGTATTGACACACTCAGATTGTTTCATGGTATTTAAACCTGTTGGTGAAAGGAAATTCAATAAAATGTTCAAAAGATCAATTCAGTGGCGTTTTAATGAAAGAGGACACCGGTAAAGAGAATCTATTGAGCAGAACAATGCTTTTGATTTTCAACAGACGACTGCCATCTACTGACCAATATGTGATGTGTACTTCCTGATCTCTTCTGCTGTATGAACCCACTGTGGACACTAGGGAGCGATGTTGTTACACACTCCTCACTGCTCCTCATCGGCCTTCACAGGACCTACAAAGCCAGCGTCATCCAACGACACTGCTGCTCTGGTATCTGAGAGCTAAAAGAGATCAAATAAAATCTTGATTTTGCACATCATTAAGTGTTCGTGTGTGTGTTCGTGTGTACTCAAATCATTGTGTTGAGGTGTTTTTTTGATGATCAATAACCAGTAAAATGAATTTAAAAGATTTTACTGATTGGCTAACGTTCAGGTGAAATAGGACCTACCCAGAACCCGCATCCTGACATTCTCAGGCTGAACTTTAAATAGTTCAGACTGAAAACAATTAACACTTAATTTGACTTTTTTGTTGATCTTTTCTTCTTGTAGTATTGTTAGTTTTTGCAAATATTTGTTCTTAGGTAGTTTGTTCCCCGTGTTGTGTTTTCTGATGCACTTTGTAACCTTGTAACTACATTTTTATTCTAATTCTGACTGTATGCTTGTTTTATCCACCCCTGTGTAACTGCTAATCTTGCCTTTAATCAACGCCAGAAGATTCAAATGCTTAACTTGAGAAGACACAACACCACAATGGAAAACACTCAATTATTGATTAACAACCTGCACTCTCACTGTACTAAAATAAAATGTAGGCTACTTGGTTCTAAAAAAAAAGTAACCAGCTAACATCATTTTAGGGATTAAGTGTATTTCAATGTTCTTAATCGTTTAGGTGAAGCCAGGATTGACTGTCACAAACAACAAGGTGACACCCATAGGAGCATCCTATTCGCCCAGACTTCCGTCGGGCTAGTATCCTAGTTTGTGTGTGTGTGTGAGACTCAATTCAGCCTAAACTCAGTCATATAGGTGCAGGACTATTTCAGCATGTGCACATTCGCCTGTGCTGCCATCCCTTCATCATTTTGTCTCCAGCCCAAAAGAGTCTCACACCACTGATGACTTCTTTAAATAAGAGCATGATCTGATCTGCTGCATGTGTTACCCTTACCAAGACTCTAAATATTGTAAAAATGTAAAAAGCACTGTAATGAAGAAAACACTAATTTGTGTAGTTCATGAAACATTGACAGTTTGGAGACACAAGAGTTAAAAGTAGTGAAGTGTGTGGATGGTGAAAATGCCAGGCTACCAGAATAGTGCTTTGTGCTTAAAATCAACATTTCTTTCCTTTTCTTGACATATTTTAACTGAATTATTGTACAATAATAAGTAATAATGATCAGTACCTACCTTAGGGTCACACTTCTTATCAGAATATCATAAATAGACAATAATTTTCAATGTTAAATGACTAAGTAGGTTGAACAAAAAGTGCTGCAAACCCGTTATTGTACTTTAGCCAATTTCTGAATTTGTCTAGTCTGCTTCTATATAATCTAATTAATCATACCTTCAGAAGTGGAGAAGTACATGATAATTTTTTCGATCCGTCCAAATTTTTTTGTGAGAAAAAATAGAATAAAATACGTTTCTTCACGACTCTTCTTCTTCATAAATATACAGCTATTATGATTGTCTGTAAATCTGCCAGTATAGTTCCAGGTTTATAGACCTACACATATCATTTCTGTCTTTCCTCATGCCTCCTTTGAAAGATAATTTGGGTTTTAGTCCGAATCCATTGAGCCAGTGAATCTGTGTTACTTTATGATGACTCCTGTCAGGACTGAATAGACTGGGGTGGGTGGATCGCGCGTGCGCAGTGCGCTCTATCCTCCTATCGGTGCCGCAGGAAAAGCGCAGAGAAGACGCCGCGGAGGAGATAGAGGGAGAGAGGAAAACAGTTAGAAAAGAGACGAACAACATGTACACAAACGGACTATTCGGTTATTAATGCGTGATACGACCCCGGCTGGCGTCGGACGGCAGCTCTCCTCCTCTGCCGCACAGCTGCGCCGTTATGTCGGACAACCCGAGGAGAATAATGTCAGGGAAGGGAGGAGATCTTCAGAAATCCTGCCGCTGAACTGCGCTGTGCTGTCAGGGTCTAAGGATACCACTGGGACATAACAAAAAGAACGGATGAAGGTGCTCGTGTAAGCGAGGAGCGCCCTGTGTTACCCAACATCGTCGTGCTCTCCAACAACCAGGCCACGCGCAAAGTTTTTTTTTTTTTCCTCCCCACATTTTTTTGTCAGGAGAAGGGGAAATTTCTCTGCATTGAATTCCTTTGGACGGGATGTCATCCGCAGTCAGGAGGAGTTCCTCTGGCTGACTGATCGTCCGGCTGCTGTGTAGTAACGAGAGAGAGAGAGAGAGAAGATGGGAGATGCGGTAGACGACAGCGGGATGAGACGGACCTTCACCGTCCCTGCCATCAAGAGCTTCGATCACTACGACTTCACCAGGGCCAAGATCTCGTGCAGCCTGACGTGGCTGGTGGCCAAGGCTTTCGGCTCGGGTAGGTGACGCCTCTCAGTCGTTTATCATCAAACATTGTTAAGATAATCCTCCAACACGTGTAGGGACGTAGACAGATGTGTTGGACCAAAAGGGACTATTTTGTCAACAGCAGCCTTTAATGAGACTGAAATGTTTCCTCTCTTTCTAGTCTATGAAATAACAGCAAATGAATACGGATTGGTTTCCAAAACCAGAATAATATTAGTCATATTTATCCTTTAAGTGAGTGACATCAAACTAAATAGTATTTGAGGTTAATGGGTGCATTTCTGTATTTATTTTGTAACAGTCTCTACCTGGAGTTCATGAGTCGAATGAGCCGCATCACTGCTCATCATGTCACAGTGTCATTGATCCAACCTGTTGCTTTGCCTGATGATAGTTCTTCCTCACTGCAGAAGTGAGGCTGAAGCTGTTATGCAACACTCTGGCTACAGATCTGTACCGCCAGCCTTTACTGTTGATCAACAGATGCATGGACTCGTGTTGTAACTTGAGCAATGTCAGAAAAACTCAATGCATTTGGATTCAATGCGTTTGCAAACACAATACGATGGGCATGAACATTCACTCAACAATCTAAAAAGTGCAAATGCATTTACAGACGGTAAACACGTCGGTCTCTTGTACTCTGGTTGTTTATAAGTTTAATGGCTTCTGGAATAAAACCAAACTCCCTTCTACTGGTTTACATGCAGCCAATCCTAATGTTCTCAAATATGTGATCAAAATGTTAAATGCTCATCATTTGCCCAATGGGATGTCTTAAAATTGCTTGTTTTGTCCAACCAACAGTCCAAAACCTAAAGATATTCAGTTTACTATCACATTAGTCGGGGAAAAGCAGCAAAGTAGCCGTAAACAGGGAACGTTACAGAGAGTAATGCCCGTCACACTTTCCCAAAGCGACGTGTTGAAATGTCTTGTTTTGTCCAACCAGAAGTCCAAAAAACAAGAGATATTCAGTTATCATACAAAACCACGAAAAACTGCAAATCTTCTCAATGGCGAAGCTGGACTGGAAAAGTTGCCAGTTTAAGTTTCTGTCGAATAATTGACTAATTCATTCTTTTCTAAGCACAGTATCAAAGCTTCACATAACAGCTTAATTACTCCTCATACGTGACTACATGTATCCGAGCTCTGGCCCGTCTGCTGTCCTCACTGTGGTCTGGCGGCCTCCCCTTTAAAAACACAGAGTACTTCCAGCCTGCTCTCAGCCCCGAGGTTTGCTCCAGCTCCTAATGGATGCTTTTACCGGCTGCTCCTCCATGTACAGCACTCTTGAGTCTCAGAATGGTCCGCCGCCGCCGCACAGGCAGACAAAATCTAGAAAGAGACGGATTCAAAAGTGAGACCTCTGTTAAGTTACCTCATTGATCCATCAGTGGGCTCCAAATAGCTGCATGTGACTCACTCTCAGAGAGGGAGACACACAAGGTGACATCAGCAGGTTCTTGGTTCAACACGACCTGCCGCCTTGTTTTTTTTTCCGTTCCCTCTTAGTGACACACTTTCAGCTCCCAGGCACCGCCGACAAACTGTGGCCCACTTCACAACCAGGCCTCAGAGCCTTGTGTGGCCTAGTTTGGACGGATGGTTTTGAATCTGGTGGCGCTCGGATGTAAAGCAAACTTTCTCATCAGCTTAAAGTGTGGACAGAACGTTCAGAGAGGTGGATTTGTGTAAGCACGGTTGTGCTGACGGTTGTGGACTGATAGTACTGAGACAAAACACATGTGTGCATGTGGAGGTTTGTGTGTATTAACTGTCAGAGCACAGTTTCACTGTCTCCACACTGATGTGTCTCAGATTTTAACAGCAGGGCCTAAGTGCTAGTCTTCAAGTGTTGTTAAAGAACCCCACCAGACATGTTTTAAGACCCATAAAACTACTCTGCCTTGAATCTTTACTCGTGCCTTTTTACCACAAAAAGATCAATTAACTGTTTAAACATTGTTAGAATCACATCTACTCCCTCTCTCTTATTATAAAATCCACAATCTATGAACACGCAGGTCAAAAGTTTAACTGTGGGACACAAGACGCCTCCTTCTTCCCTGAATAGCCCGCTCTCAGCATGTGTGTGTGTGTGTGTGTGTGTGTGTGTGTGCTGGCTTTGTGCTTCAGCAGATCTAGGTTTAAACTCTGCACATCCAAGTTAAGTAACACGAAGCACAACACACGTTTGAGTAAATCAACGTTACTGGTCGCTGTCTGGCATTTGTTTACCTCGGGGCACTGGTTCAATGTAACTGCACTCAACAGCGACATGAGGTTGTAATTTGAATATTCATCCAAATCTGAAGGTGAGTGTTCACCAAAGGGGTAATATCACATTGTTAGCTGCAGCACAGACGCCACAGTGATTCTGACTGGACTCAGCTGTATCACTCAGATCTCAGCAAGTGATGTAACCAGCGGTCACCAACACTGACCTTTTATTCAGCTCATTCAGAAGAGCCCGCTGGCTGGAAATGCATATGAAACACAATTGCTGTGTTTCATATGTTGGCGCTGCTTTGGAATAAGAAGCTATCTCAGGCGGTCCACCAATTCACATCGCCCGTTGTTTAGGAAATATATTGGATTATCCAGTACATGGATACATTTTGCCACCAGCTATCATGTAGCAAAACGCTACGATGGATCGTTTACATTGGCGTCCATCCTGCAGCTCAGATGGTAGAAAGGAATAGGTTCACTCTCACCGCTCTCATGGAGTTGTTTTTTTGGGGGCGTAGCGGCCAGCTGTTTTCAGTTAAACACCAATCTGACCAGCACCAAACGTCAGATTGACACGTTTTCGCAGCTCGTTGGTGAACATAGAGGAGCATTTAGCGGCTAAAGAGCCAGATATTTCCCTCTGGAGTTGGTAGAGACCAAAAACACAGCAAAAAGAGAGCCAACGTTGGACTTACATTATAATGTTGCTCCATAACTTTATGATGTATAAATTGGCAACTGTTTGCTAACAAGTCCACCATGTTATATTTTTATATCGTATAATTTGCCAGCGTTGCATTCACATCTGGTTTTTGCTGAACCCAAATGGCCAACACATCTGTTATAGCAGGTTTAAAGTATTTAAAGTATTGTTTTATTAACCTATGAACCAAAGCTAATGAAATAATAGTCTAATCCCTGTAAAAATACAAATTAATCAGGAATCATTACCTGTTGGCGATCCCTAACTGAATATGTTTTTAGCTTTAGTCAGCCAGCAGAGATAAACACTGCTGACCGTGACGTTGTTGTGTGCTGAGCTGTGATCTCGGGGGTCTCCAGGGGAGCGGTCTTCTCCGTGCCTGGACTTCCTGTGGCAGCTACTTCCTGTCTGTTTCCTCTTTGATGGCCAACACAAAGGAGAGGGTTTCTACTTGACGAGGCAGATTCTTATGAACTCTAGAACAACCTGCCCTCCGTGCTGTTGTAGCCTGCTGTTCTTTAAATGTTTTTTAAAGGAATTTAACCTCCAAGCTTAAAGGTTGTCCGATTAAACACTTTCAAGTGCGAACTGCCATTATCTGGAAAGAATTATTAATTAACGAATCAGCTTTATAGACATTCTGACAAAAGTAGTATCAATGTAATAGTTGTGACGAGCTTGTTATAAAGTAGATGTTGATGTGGGTTAACATCGGCCTGTTGCTTTAAATATCTCTTTTTATCACCCGGAGCTGTGGCCTGAGAGCTGCACTAACCACAGCCACTGGAAAACTGCAGATGTTTGATCACAAGTTTAATGGGTTTTCAGCTTTAAATGTTACATTTGATCGTGTTGTTATGTTGAACTCTTATTGTTGTCTCGGCATTTTTGTTACTTCGAAGTGATTGACGAGCAGAAAGCTCTACCTTTTGCGACAGATTCCTTTTATGTCTTTTGTTTCCTTCGGTGTGATTCAGAGGCAGACAGAGAGGAAATGACCCCACACACCAGGAATACACACTGGAGCACGCAGACACACACACACACACACACACACACACACACACATTCCTTTACTTGCCTGACACACATGGGATATAGGTGCATAGATAGAACATGTTATTCAATGATAAAGCGATGGCTAGTATTGTATAACTCTGAGTCACAACATGTGGTTTCCATCAACAACGTTTGGTGAAGAAGGAAGGAAGGAACGAGTGAGTGAGACCTGGAAGTGTAGCTGTGTGTTCAGCTATTTCCCCTGAAATCAGATTCACTGTATGAGGTAACTCGATTAGAAGGTGCTCCATGCTTTTTAACATACACGTCCACCTACACACCCACACACACACTGTTGCTTTGTGCTCACAAGATGTCCTGTGTGGATCTTCAGTCGGATAAGCACCAACGAATGCACACGTGGGTGGTGGAAAAGCACTCTGTCTGAAGATTGCCTCATTTCAGGCTTTTGTTTTTGTGAAAATATACTTTTTACTCATGATGTTCATGAGGTTTTGTGGTGTACACCATCCTTTCTGTGTGTGTGTGTGTGTGTGTGATTATACTGTTGCAGCTTTGAGCTGGTTATGGCTCTGAGCTACAATGTATGTAGCCATAGTAACAACAAAGACAGTAAAATATAGAAAACAATAGCGGCAAAGCTTTTACTATCGTCTCCGTCGATGGTGGTGTCTCAGGAGGACGGGAGAAGCATAATGATATCTCACCCATGTATCCTCTCTCCGTCTCTGTGTCGTTTTCCAGATGCCGTACCAGAGGAGCTGGTGGAGCCTTTATACCGGGACCAGTACAACCAGGAGCACCTGAAGCCTCCGGTGGCCTGCCTGCTCCAGTCCGCAGAGCTCTACTGCCGGGCGGGAAGCCTGATCCTCCGCAGCGATGCTGTCAAACCGTTACTGGGACACAACGCTGTCATCCAGGCCCTGGCCCAGAAGGGCCTGTACGTCACGGACCAGGACCGACTGGTCACTGAGAGAGACCTGACCGGCACGCCTATACACATGGTGAGTGGAGATGCACCAGTACGTACACTGAACACATCCTGGTATTCATGCTGGTTTCACAGTTTAGTCTGTAACTCGTGGTTCTCTCTGTACACATCTTTTTGATCACTGGATTTAGATCTCCGTCTGTTCACTTGCAAATTCATACGTATGCTCACACACACACACACACACACACACGTGAGTGTATAAGCATATAAACCAGGGCTACAAACTAAGGATTACATTTCATTAATTGTCTATAAAATGTAACTGTGTGCTTTGCTGTGTCTCAGCTGTGTCAGTTATGTGATAGTGTGTGTTTGAGTGCACGTCTCCATGTGTCCAACTGTTAGACCGTCCTCCGAGGTCTGTCCTGTTGAGAGGGAAACAACCGGTAATGACGGGTTTCCTATAGCAAACCCATTACTCACTGTTGGGTCTCTGTGTCATTAGACGGCTCCGGGCCTTCATGCCTCATGATAAGGCTGCAACGTACAATTATTTCCATCATTGATTGATCTTCACATGAACATGCTTGATTAATGGAGATTAGACAGATTTGTCTCATAGAATATGAGAAACTAGAGACAAAAGCCAAAGATATTCAGTTTACCCTTATATTAAACAGAGACGAGCAGAACGTCCTCTCACCAGAGAGGCTGGAACAAACTCATTTGGGGGCATTGCTGCCTGAGAAAATGATCATCGGCTGTCGATAATTCCTCGCTGACGGACTAATGAATTGATGAGCTCATTGTTGAAGCTCTAGGACATAATTCTGCTGATTCGATTGCGACGTTGATTCATGTTGTTTTAGACTGTAGCAGCAGATCCAGACACACTGCTAGCACACGCATGGCTGGAGACCGGCACTTCTGCTGACGCCAAAAGGTGTCTGCATTGCAGTGCACCCTCTCTCTCTCTCCTCCCTCCCTCTCCTGCTCTCTCACTCTCTGTCTGTCTGTCCTACTGTTTCTTTCCTCAACTCTTTGATTTCCTCTGTAGTAGAGGTTCCCTTTCTCCATCTCTCTCCCCTTTTAATCCTTTCCTTCCCCCGACCTCCGTCTCATCCTAACTCTCATCTGTGTGGATTAAATGAGACCGGTACATTGTTATCTCCTGACTATTTAATCAAAGCTTAATCACCGAGTGCCCACAAACGTTTCTCGATCTCGGGCTGTAGCCGGTGTTTTATTCGCCCTCTGCTTGTGCTTTCCCTTTTTTTACGGCTCCAGAGAATAATTCAAAGTCACAAGTCGAGGGCGTTTTTATGTTTACGGCTGTTTTTTACGGCTGCTTGCGCTCCGTCGCTCATTGATCGAGGATGTTGTGAAGGTGGGAATGATGGGCGGCGATTACATAATGATCCCGTGTTCTTTCTCGACTATAAAAGGGCATTTATACATCGCTCTCTTTGTCTCGGTGATTCAGTGTGCATGGCAGGTGATTTAGCGTACGGTTTAAGTGACAGTGTTAAGTAGAAAAATAAAGCCTATCGACTCCCTGTGAGTGCTGACCTTCATTTGTGTAACAGGCGTGAATCTGTCCATCCTTATTGTTGCTCTGTGCCCTTCGTACTTCATTAGATTGCCTCTGCAAAGTAGAGAAACTGCCTGTGTGTGTGTGTGTATTTGCGGACTCAGCAGGATCATTTCAGTCAGGCTGAAGTCGAGGCTTTTCATTTTGGGTTATGGTATATCTGCGGAGAAAATGATGACCTCATGGTTTTCCAAATACTGTGCAACAGAAGAATAACTCATGTCAGGGAGGAGGAGGAGGAGCGTAGCAGTCTGTCAGAGGGCGAATGGATATAGAGAGAGAAGGAGGGAACAGGGGGAAGATGGAATTTAGGGGGCTACCATTTGGCTGCGATCCAGGAGGAAGCAGGAAAGCAGAGCAAGAGAAGCAAGAGGACAGGGGGATGTGGAAGTCTACAAGAGGACGAATGGGAAGGGGGGAGAAAGGGGGAGGAAGGGGGAAGAGCTGTGGAAAGGAGGGAAGGAAAGATGGAGGAGAGGGAAGAGTAAGGTTTTGCCTTTTTGGCGGGCGGGACGACATGTGTGTGCCAGAGAACGAATGGAAAAGGCCCACTGTTAATATGGCCATCTGGAAAGAGGAGAGAGGAGGGGACAAAGAGGAGAGAGGAGGGGACAAAGAGGAGGCGACGGGAGAGGAGAAGAGCCGAGTACATGGAGAGCAGGGAGGGTTGAGGAGAGGAAAGGAGGAAGACGTGATGTGCACCACTGCAGCACTGTGGAGGGTGGGGTCTCACAGTGAGTCAAAGCATGTCTGGTGCACAAATGAGAGCCCCCCCCCCCCCACACACACACACACACACACACTCTTCCAAAGAGCTGTCAGACCTCCAGCAGTGTGCACAAGACCTGTGTGTCCTTGTCTCGCTTTACTTCCATGTTTCTCTGCGACCTCGCCCACGCTGCCCTCTAAGTGTTAAAGCACGAAGATGAGAAAGTGACGGAGCCGTCGCGGTAATTTAATTTTCCTGCAGAGGGGCGTGCACCCTCGACTAAAAGCCTCCTTCCGACTCGTGCTGAGGGATTTGGAGGATTTTATGGACGTGTGTGTGTGTGTGTGTGTGTGTGAGGGAGATGGCGACAGCGGTCATTCTTTTTAGTGGCAGTTTGGACAAACGCCACACACTAACATCTCAACAGAGCCAGACATGGAGCTGTAAAGTTGTACAATAAAAACACTTTCTCAGAAAGTACCTGCGTTGAACGGACCCTTGTGATGTTTGTGGAGAAAGAGGTTACTTTGATTATCTGTTTGCTCAGCTGTATTGTGCTTTCCTATAGACGCCTTTGATCAAGGGCACACACACACACACACACACACGCACACACACACTAACGCAGCCATACAACAGTAGTGATGAATACTGATGCTCCTGTTCGAGGGTGTGCATGTGTGAGCATTGCAGCTCTTTACAGCTCTTTATGACCAGCATCTGCCATTTCCACAGCCTTATAAGGTGCGTCTGTCACCGTGAGTGGTTTAGACTTGCTTCTGTGCGCACACACACACACACACACACACACACCCCAAAGGTCTTTGTGAAGGGATAATAGACAGCACATGGCTTTTAAATCCATACGGTAGTGTCAACAGTATAGTGTTTTTAGTCTGTGGATAGTCTGTAGATATGTAAGCAGTGGCTTCATGTACTGTCTCTCTGTCTGACCTCTTCTCCGTCTCTCCTCGTGCAAACACCCATATGTACATACACACACTCACATACACACATGCATGTTAGATCTGAATACAATGTTCTATTAAAGACAGTGACGCAGTCAAACCTACCCAACACGGTCTTACACACACATGTAGATGCAGCATCAACGTTTCAGTCCTCTGACCTTTGTCATGAGATAATAATAATAATAGAAGGAATAGTAATGGTAGCAATAACACATTTTATATTCACTTAGGGATTGTGTGTAAACGATTGGGACTGAACGTCATGTTTCACTTTTAAAAAGTGTTATTAAAGGACTGGTCTCACATTTTGGGAGTTGGTTTAGAAGGTTGATGCCTCGTGTCTGTGTTTTAATTACTGAGCTAGCTTAGCTTAGCAGACACATGTCAACGGGGGAAACAACAAGCCTGACTCTATCCAAATCTGGCTCCTTAAAAAGCTACTTATTGACATGCACTTTGTTTGTTTAATCTGTGCACAAATAGTAAAACAACAAGTTGTGTTTCTACACGCTGTAACTATTATACAGTACTTCTATTATACTACTACTCTAAAAGACCCTCACCTGCTCTCCCAAACATGTAGTCACACAGTCCCTTATGAAATGTACAAAACACACTGTAAAATGATGGTGAAACTTTTACATCCCACTATAGAGGCGTACAAAATTGTGATCCATATTTTGTGCTTTAATGCAAATAATTTAATAATTTACGAAACATGAATTAACAAAATGACTTGTCAGTACCATTTAAATTCATGTGGCTTCTTCGCCCAATGCTCTGAACACACACGCATGTGCACGCACCTTCACAAGCTGCTTAACAACATTAAAGATTAAGGGGGGGTTTATGCAAATGAGTTCAGAAAAGCTTCAATCACAGAAAAAACTTTTCATGAAAATCATGTATTTTTTTGGGATCTTCAGCTGCAGCCTAAGCAGCTTGGGCTGTCTCTCCCTCTGTCTGTCTCTCCCTCTGCCTGTCTCCCTGCCTGTCTCCCTCTGTCTCTCCCTCTGCCTGTCTCCCTCTGCCTGTCTCCCTGTCTGTCTCTCCCTCTGTCTCTCCCTCTGCCTGTCTCTCCCTCTGCCTGTCTCCCTGCCTGTCTCCCTGCCTGTCTCTCCCTCTGCCTGTCTCCCCCTGTCTCTCCCTCTGCCTGTCTCCCTGCCTGTCTCCCTGCCTGTCTCTCCCTCTGTCTGTCTCCCCCTGTCTCTCCCTCTGCCTGTCTCTCCCTCTGTCTGTCTCCCTGCCTGTCTGTCTCCCTGCCTGTCTCTCCCTCTGTCTGTCTCTCCCTCTGCCTGTCTCTCCCTCTGTCTGTCTCCCTGCCTGTCTCTCCCTCTGTCTGTCTCTCCCTCTGCCTGTCTCTCCCTCTGTCTGTCTCTCCCTCTGTCTGTCTCTCCCTCTGCCTGTCTCCCTGTCTGTCTCTCCCTCTGCCTGTCTCCCTGTCTGTCTCTCCCTCTGCCTGTCTCCCTGCCTGTCTCTCCCTCTGCCTGTCTCCCTGTCTGTCTCTCTCTCTGCCTGTCTCTCCCTCTGCCTGTCTCCCTGCCTGTCTCTCCCTCTGTCTGTCTCCCTGTCAGTCAGACCGGCTCCTGTACTTCTGGATGAGAATGCACGCAATGTCAAATATCTGGCAATATCCTGAAGATGCAGGAATTCAAAACAGTGTCTGCAGACTGTTTCATAGTTCAATATCAGGCTGCAATCCAAACAATCCTGTTTACCCGTTTAATGCACTACAGCTGTAGCGTTCAGTATTACATTCTGCATGTCCACCAGCATTACATGTCTCCAAACAACTGTCCAGCGTTCCCCTCTATTTCGTGAGACCAGACACACGGGTCTCTCAGCAGTTATTTCCATGAGGAGTTTGTTTTTAACAGCCATATTACTTGGGCACACGCTGTCTGTTTAGACTGGCAGTCGCTGAGCACCCGGCAGCGCTGGATCAGTTGTTGGTTTCTTGGGGAAACACTCGGTCACACACTGGCTGTTACAAGAGGCTCCGTGGTTATGAATAGAGAGGCCTGTGCTTGACGGTACAGGCTGCTGTGGGACGAGGTCGCACTGCTTATTTGAGTCACCTTGATTACGGAGCGCCTGACTTTAGGTCGTTTGTTCAGTTAGGTTGCACACATGTACACACAGAGTACTCGCGTAAGTGCTTTTGAGCTGACCTGGTGGGGTGACAGGAAAGGGAAGGGGAGGTCTGCTGGTCTGACCGGCCTGGAATGGGATTAGAAAGGCCAGCAGAATGTCAAGCTTTGTGCGCTGTAGGTGTTGATAGCTGGTAAAAAAAAAACACATTATGTAATGTGTGCACTTAAAAGTGCATGTACAGACTTTTAGGAGTGTGTTTCAGAGGGGTTGGACAGAAACTTCTATTCTCTCAAGATACACTTCATAAGATCCCATTTAGACGACATCTCAGCCACTTGCTGGTGTCCGCAATACTGCTTCAGTTGACATCACATGATAACTGTCGAGTGTTGAAGCATGATAGATTTACTGTGGGTTCATTGTCGGTTTGTTGAATCAAAACGTCCGTTTCAGCAGTTGGTCGGTCTGCAGTCAATATGATGCACAAAGAAGCACAACATGGACACATAAAGTCAGGCCTTTTAATTGTCAGTTTGATGCTTTTGGAAAAAAAGTGGTAGAGTGAAATGTAATCGTTGCACTGCTCTTATGTTTCCACAGAGTTCCCATCTGGCGCTCATTGACACCCTGATGATGGCGTATACTGTGGAGATGGTGAGCGTGGAGAGAGTGATGACCTGCATCAACAGGTGCTCCTCCACTGAACCCTCACACGGTGACGGACACATCCAGGAGCTGCCTTATGACACCGAGGATGCAATCGCCACTTGGATCAACAAGGTACACACACACACACACACACACACACACACGTTTGCACACAAAACCACAAGGACTTGCGCCTTCTCACTTCGTTTCACTCCGGATATAGCAGACACAAGGAAAGTGTGTCAAGCGCTCAATCCCTCCATCGCTGGTTCAAAATCTCACTGCAAGAGAGCCTGATGAAGAACTGGCACCAATCACATATAATCATGCCAGAGAAACTAGCAAGAGATAACTGGCTCAGTCTGAACTCCTCTGGTCTGCTCGAGCAGGATTGGGAGAGTAAAGCTTTCAGAGGGCAGTAGTTAAGTCTCTGATTTAATCTTCTTCATCCTACAGTCACTTCAAGTTGCTTTCACTGATCTTGCAGGAGACTTTTAAGGGAATTTTGACACAGTTGTCTGGAAATATGATGTTGCCCTAATTCTTTGCTGAAGAAGCTCATGTGCTTGATTCTCCCCTTTTCCAGGCCAGCGACGGGAAGGTACACATGCAGGATTCATTTGCAGACACGCACATTAAAAACCACATGGTTGGGATTCGCTGATGCGACCCGGTGCATCCTCAAGCCAAAATGTTACATCACAGTTTGTACAGAACATTTGAAGACGGAAAAGCAGTAATCGTTATTTCTGACTCTTTTAAGGAAAAAAAACCCTATTATTAGAGTCATCTTTAAAGTTCTTTCTCAGTGTGTTTGAGTTGGGAGTCAGCTGTGTGCTGTATATCAGGTTACAGTGATATCCTCTTCCCATCACAGACTCACCATTCAGTCTCTGTGTGCACAAAATGCTTGTCTGATATTTTACCTCTGTCTGTCTGTCTGTCTGTCTGTCTGTCTCTCTCTCTCCAGGTGAATGAACACCTGAGGGACATCCTTGTTGAAGAGCAAAAGCTGAGCGAGGCCTCCCTCCAGGAGTCAAATGCAACAACACACAAAGTAAGAACATACACGAATGCAAACTCCCATTCATCAGTTATCCAAATAACATAGTGTTTAAAGGAATATTTCAAAATGTTGTCTTCGTTTTAGTACAGAGCTAGCTTAGCTTAACATAAAGACTGGAAACAAGAGGAAACAGCTGTTTTTCTGTCCAAACTCCTCCTACCAGCACCTCTGAAGCTCACTAGTTAACCCTTAATATCTCCTTTGTTTAATTCACACACCAACCAGAATGTTAAAATGTCAATTTGTGGTTTTAGGAGTTGCGTGGGAAGTCACTGCGCTGAATGTTCGAATAAATCAGAGACAGACACAGCGTGTTCATTAGTGACCTTTTGAGCTGTTGAGCTGTGAGCCAGACTAGCAGTGTCCCCCCCTATTTCCAGTCTTTAGGCTAAACTAAACTAATCCGGTGGCTCCAGCTTTGCACTTCACGCTCAGAGAAGATCAATATTCCCATTTAACTCTTCACGAATATTTCCTAAAACATTCCTTTTAAGAACAGCAAGAAAAGCAGAAACAGGACTTTTTTGATTAGCTTTTGTTTTGAGATGCATTTTCTGCTTTGTTTTGTCTCCTATCTGTCGATAGGCTATTTTAAATATGTTCTTTTACTCAAAGGTTATTATGTCTGTGTCCACATAAGGCCCACGCAGACACACATGATATGTACGCACACATACAGCACAGAGCTCTGTAAATCAGAGGAACAGATGAGCTCAGTCTCCGACCAGCTGCAGAGAAATGTTGGCAAGAGTCGCAAAACACTGCTGTTAGAGACAAAGAAATGTGAAACACAGAGAGAGAGAGAGAGAGAGAGAGAAGTGAGGAGGGAAAATCAGAGAGAGGGGAAGGGGAGGGAGAAATGACACCAGGGTGGGAGACATGGAGAGAGACACTCAGGGACGTTGTCAGCTGTAGCTAAAGAGTCAGCGACAGACAGAGACAGTGTTGTCATCCTGCAGGACTCGTAGTTATGTAAGGTCCATGTGACACAACGAGTCAGCCTGCTGGGACAAACACACAGCCATCAGCTCCCGTCCTCTTCCACTCACTTAACCATGAAGCTACAGCACAGGGCCTTATCAGGTCATGACCCTCGCCTCGGGTCGGTACTTTAAATCAGAGGGTGAATGAAGGTTAGAAAATGGAAAAATAAGTTTTATCTCACTGCGAGCGTGTGTACATGCGAGAAAGTAAACTTCCTGCAATTCAGTACCAGATCAAAGAGGTAAACACTGATTGAAACTCTGATTCGGCTGAATGTGTCGACCTGGGTGGTTTCAGAGATAGCTTCAGCTAACTGGCGTGCTAACCGTCCACAGCCATGCTAGCTGCTCTGTGACGCAGCGGTGCTTTGAGCTAAATGCTAATGCTAGCACGGCCACATGTTCACAGTGACAATGGTGACATGCTGATGTTATGTATGCATGCATGTTAGTATGCTAACATTCTCTAAATGAGCACTAAACACAAAGTATAGTTGAGGCTGAATGTCATTTATTTGCAGCTATTTGGTCCTAAACTAAAGTTGACCTGATGATGGCGCTGGGTGAAAAATCAGGCAAAAAGATTTACATAAACATCTGTACCTCATGGCAGTCCCTCAAATGGTTGTCGAGACATTTCACTCAAAACCATAAATGTTAAGTCAATCACCAAAGTCAGTAGGATTCATCCTCTGGGCACCATAAATGTCGGTACAAAATGTCATGGCAATCCATCCGGTAGGTGAAAATATAGTTGTAGTAGTTGATATTTTAGTCTGGACTGACCGACATTACCGTCCATAAAGCCACACTGCAAGCATGGCTGAAATACACACCCGTTACTATAGATTAAACTGTTTGCATACAACAAGTTGTAAAATGGTCACATGGTGAGTGTGTCTCTGTTCCGTCAAATGGAGAAAAATGATTTTCTTATCAAAGAGCTGCAGGATGTCACGAGCGGCTAAATCAGCTCTTATCTGCTGTGGAACTTTCTTGGCACATTCCCCCCCCCTTCCACCCCCCCACACACCACCGTCTTGTTTTGGTGCCGTATAGTGAGAGTGATCACTGCCTTAGTGCGATTGTTCTGTAAGCTGATAATACACATGGTCTATGTGACCCATCCCACACTGACTCACATAGACACACTTGGGCAACAAGGAACAAAGGAAAGGAAAGAAGAAGGTCTCTTTAACCTTCTTGTGTGAGTGTGAGGACTACGCTGTACACTCGGTGACAGTCAGCTGCTTTCCTACTGCCCGCTCCATCACACAGCTTCCCTCTCTGCATTATCAGCTTCAACAGAAGAAGACTATTTCACACGCACATATATGCCTTTACACACACACACACACACACACACACACACACACACACACACACACACACACACACACACACACTAATGGATGAGCACAAGACAGGTCTCAGTCTGGTTTGGTCTATTCTGGGACAGTGTGAAGAATCTTTAACTGTGGTCTTATGACTAAGTGCTCAGCATGTGTGTGTGTGTGTGTGTGGATACAGTGTGAATGTAAGCTTGTAGTTTTGACTCTTCTGTCATATTATTTATCTCTGCTATGTTTGTATATTTTTTTAAGTTGTGCAAAATAAACTAAACTAAACTAAACAAAACATTATACCTGCTTAACATCAGAATCTTAGCATCGTATTAACCTGTTAGCTTTTAGCTCAAAGCTCCGCTCTTGATGTTTTTATTTCAAAAGGGATTATGATGGAATATTTGTGACCCTCGGGGAAAATTGTTCTATTTTATAATTAGATATGGTCCGTTAGTGTCTGTCTCTTAAAAAATAAAGAGTATTATCAGGAGAACAATTTAAGCAAAAGTAAAATATTTCCATATAGTTATAATACCATTAGCCTTAAACAGTTCAGCTAATGGACTCCCTGAAGACAAAAGGCTGTTTGTTAGGTGAGACTGAATTCCACTGAGCACCTTTTTATGGCAGATTGTAGAGCCTGGGAGGGGAGAAGAAATGTTATATGTAAGAAGTTATTGACAAGATGATTACATTTAGAGGACTGTGCAGAGGTATAGCATGCACTATCGGAGTTCATACTAGTGTTTGTCCCCCATCCAGTCTCAGCTGTAGTAGCCAAACGTGTTATGCTGTCGGCCTAACGCCTCTCCCACTCTCTTCTGTTGTTGTCCAATCATCATCCACCATCAAGTCTCCTAGCAAATGGTACTGGAGATTAGTACCTGTAAGTCCATCCGTTCTGAAGAACTCCTGTTCATCAGCCACCACCATCTACCTCCTCTCTGTCTAACCCAAAACCAGGATACACCCCTTCCTTCACATTGTAATTGCATGTGGCCCTGAGCCCCCATCATGCATTGGTCACATACCTCCCACCTCAACCCTCGTCTCCACATTCATAGGAATCTCATTGAATGATATAGTAACTATTTTAAACTTGCATCACCCTTAAAGGTCAGAAACTATATTTAGCATGATCACCAGGAATTAGCCAATGTATCTTTTGTATACAAACTAATGCTGATGCACCGGTATTGTTAGCTACACATTTTCTTGTTTTGGATCTGGCATGTCTGTTGTCTGTATTGTGCATTGAAAACAGTGTTATTTTCTTCGGTTGTATGTCTTTAAATTGTCTTAAATCTGTTTTTACAAACCAAATGTAAAGGAGGACAACATTTTGTTCCTCTGAGCTCAATGCACAAACGGAGAGGCTGTCAGACAGTGAGAGCTGCTGGGATTAAAACTTCCATCGTATGTCTTGTAAAATGCATACGTGACGCCACTGTTGTGTGTTTATGGGCAAACTGGGAGTACTGATGCCCTGTAGACATATGCAGTGGTGTTGTCTCTGTGGTTTTTACAGGCCTAGAGAGACAGAAACAGAAAAGGACGGATGCGCTTACCAACACAAATTATTATTAACCTTTAAATCACACGCCCCCGTGAGACGTGTAGTGCTGAAAGCAATTCATTTGTTACATTCTGCTCCTTTTCTCCTGCTAGAGAACTAACTGCTCCTCCACAAGCAATCACAGGGAGCACATTAGTGCCGACGTGTTTTACATTTACGACGATGTAATTCTATTGTATCCGATTATTTGCATGAGGAATTTAAGATGCATTATTTGAGCCTGAAGCCCACCCTATTGCTTTAACTTAACACGTTATTGAGTTGTGCGTGTGCACTGGTGCATGCAGGCAAAAGTGTTCATGCAGATATTGCACCAACAATAAGAAAGCCAACTGTTCATATCCACACCCCTCCGATGACACGTATGTGGTGTCTTTGTGCTGTTGCCATGGTTTCAGGCTCGCTACAGGAGGGACCCTGTCCAGCAGAGCAGCGCTCCGTCGCGCCCCCTGGTGGAGAACCTGCTGAAGGACAACACGGACGGCTGCGCTCTGACCACCCTGCTGCATTTTTACTGCCCACAGGCCGTCGGACTGGAAGGTGGGACCAACCCCTCGATCTGTAACCGCACCCACTTGATCTCACCAGCCACACCCTCTCTTATTGTGATTATACTAAACGACTGAAGTCAGCTCACTTATACATTAGAAATAGCATTCAATGAGCTGACCACAATGACTCCGAGGCTCAAGTTGACGGCACAAAGGAGGCTTTTCTCTGCTCTCGCTGCTCTAACATTTGAATAAAGGGCTTCAAACAAAGAGCATAATCATTATCAATTTGCCCTTATTTTGTGAGGGCTTTTTGCCTTTTGAATAAATAAGAAAGGAAGTCAGTTCAATAAAAGCAAATAGTAGCGTAGTAGCCTTTTACAGGAAATGTTTTCAGTGGGCTAAACTAATCTTTATCTCAAAGAACAACATAATCAAGAGATCAAGGACCCTGTTTGGACTTTCTGTGGTCACATTTAATGATATAAATGCAGGATATTGTTAAGGATGTTGACCCAAGAAAGACACTGTGAGGCAGAGAGGTTTCAGGACAGACATGGAGAACAAAGACGTGCTTCCTCTCAACTTCGCTGCGCCCTCGTTTCTAAAAATGCCCCGAGTTGGGCTGCGATTGGTCACGAGGGTTATGTGACGAGGAGAAGCTGGCTGCTATTTCAAAGATAAACAACTCTCGTGTCGGTGCTCTGAGACTCTCGGGATTGAATATAGCTCACGGGGGCGCTCGTACACATGTGGACCAGATGTGGAAGCGAGGGTAATTTAGGTCTTCTTGCTGGCAGATTGATTTACTGTAAGAATAATAAAGAAGTACAGTAAAGTGCAGAATGACATAATTCCAGAGAAACCAGCTGCTGTAATGTTTGTTTGGCCTTCCCGGGTCTTTTCCCTCTTGTCAGATATTATACACATGCATGGGCCGTCCTTACAGTAACGTCAGGGGACAAACATCCTAATGATTCATCCAGTACGAGTTTGAAGAAGTGTGTCATGAACTGTTTCAAGGATTTTGAGTGATTCAAATCAGCCTCTGCATATGGTGCAAATACTAGTGGGAAAAGTAGGATCATTTTGTCCTCACCCAAAAGAAACTATGCCTTATCTTTTGCTTGTCTTCCTGCCTGGCCTTTGCTATCACCCCTCCCTTGTGTGTCTGACCCCTCCCCTGGCGGAGCAGATATTTGCCTCAAGGAGACCATGTCATTGGCCGACAGTCTGTACAACCTTCAGCTGGTGCAGGAGTTCTGCAGGAACAACCTCAACCACTGCTGCCACTTCAGCCTGGAGGACATGCTCTATGCACATGCATCTATAAAGGTAAGGAGTATATTCAAGTATTAAAAAAAAATGTTGCTGTGGAAAGTGCTATTTTTACCATGTAGATTCAGTTAAAAGAAAGAAAAGTGTTTCGGGGAATAGGGGGAGTTAGGGCGGCATTAAAATAGGCAAAAATGAGTCAGGCAAGGAAAAGTTGAATAATGAATGTGTGTGAGCAGGCTTGGTTCTCTAAGGGGTTGTTAGTGTGTGTGTGTGTGTGTGTGTGTGTGTGTGTGTGTGTGTGTGTGTGTGTGTGTGTTAGCAGGGACATAAAGATCATTTTGCAACAGGGAGTATTGCTTTGCTGCCATATTAAATGAATATGACAGCCTGTGTGTTCCAGAGTGTCGTTGCTTTTCTAATACAAACGCTGGAAACCAAATACCCCCCCCCCCCCCCCCCCCCTCTGTCAGACAGAGGACAGATTCTGCTCAGAGGAGATTCACAGTCCTGACCCGTCTCTGCCTGCCTCCCTTGTCTCCCCCCCCACCTCCACATCCTTCTTCTTCTATCTTAAAGTAAAATCTGTGAACTTCAAACAGCTGATTCACTCTGTCCTCAGGCTACAATCTCCCCATGTTACACACATTTGTTTCTAAATAATAAAATACTTACTGTTCAACTTTAAAAGCCTCTCTCAGAAGCTGTGTGGGTAAATAGTATGCAGGGAGCGTGGGGTGGAAACATTCAGATTCAAGTCACGGTCCAAGCTGACCGGGACTTTCCATTCTTCAAAACAACACCGCAGACTTTTTTACACTTGTGCACTTTTTGCTCTCTAATTCTCCCTTCCTTTCTCATTCACTATATTGTTTATAGTGAATGTGCATTGAGTGTATAGTGCTAGAATTGTACAAGTAGGCAAAGGAGGGGAGGAGAGGGAGAGAATGGTCATGAAGACCAGTCAAAGAGACGGGCACGCTGCCCATTCCCCATAGCCTGCCCACTAAATCCTGTGTGTGTGTGTGTGTGCATGTCCATTCATTTCATGTATTACACAAACAGACATGTTGTGTTTGCCAGCAGTGTTATCTGGCATATCTAAAATGAAACTCAAGTTTTTAGGAATTTACATCTTTGTACATCTATTCTTGCTAGAAAGTGAATAAACGGATCTGTGTGTGTTAACTAAGAGGTTTTCCTACAGATGAAATCATCCATATAAGCCCCCAGAGCCTCTCTCTTTATAACATGAATGCAGTCGGATGCACTCGCTGCTGTGTGCATCCGTCTGTGCACATGTGACACATTTAAACTGAACTCCAGATGGTGTTTTTGGCCGTTTTCAAGAGGCGTAGGGCTTTGACAATAAAGCACCCAGACGATGAAAAATGTACTAATATTCAACCACACATGCACACTCTCTCTCACACACACACACACACACACACACACACACACACACACACACACACACACACACACACACACACACACACACACACACACACACCTGAGCCCATCACCTCAAACCAACAGTTTGCAGGCTGTGACCTCACATGTCATGTTAATGATATAGATAAATGAAATATGCAATATTTACCACAAAGATGTGTGTGTGTGTGTGTGTGTGTGTGTGTGTGTGTGTGTGTGTGTGTGGTTTTGCAGAGTAACTACCTGGTGTTTATGGCTGAGCTTTTCTGGTGGTTTGAAGTGGTTAAACCCTCATTTGTACAGCCCAGAGTCTTTGATCCAAACGGTACAGTACAAGTTCACAATAACATCCGCATGCTATTGCTAACTGCGATGATGATGATGATGATGATGATATGCATGCTAAAGGATTACATTATTAATTAACCTGAGGTTGCAGTTGAATGTTGAGTATCTGTCATGTGTTTCCCTCTGCAGCCTGTGAGCCTGTATCATCCTGTAGAAATATGGCTCCTGTGTCCAGTCCAATCAAACAGAGCTATGCAGACACACCTGACAGCCCTGAGAATGCCTCCGCACAGGGTAAAATATTCGTTATCAGCTGGGGATGTGAATAAATCTCTCTTTAGTGATCATGCGTCCAGATTTGTCACAATGCGAGTGAGTATTGTTTCATGTTCCTCGTTTGTAAATACAACAGGAGCATTGGTAACACTATTCTTATTAACAAAGCTTTAACAGTTTTTTACATAATTTGCCCATACATAGTTATGTGGTGCTTTTAAAAAATACAACATAATCAGTACTATTAGCAGTTACCTGGGCCATGAATACAGAACAGTGGAAGAATGTGAGGATGTGAAACCAGAGGCCCTCTAGTGGCGGATTTACATACATGCAGTAAGAAGCTACTCTGTGTCCGTGACAGGTATAATGAAGAGGTCTACCTCCATGTCCTACGTGGAGGGCTGTGTTGGGACATGGCCCAAAGAAAAACGGTGGGTACCTGAGCTCCACAGTTGCCCTACTAGAGCAGAAGTGGTCTGATGTTTCCTTATTAAACTAACACTAACGTTTCCTCCCTCAGCTCCTCCTGTCGGGGGATCTCCTTTGAGATTCCTCTGGACGGAGACCCGACCGTGCCGCCCTGTGAAGCTCCCTCCCTCGGTGGTATGACCCGCTCCGTCAGCAGTGACGGTCTTGGATTCAAAGTTCACTATGCATCTCGAGGGGTCATGAAGCGCCACCTCTCCCTCATGCCCGTCAGTGTAAACGGCCAGAGCAGACACATACCTGAGGAGGACGATGAGTTCACCTCCCACAAACCCCTCGGGAGGAACAACACCTTCTCAGTCAAGAACCAAAGCAGGTACAGCAGAGGGGTGGTTTTTAAATACTAAAAACCTCTATTCTCTACATCGCCACATTCTCAATTAAAGAGACAGTTTGGGTTTTTTTGGGTGGACATTCAGCAATTTTTCATACATTTTATGACACAGTTTTAGAGAGTAAAAGTAGTCTAAGAAGATGTACGTGATTTCATTTATTTGTCATTTATTTGTTTAGTGACATGATTGTTTTCCTACCCCAGTGGGAAAATAAGGACTTTAATTTGCATATGTGGGTGGAGGTTTAGTGTATTATTTAGCCTTTACTTATAGTTGTAGCCATGTTAGTGCCTCCAGCAGCAGCAAGTGCAGTGCCTGTTTACAGTCATTTGCTTTTTTGTGCTGCTCCTCAACTTTCAACAGTTCAACGTGCATATAAACTTCATAGATAAACAAGATTATTAGCTTTGAGACCCCACAAATTATCTCAGTTGTTCTTAAATCGATGCGTTACCGAAGGGCTCTGCTACAAATGCTAATGTTAGAGGTAAAAATGTGTTCAAACTACGAAGAGATGTAAAGATGAGAAGGACATCCAGCAGATGAGATAGTAAATATCCCCTAAAGCTAACCCTTACTTTAAACAATCACCGGTTAATTTACCCAAATCTGTCTCTAGGTACTCCAATGGGCTCCCAGAGAGCCACCACAGCCCCAACAATCACCATGGCAACCGCAGTAGCCACATCAGCCCATCGAGTCCTCCGAGCATCGAGGAGGCCCTGAAGATTATCCACGACACCGAACGGCCCCACGCTAGCCTGGGCGTGGGGGACGGAGACAATGGCTTCTTTCTCCACGGTGCGGAGCCTTCAGACCCTTCAGACCCTTCAGGGGCCCACGGTCAAGGAGACGACCTGGGTTCAGCTAAGGCTCAGCTGAACGACCACGACCCCAACTCTGTGTCCACAGATGAAGTTGACACAGGCATCCATGTGAGGACAGAGGACATCCAGAGCTTGGATGAGGACTCCTCCTCCCTGAGAGACTATTCAGACATAGACCCAGACTGTGAGGCCATGACCCGGTCGTGTCCTCTGCCTGACCAGCCGGAGAAGGAGACAAGCAGGGAAGGAGGACGGCAAGGGGTCAGTGATGCGAACCACGAGGGTGAGAGGGGAGACGGGGGCGACAGGGGCAGCCCCTGTCCCAGTTCAGCACCCACAATCCCCAGATCCCACACAGTCAGCCCCGCCTCGTCCTCTGGAGGCTCTGGGGGAGGCATGGTCCGGATGACGAGCTTTGCAGAGCAGAAGTTCAGGAAGCTGGAGGGAAGGAGTAGTGGAGGAACCACACCGGAGAGTTCAGATCTCAATGTGCCATATACACACCTGCCAAAAAGCATTTCTTCTCAGGTTTGTGTCCTATTGTGTGTCACTCATTCCCTCTTTTAAACTCTACCTCTGTTGCAGAGGCAGAAATACAGTTTGGAGTGAAGTTAGTCGGTATAAATGAATGTCAATGATCTTTGCATTTTTTTTCTAGATGTCAACACCTCCTTTGCCAATCACATCTCCCTCTCCAGTAACGCCCTCCCCCAGAGACCCCTCCCACCTGATAGCCTCAGAGATGATTCAGCTGAGGATGAAGCTGGAGGAGAAACGGAGAGCCATTGAAGCCCAAAAGAAGAAGGTAAAAAAGATCAGGACAAAGAAAGGCAGCCAAGTAGTATAGCTTCAAATAGAAATGTTCACACTGTGTCGCTCTCGTCACAGGTGGAAGCAGCTTTCACCCGCCATCGTCAGAGGATGGGCAGAACAGCCTTTCTAAACGTGGTGAGAAGAAAAGGAATCACTGCCCCCCTCAGCCCCAGCTCGGGCGCAGCAGAAGCACCTTCTCCAGAGTCCCTCACGGCCTCAAAGGAAACCAACCAGGGCAGCATGGAGCGGGCGGAGAGATGCAAGCCAGACGGAGCAGCCCCTAAATCCCCCTGTGAGGATGCTGGAGGTGAGTGTTGTTTACAGAAGAAGTAGAAATGTATGCTAAAAATCACATTTCGTATCATAAAGTCCTGTGGTGGGTCAGTTTGCTTTCAGACCACAAACGAACTGCAACAGAGTCAGCTTGGGAGAACTTCCTTATCAGGCACTCTCCATCTGGTTGTTAAGTCAAATTGGTGAATGGCTGACTGACCTGTGCATGTAATGTGGTGGGTGATACAGGCGCGTCTCCGGGAGAAATCGACCTCACAGAATACACTCGCTCCATTGAGAGGATGAACACGTCGTTGGGCTTCCTGCAGACAGAGATGCAGCGTTTGGCCCAGCAGCAGGAGACGATCATGTCCATGAGAGAGCAACAGCAACAATCCTGGGTCATTCCTCCTCCTGCTCCATCTCCGCACAGGTATCACTTAATGACAAAGAAAAAAGATAGAAAAAGATATTTTGTTTGTGAACACATACAGGACCTTATGCGTTCTCTTCCACACAGGCAGCTCCGTGAGTTGCGTAGCAGCAGTGTAACGGGCCGGGGATCGGGACGAGGCTCGGTTGGGTCTTTGTCTCCCATCCTTTCTTCTTCCGGCGCTCCCAACCGATCCCCTGCTGGCATCAAGCGCCGTCCGGCCTCCTTCCATGCCAGGACACCCAGGACTCCACGACCAAATGATCTGAAGGTCACACCTTTCAGTCGAATGCTCAACACCCAGACCTCAGTGGACAGCATACCCAGACTAAGACGTTTCACCGCCAGTCAAACCCAGGACAGTCCGTTTGCGTACCTGGGCCACGACGAGGGGCCTCCGGAAAGCAGGAACGAAGAGACGACCAAGGACAACAAAGAAAACGCTAAGGACAAAGAAGACGTAGTGGTAAAGAAGGGTGCTGGCACTCCTCAGCTGTCTACTGAAGAAGCAGCCAAAGAGAAGGAAGACGAGCGACAGGAGGAAAGAAAGGTTGAAGTCAAGCAAACGCAGTCGTCAGAGGTGTTGTGTCAACCGGTGTCTGAGGTCCAAGGGCCCACAGGCAGCCGGGTCAAGGGAGAACCCCGGGACAGAAGAGACCTGGTGGAGGTGACTCTGTCTGGGCTGAAACCTCCAGAAGGACCACCCTGCAGCAAGGAGACGACGGGAGACGGTGAAGGAGATGGAGAGGCAGGAGGAGACACGTATGGAAAAGACCAAAAGATGTGCTGTGGATTCTTCTTCAAGGTGAGCTGGAGCTACAGAATTGTTTTGATCTTCCTAATGTCTTAAGACAGATTTTTTATTCAATAGCCCCATCCAATTTTTTATTTATTTTTGACAGGTCAAAATGTCTGCTGTGAAAAAGTGCTATTCAACTGATGTTTAACTCCTCGGTTTATCCCCCTGGTGACCCCCTTCATCCAGTTTTGGAACCACTGCAGTAAAAATTATTATATTGACTGATATACACAGTTAATTGCCTCCTCGTTACTAATACAGTGTATACAGCCTTATGGTGCTATATGCAGGTAGCACTGACAGGACGAATCGTTGAGCTGGTTAAAGAATATAGAGAGGCAAATTTAGGCCAACTGTCAGAGCTTTGTTGACTGACGGTAATTAACACTTATACCACATTAAATACCAAAAATACCAACATCATTCTAATGATTACACACTCAGGGGTTATTTGTCATAATAACTTAATACACGGTGTAATAACTAACCTGCTGAGTTAACAGGACTGCCAGCTTTTCATGAAGGTAATAAAGATGCAGTGGAAATATCTCTCCGTACAATCTATTTTGTGTGTTCCTCACCCGTTTAAACACCAGGATGATGATGAAAGGGTGAAAGGGGAGGAGGACATGGCAGCAAAGAAAGCAGCTCTGCTGGAGAAGAGGCTCCGGAGGGAGAAGGAGACTCAGGTGAAGAAGCAACAGCAGGAGCTGGACCAGGAGCAGAAGAAGGAGTCTGCACGGTCTGTTTTACTTTGACTCTTTTTGCCAGCGCTAACACTGTCCCCATGTCTGTAGCATCAACACGTACAGTGTGTCTTTTGAACTTGAGTGTGCAGTCACACAATAAATCTGTACCTCTGTCTCCTCCTCCAGGTTGAAAGCCGAGGAGGAGCAGCAGAAGAAGGATAATGAGAAGGCGAGGAGGGAATACATCAAGCACGAGTTTTTGAGGAGGAACCGGCTCAAGCTGGAGGAGAACATGGACGAGGTCATCAAGCCCCGGTCTGGAAGCCTGAAGAAGAAGCCGCGGCCCAAGTCCATCCACAGGGACGTCATGGAGTCGCCTACGCCCCCCGCGAGAGCCACAGGTGAGCAACATGCAAACCGTACGCACAAACGCACACTTGTGGCTGCGTTACCGAGCCGTGCTTGAGCGTTCCTTGTGTTGCAGGGGTGCGTCCTCGAGGCTACTCAGTGTCGAGTGTTTCTTTGGCGTCTCTCAATCTGGCCGACAACGACAGAGACCAGCCAAATAACAAGAAGAACAACAGGTAAGAACCCACTGTGGGCCTGTAAGCGTGGATTTTAGACTCTCTTACCTTGCTCTTGGTTTACAAATCACAGATGTAAGAAGCACAAATACTCTGTCTGCACCTGCCTTTGTCAATAAAACCCAAAAGAACTACGCCTCTGTTTTAGGGGGAAACGTAATATAAAGAAATGTTACAATTGTAAAGTAATAATTTACTAACAACCAAGATGACACAGTTGAAGCTGTCCGGACGGTTTCATCAATCTTGTCTTTAAGCTCCTTTCAATTTTATTTTATTCTTGTATAGTAGAAGAAGAAGTCTCACAGTATCACACTAGTCATGTATGTTTATAATATAACAACAAGTAGTTCAGAATTACTTCTTTTATTTTCACCTTTTGTAATATTGCAGTGGGTTTGTGCAGTTCACCGTCCCTCAGTTTATTACCACCACAATTCAAATTTTAAAACTTCACGACCCCATATTTCATTTGTGACACCCAGATATCATATACTCTGCCGTGGCTTTATTGTCACGGGGTGTTTTGTGATGGTTAAAGTGATTTTTTTCTTAATTGTTAAGTCTTTATGAGGCTTACACTCTTGATTCTCTTGTACCCCTCTCTCATTTCTCCCTCTATTTTGCATGCGTCCCTCAGAGGCAATAAACTAGCCCATATCCCGTTCTTTCTAAGCTCTCCCAAAGAAAGAAAGGGAAGGTTAGTAATGCTCCGAAAAAAAAGTGATTCAACAGACAAAAGTGTACCGGATGTGGCTCCATGTAGAATTAGCTCCATGTGACTTCAGCCTGCTTTTCATTGGACGTTCTTTCAACACAGACTCACATAAAAAGTAGACGGATGTGTGAACAGTGAAATCATTTGACAAATTACATTACTGCCATTTTTTTTTTTTGCTTCTGCATTGACGTACATATGGGACCTGTGTGGCTGAGATGTTTTTTTCGCCTCGGTTCTCCTGCTCTCTATCCTCTTCCTGCTTTTCGCAGTATTGTTCTCCGGCTGCTGTTTTGCTCTCTTCTCTTATGTTGGCTGCTCTGCCTTTCACCGCTGTGTTTGCCGTTTCCTCCACAAGTACCCGAGCTCATGCCTCACAGAAACCATAAAGACGGCACTGAGACTTTGCTTTGCTTGGCTGAACAGGCCTCGCTGTCTCTCGCTGCACAGCTGGGTCGGTTCAGTGTGGATGTAATGCAAGACAACAGGCAGGGTTTGAGAATTGTGTCACAGCGTCTGACCTTGTTTTACCACATCTCTCTCTCTCTCTCTCTCTCTCTGTGTGTGTGTGTTTAATAACTGTGTGTGTGCATGGCTGTTTGTGCAATCTGTCGGCGTACGCTTTCATACATTGCTTATGTGCATCAACCTTTTCGTGTTTGTTGTGGGTCTTCGTCATGTCCGCGCGTGTCATTTTGTCGGTCTGTATGTGATCGTCTCCAGGCCGGACTCTGCAGAAGGTTTTTCTTCTTGTCCTTCGACTGGTAGTCGCAACGGAGAGAAGGATTGGGAAAACGACTCCACCACCTCATCCACTCCCTCCACAAATGAGTACACAGGTAGAAAGACATACCTGTAATTATTACATAGTTTGTCGAGATTTACACAGAGATTTTTTGCAATCTCATGCGCGGGCTTTCTACCCACAGGACCCAAACTATACAAGGAGCCGAGTGCCAAGTCCAACAAGTACATCATCCAGAATGCCCTGGCTCACTGCTGCCTGGCTGGCAAGGTCAACGAAGGCCAGAAGAACAAGATACTTGATGTATGTTTTTGCAAATTTTGTGTGTGTGTGTTTTTCTGCATGTAATATGCTGCACTAAACGATGACTTTTCTCTTTGGTTTTGTGCAGGAAATGGAGAAATCCGAAGCCAATAACTTCCTTCTGTTGTTCCGTGACGCCGGATGCCAGTTCAGGTCCGTGTACGCCTACTGCCCGGAGACGGAGGAGATCACCAAACTGGCCGGCATCGGGCCGAAGAGCATCACTATCAAGATGATCGAGGGCCTGTATAAGTACAACTCGGACAGAAAGCAGTTCAGCCTGATCCCGGCCAAAACCATGTCCGCCAGTGTGGACGCCATCACCATCGCCAGCCATCTGTGGCAAACCAAGAAGCAGGCCACGCCCAAAAAACTGCACACTAAGTAGCACCAGACGGCCGGGCAAGATTTGGACATGCTTCTCTGGAACGAGCACAGGAGAATTTGTGTGTGTTAGTTTTACATTTTCATTAAAAAGGACACATTGGTCTCACTGTAATATTTCACAACTGGAATGTAGAACACAAGTGGGCCTCACAGACATTGTTGTTACAGAGTTGACTGTTACACTCTGGACTAATTAAAACGGGACACAAGTGTTTACTTGTCAGCATGTGTATCAATGTTCTCATGTGCCAAAAAAAAAAAGAGAAGAAAAACAAAAAGGCGGACCAATGCCTTACCTAGTTGAACCACTGAAGCACTGAATGTCACGCCTCACAAAGAGGCAGTTTGGTTTCTATACGTTGATCATGTGTGGCCTTATGCTTGTTTTGTGTCATATGGATGCGCAGTTTGTGTGCACTCGCAGGTCTGGGATCAGATTACGCCCCCCCCTCGGGCAGGTTGTTGCAAGGGTGGCCTGTCTGATCCGTGATCAGGTAGAGGCAGCATTTTTTTATGAGAATTTTGCTGCTACACAGGCACGTTGTTTTAGTTCTTGCTTTTTCTTTTTTTTTTTACATGTGACTGAAAAATGTATAAACAGTTCAAATTTGTGTATGTGTGTGTGTGTGTAGTGAAGTGCCAAGAAGAGTGAGGAAAGTACCTCAGTTGGCGATTGCAATTACTTTCCAAAAGTGTGGAATGATGAGAGTATTGAGCATACGGAGTGCCATGAAACAATTCTGGAAAGCACCTGCTACAGACTCTTAATTTATTTCATTTTGATAATGCTTTGAAGATATTCTGAAAGGCGTCTTAGATTTTATTCAGAGAAACATAATATACTGTACGTATATAAGTGAAGTTTGTATATGATGGCAGATCCATCCAAAATGAGCGAGTCCGCTCGTAGCTTTTATAATTTATCACGTATGTGTATCAGTATGTTGTCCTTTGGGGCCTTTAATTATGCTACAAAATGCAAAAAGTGTGATCACTCAACAGTATCACTGGTAAGACGATCATCAGTAGTAGAATATAGACGGAAGTCCCACCCTGTGTCATTAGTCTGTGCATTTTAAGAGTAATTGGAATAATCACCATTGACCATGTTGCAGTTGGAACTAACAAATACTTAAAATGCCACTTTAATGTGGATGTTGTCTTAACTGTTAGAGCTTGATTACCCACAAAGTAGATTGTAAATATATGAATTCACCCACGATGCTACCCCAAGACCCTGTCCACTGTCGTCAGGACCGTCACACGCTTGTTACTTTACTTTTACATTACTTTTTATCACATGTTCCTTCCGCATGTGTTGGCACTGTACATATATATTTTTGGCATATAGAAGTATTTTTTGTAATGACATTGACCTGTTGGAGGTGTGTACTAATGAAGCAGTACAGCGGTTGAAGGAAGTGTGTTGAGAGCAAAGGCAGGGTATGTGAAATCTTCATGAGGTTTTATTGTGGTATTGTATGAAAGTCATTAAGCATACTGAGAAAACCATTGTATTTTTTCCAACTCTGAATTCATTTTCTGTTCAATTTACTAAATATGCTCAACTGTTCATGGGTTTATGTTGTTTTTCTATTACTTTGAGCTTTATTAAAATGCCAGCTATCAACAGTATTCATGGTTTCACATCCCTGTCTTGATTGATTTCGGTGGAATATTAGCCTCATTGAAACTGACATAATATCCTTCTACCACCACAAGAGCATAACATAGGTAAGTGTCATCATTGCTGTGCCTTGTAGGCTGCACACACACACAGACCATCAGAGGGACTCAGACACTTGTAGTGTAGCAGTGTATTTTTGTCCAGACTACTGAAGCCTATGGAAGCCCATTCCCGCCAGCAAAAAAAAAATAAGATCACTAAAAAAAAAAATAAGATCACAAAAAAAAATAGTAACTTAAAAAAAAAAAAAAACTATGGAAGCCCATTCACGCCAGCAAAAAAAAAAAAAATAAGATCACCAAAAAAAAGAAACAAAATTAATTCACAAAAAAAAAAAAAAAAAAAAATGAATTTACAAAAAACAAAATAATAATAATAATTAATTCACAAAAAAAAAAAAATATATATATATATATATTTATTTTTTTTACTTTTTCTCTGTCAGCAAAAAAGAAAAAAAAAAGAAGATGTTTCCAGTTGCTGTTTATTGGTCGCCACCTCAGCCACATTGGTTTCATTCTTTATACTCCAGAGCTTCAAGGGTGCGTTTGCTCAGTACAATCCATGTGAAACATCATCTGTATTTCATGTGTTGTAAAGCCACGTTTTAAAGAAGTCTTC
>JAVDOI010000010.1:5011807-5392617 GCA_032191485.1 Leptoclinus maculatus
GGCTGGAAACTGAATCGCCACACAAAAAAGAACAACGTGCAAACAGACTTTGAAATCAGCAGGAGAGACCGATTCCAATACGTCTTAGTTCCAACACGGGAATCAAACAGACACACCCACCTGACGGCAAAGATGCGGCTGAGGTCGTCCATGACGCTGTTGAGTTTGTTCTGCAGCTCCTTGAGGAAGTCACTGGCCTCCAGGTTTAGCTGGAAGAAGACAAATAGGATGAATAGAAGAACCATGTTATTATAGCACAACAGCAGCATGTATGGAAACTCACGTCTTTGCCTCCCATGGCCTCAAACATCTTCTCCAGCTGAACTCTGAGCTGCTGGATGTTATTGATGATGATACATGGCTGAGGGGAGAAAAAGAAAAATCGTTACACACTTCTCACTCCCTTTCCTCGGTCTGCTCCCGGTGTTTCATTGTAATCAATCAAGGCTAGTCCTCCTAACTTTTTTTTATTGCTTCTTTGGCAAAAGAACTCTTGGTGATGCAGGTCAGGAGAAGCAAGAGTTTTCAGTAATTACTGCTCCTCCAGGGGCTCCCGGTCTCTCTGGGAGAGCAGCCCACTTTCCCCAGAGCGTACACCACATTCAGCTAATTACACAGCCCTAATTCACTTTGAAACACTGCAACCCGGCTACAACAGTGAAGCGCGGTTTATTCTGCGAAAATTAATCAAGCTGTCCACGTACACCAATGCTCTTGATGGAGCTCAAATTAAACCATTAATTCAATCATTGCCGTTTATTTCCGCTGACTGAAATTTCCATCTGGTACCTTGTTGCTCCAACATTTTTTACACACCGTTAATGTCTTCTACTTTGTTAACACCTACCACTTTCTCCTTCTTGACATGATTTAGAAAGTCCTTTGCAATGATGTCAGCGTAAGACAGCAGGACATTTCCAATGGTCTGAGAGAAAGAAAGAAAATAATGGAATGAGTGCACACTTGGAGTGAGAAACATATTGGGTTAAGAGTGACTACTCAGGTAAAAGCAGTGCGTGAGAGCATTAGCAGGTGGAAGTCACCTTGGCAAATCTCTTCATGTAGTTGCCAACGATCTGAGGGTCGGGACACTCCAGTTTGCGGATGATTTCAAAACTCTGATTGAGCTGAGAGAACACGTCCACCACTGAGCAGGAGAACAAAGCGTGCTCCGATGTAACCTGGAACTGCAGAACGAGAAGAAAAGAGGGGGGAAAAGTGTGAATGTGTGATGCTGCAGCACAGTAATCCCAGTGAGGAGTTGGATTCCCCTGAGGGCCACCCGTGGTAGAAGTTCACAGTGCTGTTACACTTCATTGACAATTAAACTGAGCCCTTTTTCTACTGAACGTGACTGTGATCAAAAGATGTGCGAGGTGGTTCCTCTGAAAGCCTTTGGATGAGACAGATGGAGGTAATCAGAGGGTTATGACGAGTAGCAGGACCTTCATTCACAGCTCGGCTCATTAGTGAATAGTGTCATATTATGTGACTGGGCTTGGGGGCCGCTGTTTTTGCTGACACGGGGATGCAGAAGCTGCCTCTGGCGACAGTAATTGGACCCAAAGGAGTCCTGACATATGAGCTGGGGGAATCTTCAGCTGCTTTGAATCGACCTTCTTGCTGTGTGGATATGTAGGCGCGAGTGAGACTGGGTATGGTATGTGTGCATACATCGACTTGTGCCGTCGCAGCCGCGCTCCTCCGCATTGAAGGTTCTTTTCATCTGCCTTTGGTATTGAGTAATTATTGATTGCCTTGAGGCCTTGAGGCCTTCAACCTGCTCTTCCCAGCCCCTCGAATGTGCTGAGTCAGGAGAAATGGCGCGAGCTGCCTGAATTTGCATGATAAATGCATGAATACATTTTATGAGAGGGAAAAGCTGCAGGTAGGACGTCAGATTTAAGCTTTCATAGTGTATTTTATTACCGTCTCAGCAGCATTGGATTGTTGAATTTTAGTCAAACTTTAGTCTCACACGACTGCCCGTTTCTTTCAAAACTCTTTTCTCCACATTGTTCCTGCACACTTTGCTGTGGAAAGCTGACATTGTTTATTAAAGGAACGGTTAGACATTTTGAGAGATATGCTTGTTTTCTGTAATTGGATGAGAAGATACCACTGTCGTGTCTGTGCAGTAAACATGAAGCTTCGACCTGCACAAAGACTTAAAACTGTCTACAGGAAGCCACTGCACCCTACTAAGAAAGGGTCAGTCACCACCAGTAAAACCAGTAAAACCAGTGTTGTTTTTACACTTTTCATGTTTGTATTCAACAAACAAGGGATGACATGTTAATTAGTGAGCTTTAGAGGTGCTGGTAGGTAGATTTTGTTGCTTTCGTTCAGAGCCAGGCTGGATGTTTCCCCCCCGTCTTAATGCTAAGCTAAATTAGCCAGCTGTTGATGGTAGTTTCATACTTTACAGATGTTTAAGTGGTATCAATCTTCTCATCTAACTATTGGACAAAAAGGAAATAAATGTATTTCCAAGAATATCAAAAGTAGTCCTATAAATAGAAAAATGAGGGCAGGAAAACAACTCAAACCGGGCATTTGAAACGGAACATTTGAAAACTAGGAGTTGTTGGGTGTAGTCTCGTATTCAGAGGTTGTGTTTTAGTGTTTTATAGCACTTGCAGAAATGCTAGCAGCAGACTGTGGCTTCTTTTGTGACAACACCTGTTAGTGTGCTAGTACGCTAGCATTTTACTAATGAAGGATTTAGATGAATGCAGTTACCCCGTCTTTTTTGTCCCTCTCCAAGGCTCCGTGCAGAAAGTCTCTGGACACTTCTTCATTCTCGTCCAACCACATGACGACAAATGGTTCAAACCAGCTGCAGGACAAGGAAGGAGCAGAGACAACATGAGTCTCTGTGCCAAAGAGGTTGCTGTAGAAGGAAAAGTGTGAATGCTGTTGATAAGATACTTACGCTGGATACTCAGGTACGTGCTTCTGGAAAGTGGACAGCTCCTTGACGTACTCATTGTAGAGCCACTTCACCTTGAAGTGCAAGTTCATGTAATCTGCGCTTTTACACAGGCGGTTCTTCTCATGCTCTGAAATATCAAAGAGAAACAAAGAATGAGGAAAGTCCCATTTCATCACTCTTTGTCCTTCTACACATAAAACACACACTCATCAACAAACTAATGACTCCTCTTATTTCTAGGCCTGTGATCTCCCCCCCCCCCCCCCCCCCCAGCCCCCCCCCCCCAGCCCAACAACACACAAACACCTACCCTCCATGGCGTATTTCATATCTTGTGCAAACATGTTCCACATGACTTCAGCGCTGATCTTGCCCACGTTCAGTTCCTGGGGAAACCTGTAAGAGGCAGTACTCAGTCTTAAATCCAGCTCTGCATCCAGTAATGGTAATCTATTATTTAACAAGATAACCCAGCCTCGTCTTTATGTAACTCCATCAGTGTTTTTCTCTTTTTCATTTCTATATTAACAAGACACGGTTATCATCATTGTCACCCAAAAAAAAGCCAGTGAGTTCCTTTATATTAATAATCATGAATATTAAATTAATGGATTTAAAAAGAAGCATTGGATCCAAACTACCCCTCGTTTGTATACACACAGGCTTAGTGTAAACATACACAGAACTCTAATACAGAAAAATATTGTTGTAAATATTGAACAATTGGATGTTTTCGTTTTTTTACAGTTTGATATTCTTAGATATCGTAAGTACATTTGCTTTACTTTCCATTTCAGAACTGACAGTGACCTCAAAATAAACAAAGAGCATTAACAGAAACATAAATACCCAGCCCGACACTCGTCTCTTTATATTCTATTGCTTTGCCTTCTTTTCTCTAAACTAATACCATACAGCTACTCATAAAGTCTTAGTTTTTCCTAGACTGGCTTTGAAGTGCCTCTGCGTGCATGATTGTAAGGAATTAGGCCGATGTTATGAGTAGAGACTCACTGATTAAGGCAATGAGTGTAGGAGTTTTTGTCCTCCTCTATGATGGAGACGATGAGGGTGATAAGTTTGGACCAGAAGTCCAGGTTCTTGGTGCTGGGGCCCTGCTCATCTGGAGGGACTGCCTTTGACTGGAGACAAAAAGAGCTTATGGATTCATATCGTAACAGCTCATTTCTTTGCAGTGTGAGCCCAGTATCGGCACTAAAGAGCAGGAATACTGCAATGGCATCAATTACAAACACACATACACACTACTTTTGCTTGAAACACGCACACACACACACACACACACACACACACACACACACAGACTTACAGGGTCTGTCTGATATTCCCTGTTGTAGAGGTCGTGGCAGTTGTTAAAAATGTACTCGTAGGTGGAGTTAAGACAGGCTTTCACACAGTCCTTCACCACCTGGCTCGCCCTGGGGGGACTCTGCAACTCCTGAACCTGAACACAAATGTTACACAACAATATGGTTGAATCCTGGTTGAATTATGGTTGAATTCACCTTAAAGAGCCGTCAGACACACACACAGTCTCAGAGGTTATCTTAGCAGGAATTTAACCATAAACTCAATGAGCTGCACAAATCCCACCGAAATACATGAACACCCTGACACCCACTCACACAGAGTTATATGACAATAGCTTATGTTAGGATAGGGTGATGTTATGCTGATTCTCTGTTCATGCCTTAGGCTACTTTCCAGAAAGTACTAGAAATGTGTACCATTTTAGTTTTTAAGTGCTATTGTGAAAGGAAAAGAAAAGATCGGTCTTTAAGTCATCCGTACCTTCATCCTAAAGAATGTGATGCTTGTCAAGAGATCAACTGTAGACTTGAGGTCTTGTAGTCTTTCAGGACTGCTGGCAGGGAAATTATTCTGAAAGCACATTCACAAACAAACAAAGCGACAATTATAAACGGCACAAAATGTTCACCCAAGTTTAAGAGGTTTCTTGTTCTTCAAGTAGTAATATGATACACACAGTAAGTAACTTAGAATCAAAGTGTTTTGCATTTGTCATGACAGAGAAGCAGTCAGTACCCGGTACATGGACAGGTCGATCCTCAGCGAGTTGTGCAGCTGATCCAACAGTTTGACAAACCTCTCCTTCTAAACAGGAACAGACACAAAACAGAAAAATATACCACAGCTGAAAGATTATTTGTCACAATTTAACTACACAGACCCCAGGCAGGAACTGACGAGCTCAGCTGATTGGACGTTTGGAGAAGTAGGCAGGGCCACATTAAAGTGACTTTCATCTACAGCCCAAGGGACCAACGGCGCGAGTCATTTCTTAGGAGTTTTTAAAAAAAGAAATATTCGGAGGTATAGCATTTTTTAGTTTGAATACGGGGCTTCTTGTAGAATACAGTCACATATATGAAGAAGGGACTCACGCCAAAGTTTGATGCAGCAAATCTGTCCGAGGCAGAAACATTGTTGGAGGACTGGGTGGTGTGGGCGTAGTAAGCGTTGATGTTGGCAAGCAGGGTGCTCATCACAGCCGGCACTCCCGGGCACATGTACTTAGATGACAAGCAGGCAAAGTGGCTGTGGGGTGGAAGTGGCAAAAAGAACATTTAGTGCATTTATGTATGCACTAATGTCATGTCTCAGAAGAATAAACTATATGTAGTCATAATATCCCTGTTTAAAAACAAGTGGAATAAAACCAATGCTTCTAACTCAGGATAATCTTATTTCACTTTCTAAGGTAAGCATGCAGAGTAAAGGCTGAGGGACTGACGTCATGGCCTGGTAGATGGACTCTACTCCATATCTCATGGCAAACTCATCCACTATCTCCTGAGCAGTCTCCTCAAAATACACCTTCCAGGCATCGTCCCCTTTGGCATCAGGGATCTTTACTACGCCGCCATTCTGCTCCTCGGTGGTGTACTGGAACAGATGCTGAAGAAAGAAAGAAAAAATAGCATCTCAAATACATCTAACCAGAAAGATAAAGGCAAGGTCATACAGATCTCTTACAGAGGCCTTCGATCTACTGAAAGCGTTGACGCTTGGATAACCAGAAGACCAACCGAGTGAGCTTGAGGTAACACAAAGCAACTTATTCATGTGATTAGAAGACTTTTGAATGATCTGTTTATCTAATCTAAAATACACATCCAGCTGGTGTGAGGAGACAAGAAGGGGGAAGATACATTTGGTTCAGGTAAACTGAGAGAAGCCGATTGAATTTTGAATGGTTAAGAAATGTAAAAAAAAAACACAACAAACATCCACTACTTTTTTTTCTCCGATACAGGACAATCTTGAAAACAATGTCAAACTAAAAATATGCCCAAATCCACCTTGATTTTGACTTTCAAGTTCATCATTTGAACACAGCTGATTGCCAAAGCAGTTTCCCAGCTCCTCACTAATTTCAGGATTGTCCCTCATCCCCTTCTTATAATCCTGCAGTGTAACAGGATTATATATGAAACTGTGAAATAGTCGATTGGACTTCATTAGAGTCTCATATGACTCTATATGTCCGTGCCTGTCCATTATCCAGTGAGTCCATACACCCCTATATAGGTGAAAACGGCTCAATAATTCCAGACAATTAAACAGTAAAACTGTTACGACGAACCTGATGTTGGCGATTACATAAACTTTTTTTGTGTGTTTTTAAAAGGAAGGCAAATTCCGCAGGTTATAAAGGCAGAAACACAGAATTCACAAGGTGATTGATTGTGTTATTGTGAAACTGGAACTAATGACCTCACAGGGTTGCTCTGGCATATACAATGTGTAAATAATCACAACAACATTTAGAAGATTTCCCCCAGATGTCCACTTAGACTGACCTCATGTAAACAGGTGTACTGGACATGGTAAGGAGCAACCGTCTCCTCTCCTTTGATCTCCACACTTATGTGCATCCGGATGGCTCCTGACACGGCAGACTTGTCAGTTCTCTTGTCTGTCAAAAGAAAGTGAGATATAGATGCTTTCTTAGTTGACTGAAATCTGTTGTATCTACAAGAGTCGAGCATTAAATGATCTGTTTCGTGTTCCGTTATCTCTGTGTGACTTGCTGCTCGTCTCATCTGTCTCTAATTCTCCAGCGTCTTTGCTCTTATCTTAAAACTCACCCAGGTTGTACCAAACGTCCATCTCCCCACTCAGAGTCCGGACTTCGATGATGGTTTGGCCCAGGAAGTCATCGCTCTCACGTTTGAACCTCTGTTTCACGCGGGACTTGATGTCGTCATCCTCGTCCCACACGCGAACCTTGATACGGTCCGACGAGTTGTGGCATTCACTGTATGAAGCAGAGACAGAAATTGTTGAAAAGTCAACGACTGTGATATAGAGGAACACATCATAATGTGGAGGAAACAATTGTTTTTCTGAGATATAACCCTAAGTTAGAGCCCTACACCATCCAATATAGTGACATACAATGAAACATCAGCTTTTCTTTTTGAAACGTTCTACTGTACTCACAAGTGAAAGTTTTCTTCCCAGACAGGGTTGAGGTTTCCATAGATGGTCTTGGTTCTCTTCTTGGTCTTTCCAACTTGAACAGTTACATAAGGGTCACTGGAGCCAGTTTTGTCTTTAGCCTGCAGCCCTTGAGCACAAACCACTGAGGAAGAGACATTAAAACATTTAAACAATTACCCACACAGATGTCTGACTATTATTTATATTGTATTAGCATTAATGTTTTTACATCAACAATAACAAAAGAAAACAGCAGCCATGATATCTAATATCAGAAACAGCATGTACATTTTTATCTCTAAAACCCCAAAATAACCAATCACAAATGTGCCTCAGTGGACAACATATGCCACCCTTGACTCACCGGTGATGCTGATCTTGGCTGACCATTTGGAGGTCCCATCAAGCACGCTCTGCTTGATCTGCTTCATTTGCGTGCCATGTGTTGTTTTGTCGAGGGCGAACACTTCCAGGATTAGTTCAAAGATTTCTGGTTTGTTCCTCTCTCGGATTTTCATGCGGTCTTTCAGGACCATGATGATGTTCTGGGTTCGATCCTCTGCCCCGTGCTTGGAGCTCTTCTCTGCAGCTCCTGATGAGATGGATGAATGAAGAGAGGGTTGTAGGAAGAACAGTTTATAGTGTAAAAATAATATTCAAGGCAATATGGCGCATAGGCATAAGCAGCTTATCTCCCGTTTCCCTGCAAACCACGATAGCGTCAAATCAATTTAGAAAATCGTTGACATTTCTTGGCCAGGAGTCAAACCCCAAACATTCCAATATTACGGCAGAAACTGTATCCACAGATAATCAGAGAGTAAAATACCAACAGATGTCAAGATCTTATGAGACTCTTTGGAGACAGCAGAGTGATTAATTATGCATCGACTCCAAAATCAGTATGGGAATTGGACAAGTCACCCCGTGTGGAGCTGAATTAGTCAAAGCAGTACGAATGCAAAGGCTATGGGCAGAAAAGAGAGGAGAGGCAGGGGTATGACAGCACATTACTCAAGAGATAAATTAGAAAGGAAGAGGGAGGAGAATGTGAGAGTGGATGGAGGACAAGAATAATGGGATGTCAATCGGGCAGAGGGATTCAGAGGAGGTGCTAGACTAGTTTTAGGGTTTGTGTGGCGGGATGAGTATGTGTATGCCAAAGTAAAAATAGGAATTTGTTTCAAAGTGTGTTTTTGCACGGGTGTGCAAAAATGTGTGCGTGAGGTTGACTCTGCGATCCTTACTCTGCAGGCAGTCGGCATTGAGCAGATCTTGGCACTTATCGTGGCATTTGACGCCGCACTCAGAGCAGCGCATGCCTTGTCGGGCGATACCCCAAAGCAGCCCCTCGCATTCGTAGCAGTAGGTGGGCGTGGTGGCTGTCCACACCTCAAAGTTGTGTGGAGTAGTGGAGGAGATCGGGTAGATCAGAGCCTGCAGGGTCTTTTTATAGACGTGACTTTTCTGCAAAAGGGCACGGAGGAGAGAAATGTGAGTTTGACACCAGCAGTGATTAAAGGTCGGAGAATCCTGAACAGATTTGTGTAGAAGTGAGATGAGGAAACCCACTAGCTCTTCATTGCCGAGAGTGGTGGAAGCCATGGCGGAGGTGATTCCAGCCTTACGAGAGCTCTGCACTAGAGACTGGGGACAAGAGGGCAAACGGAACAAAACAGTTTATGTTTGAATGTGAACTACACAGCGGACTTCATCTTCTTGTTTTGATTTAGCCGTGAATACATTCGTAAAGAGGCACGAACAAGCACTCACCATTAGCTGATGAGTCCAGGCAGTGATGGAACAGAGGAGACAAAGAAACAATATGTGAGGACTTTTAAACAACGAGCCGTACAAATATGTATGATGCATTGTGTGTGTGTATGTGTGAGGCGCTATGCATCTGAAAGGTATGCCCTAAACTCCAGAGAACATTGCAACTACATTGACTAATTACTGTAATTATATTAACACCACAGATATGCAAGATGAGTAACCTTTATGAGTATAATCACTTTGGATTACAGAAAAAAGGGAATGCTGGGAAGTAAAGAAGAAATATGTTTAGCTGTTTTCAACCAGCTATGACTATAAAGAGAGACAGGAATAGAGATTATTGTTTTAGAGTAAACTGAGACTGAGTGAAAAACAATAATGTTTGCAACAAGAATGATTTCAGGGCACCTCCCGATATTGGTGAACATTATTGCTTGTGTGTGTGTGTCCGTGTTTGTTCCTCACCAGATCTCTGATAGGAGGAATGGCTTTCCTCTTGCGAAGGTCAGGCATGCTGTCAATAGTGTACAGTGCATCTCCCACCCTGAATGAGAAAGGAATGAACAATTATACATTCTTATGAATATGTCCAGCAATATTTACAGCAGATTTAACGATCATCAAAATGTCTCACTATGAAATTGTGTTTTGTTACTATGGGGCAGATGTAATTCCCTCTATCATTGTTCCTAACGCTGCTGGAGAGTTTAATTATGCAGACTGCCTCGTCTCAAATAGTGGGAATGACACTCCACAGGCCCGGGTATTATTGCTGAGTTTTTATTTTTGCTAACTTAGCACTTATTTAGTATGCAGCCTGAGTTCCAGTCTGAGGTCTGCCTCATCTACAAATGACCTGCCAGCTAAGTCGGGGCAGCCCACAGCATTTAATGCTCACTGGCCAAATGCCATGAGCGGAATGAGCCCGAACGGAGGATTCCCGGACTAAAGAAGGGCATTTTCAATCCAAAGCAGCGGTGGCAGATTTCCACAATGAGCCGAGGATCATTTTAGTTGAGGTTATGGAGTTATTGCATTAACTAATACACTGTGTGATTTATAATTTGTTCCATGCAAGAGAAAGTACATTACTTGAAGGAGACACTCACCCTCCTTTACCAAACCACAGCGAGCTGGAGGTCTCTCCTCGAGCCTGAGAGAGACGGAGAAGGCATGTCAGACTAAGAAACAAGCAACCGTAAGTTCATCCCTGCAGCCTTTTCAAGCATTCATATACCGTATAAATAAGGCTGCATCAGTAGAGTTTAATTATCTGATTATGAAACAGCAATATTTGGCTTTTTGTTTTTTTAAATCAGTGGTCGTAAGTGGGCTGGGTCAGTCAAAAATGTGTAAAATTTGTAAAACTGGGAAATAAACCTGCCAAGACTTGATCCATATGCAAGCACAACTGGGAACTCAATAGGAACCAGTTATTCAATAAATGTCACCTTTATTCATTTTTGCATCTTTGCAAAAAAGAGCTTTGCCTAAATTCTGAAATGAAATATGTCTTTGGAGAATCGGATGCAGTGTGGCGTATAATCAGACTGGATGAACAGAAAAGATCAAATTGTTGTGAAGATGAGTGAGCATAGTGAAGTTGCCCGTTTACACACAGTGAGAAGTTCAACAAGACATCTTTCCTTTGTGCCTTTCCTTCTGTCTCTCAAGCGTCCGATCGGGTTGTACCTACCTGTCAGCATGCTCCAATGATGGCCGAGCAAAGTGCATGCGAGTGTCACTATGGCAATGACATGAAACTGAAAAGCAAACAAAGTGGGTTTCGGCACAAACAAAAGAAATAATAAGACAAACAAAAGGGAGCCAAATGTATAAAAAAAACGCAACGTGACACACACCAACATAAACATCAAAGGAAGTGATTAATTCTCTGCACAACTGAATTCAAAGGTAATGAATAGCAACAGAACACGTGAATAAAATGTGCAAGTGAAAACTGATCAAGCAAAATGTAATGTGTAAAACTATATCAAGCAGTTTAGTCAGGGAGTGGTGTGGTGCTGCACCTCAACTCAAATAAAAAGTGTGCCGTCTGTCGAGCCATCAGTACTTTTATTTTAAGGAAACTAAAAGGCAGCAGTCAAAAAAAATCTGAAACACATCAAGTCTGCTTTCTGCTGTCCAGCGAAAAACAAGATCAAAATAGAACTCAAAACTTACCGTATGTACCCGGGCTTTCACATAAATAATGCACTGCACATTCATATTTCAAAAACTTTTAGAGTCTCTTGAACTCGGGTAGATCTTTTAAATAACAGGGTGGAACTGAATCAGGCCTGCAGCTCTGGGATTCAGACCGGACTGTTTGGAATGAGAGGGTGGGGTTCAAACCAGGGGTCTTACCTCCCGAAGCTGTTCTAGGACTTTATTGTAGAGCCTTAGCCAGTTCTCTTTGGCTCTGACGGCTGGATCCACTGGCTCTTTGGGCTCCTCTATGACTGGAGGACTAAAACAAAAACAGTTTGACTTTTAGCAAAAATGTCTTCAGCTGATAAATGTATACGATTGGTGGTAATCGTGTTGTTGCTCTTCTAGCCTATTTTTGTTGTTGAATGAATTGATCCGATTCCGTTCAACCTTCTCCCCTACCTTTCAGGCAGCACCTCTTCTTCCTCTACTGGTGTCGGCGGCCTGCTCTCGTCGAAATGCTCCTCTTTCTCCTCCATGGGGAACGCCTCCTCTGGCTGAGCGGGGGGCGTCCTGGCCTCTTTTTCCAACATCATATCCTCCTCTAACCATGGCTCTTCCTCCAGCTGGAGAGCCTGGTCCTCAGGGGCAGCCGGCTGTGCGGTGGTGGTGGCAGCACCATTGAGATGGGATTGAGGCTGTCCAGGGGACTGGGTCTGTTGGGAGGAAGGGCCCACGGCAGTCGAGGGGGGCTGGGGGGCCGAGTTAGCCGCATTGGCAGGGTGGGATGGAGGGACAACACTGGCTGCAGCAGACTGGTGTTGTTGAGGTACGGCGGAGGCTGGAGGATGAGACTGGGCAGGCTGCCCGGTGGGAACAGAAGACAAGAAAGAAGAGGCCAAGCCTGTGACGGCAGCAGTTAGAGGTTTGGCCATTGAGAAGAAGGAAGTGGCAGATGGGGCTGGCTGCGGCTGCGGCTGCGTTTGTGGCTGGGGCTGTTTAGGTGGTTGGGGCTGTTTAGGTGGTTGGGCTGTTGGTTGACCAGAGGGGGGCTGTGCTGACGGGGCCACGCCAGGTGGATGAGACTGGTTGGATGTTTGGTTGGGGGGTTGAGTAGGGGGCTGCTGTTGGTGTAAAGACGGCTGTTTCTCCAGAGGAGGTCTGGAGCTGGGTACATCCAGAGTTGGGGGGGCTGTTGACGTTGGGGTCGGGGTAAAAGGAGGCTCCATGTCCTCACTGAGGGTCCCATCCAAGTTGTACAAATCCTCCTCTTCATAAACCATCTCCTCATCCTCATAGAGGCCCTCCTCTTCTCCCTCGTACAGTCCTCCGTCCTCCTCGTACAGAGCCGCCTCCTCTCCTCCGTCTTTGCTGTAGCCGCCCTCATCGCTGTACGCCCCCTGGGTCTCATCAGGGTCCCAGTCTGGAGAGCCTTTACTGCAGCTGACCGAGGAGTGGCAGGAGTGGTACGAGTCGTTCTCGTCGTAAGGGTCTCTCTCTCCATACTCAACAACGTAGTCCTCCTCGCTCAGCTGACTGCTGCAGCGACTCAGCTCTGCAGACGATGCATAGCTCCCCGACGGACTGAAGGGAGCAGAAACAAAGAGAAAACAGAGTTAGGGTGCAAGACCGCAACACGCCCAGAAGAGGGTAATTATTAAAGTACTTATGAGGGATACAGTTTTTTTTTAATGAACGTAGAGGCACTTTCATTCAGGTCATTATTGCATGTATACATGTACACATATGAAGTAAATGGTTTACCCTCCTTTTATGAACCATAATCTCAAAAAATGCTTACAGAGCAATTTATTAGAGCACTCAATGGCCTCTACACTTTACACTCCATCGGACAGCCTTACTAAAAACCTTTTCTACATCTCTTTGGGTGGCCAGGAATAATGTTGACGGCTAATCGATGAACAGCACTGGGGATACAAGAGTACCAGACAAGCACAGAGAAATAGAGCAGAACAGAAAGGTGAGGGGCCTCCAGAAAGCTGACAAACGAAAAAGAACAAGCATCCAGAAATGTAACAAACAGGAGGAAAGTATTTATAGTCCTTGATGAATGGGGATATTAAAAACAGAATAGAGGCACCGAGAGGAAGGAGGATGGTTGGGGGTAGAGGGAGATAATGAAGACAAGAAGGGAGTGGTGAGCACAGAGACAAAATAGAAGGAGAGAGCACAGGGAGTGTAGAGAGCTGAGAGGAAAGAGAGGAATAAGAATGGGCAGGGATGAGAGGAGGTGGCTCTGTCCAATACACTCACACGAGCAGCTAATCTTATGTGCAGTATTGACCATTAGATTGCCAGTTGAATAATTCATAAAGCAAGAGGTGAAGGGATGCATAGTTTCAATCACAGTCTGTGAGAAATATGTCAATATGAGCTGAGAAATTAAACAGTATTGTAAACAACTGTGAAAGCGAAATAGCATTTGGCCTGTAGGACCCAATGAAGGACTGGCATACACACACACACACACACACACACACACACACACACACACACACACACACACACACACACACACACACACACACGGCGGTCATTGACTGCCTTCATTCACTAGTGGGCATTTCTGTCGGAGGTGTAAATAATAAAATGAATGATGGGGACCCAGCAACTTCAAACTGTTCACTTGCTCCACCTCAGCTCCATTAGTGTAGAGAGGGTGTGTGTCTTTGCCTCCCTTTCCTAAAATGAACATCAGCTCCTTGCTTTTTATTGATATTAAACAGTAGGATGTTCTCTGAGAACCACTCTGAAAGACAAAGCAACCAATCTAAAGTCACCTCATGCTCTAGATTGCAATGCACATTTTTCCCAATGTCCTAAACAAAATAATTTATCAAACAAAACAAAAACTGATAATGAAGACAACCATTCCTTTAACTTCCTGATCGCACTGAAGCAGGTACACACCTGACAGTCCTCTGGTGTTGGTAGTCGAGGTCTTGGCTGGTGCCAGTGCGTGGGTAAGAGAGGCTTCTGGAGCTGCGGTGCTGCTGGCTGATGGGATACTGGTGGACAGAGGCGTTGGGCTGGGATGTGCTGTAGTAGGGAGGGGGGATGCTGTTACTGGTTTCACTGCGATAGTCGCTGTCCCTGTCGTCCACAGCACTGTCTGGGTCTTCATCTGCACAGAGGTACAAGAGAAAACAATCCAGCAGTCTTTTAGGTCTAAGATAAGAAAGTGAATATGAAAGAATGACAGAATGAAAGTGATGATCCCAGTTGACGACTTGTCATGTGGCACAGAGATAAGAGTACAAGTCCGACACTGTTCATCCAATATACATGTTAAGTCAGCCCCCGGTAAACCTCTTTTAATCCCCAGATACAGACGTACTGCACTGTATGTACACTACACTTACTTTGTTGGTCTCCCCATAGACTCCAGTTACCTGCAATAAAACAGCAAGGTGTCAGTATTGATCATAAATTGCACTGGTGTGTCCAAACATAAACATGCATTCACACAATTAAAGCATTAATGTTCCCACGTTGAGCTTGTGAATGGAAAGAGAGCACAGAGGGAGTGCTGAGCCTCCGAAGTCTTTCCTCCTGCACCCGGACAGCTGGCTCAGCAGGCCTCCGGACATCCGATACCCGTATCGATCCTTTACAGTGCAGCAATCTTTTACCATTTAACACACAGTAACCCATGTGTGGCCACACGCATACTGAGCTTAAAGCAATCTAATTACATCTCAACAGTTAAAGACATAATTATCTTGTTCAGCACAAACAAATGAGTCACTCACAGCACTGGGTTCCTGGTGCACGTAGAGGGCGTTCCTGCTCCTCCTGGAAAGAAGAGTCAGACAAATATATAAAACTTACTCTTCAGATTAACTTGTAAACAAAATGTAAATGTTATGCCTATATGCAGGAAGTGGAGAAACGGTACAGTTGGATTTCATCTTGTAATGTATGATATAGTTAAAACCCTAATTTATCATGTTGGCATGCTCCTAAAATGTGAGTGCTGGGGTATTAAATCAAATGGGTTGACAGCTTACATCTTGGTCCCTCATGGCATTGAGCTGCTCCAGTTTTTTAGCCCAGTATCGTGCCTCATCCTCAGGGATATCTGAAAACAACAAGCCAGGCAATCTCAGGTGGCCGAAAAACAACCCTAATGAGGCTCCGCCTATTTAGGTTGTTAAAAGATTTATTCACGTTTGGTTCTCTGTACAAACTCCAAAAGAATGATGGCAAAGTAATTTCAAAGAACCCATTTGCAAATATTATTTGACCCAGATACTACAGCCTTAAAGCCAAACCCCCTATCAGCAGGTTAGGTTCACAAACTGAGGAGTCAGGTGTACAGTATCGACTTGAGGAAGAGGAAACGGTAAGAAAATAACCCCCAATCAATGTTAAGAGGATCCCAGCTAGATCACTGAGAGGGAAAGGACACTAACACCTTCCCCACGTACACACAGAATAATACACAAGTCACTTTAAAGTGGGTCAGAGAGTATTTGGTGTTCATATATCACCGTTTGCTGTGGAAATATACAGACAGACATCATTTATTCAAGTCCTCGTCTCCTTCCTTCAAGGGTTGATGATTTCCTATATTTTCACATTCTCCATCCTATTGACAGTTTCTGACTTTTGATGCGAATATTGATTTCTCACCGAGGGGCAGTTCAAAGCGCGTGTCGAGCAGCACCAGGTGGAGAGTGGGCTCTTTGGTGCCACAGATCTCATTATCAGTCATGATGACCTGAGAGTCCAGTGTGAGCCACTCCCCCGGACCTTCCTGCAGAACAGAGAGACATTTTGCAGCCGACACACAAACGGATGAGCGTGATGAAAACATGTCCAACCACCAACTGAGTGAGTCCCTCGAGTACAGCCGAGTACAGAGTGTTTAGCTACAGTATTTCTCAAGTGGTTAGTGGCAAACCTCATTTGACTGCCGGATGCTATGGAGGGGAATCCACACGGTCCCAACCATGGTGTCCCAGATCAAGCCTTTGTTCCACACCTCTACTGTCAGACCCAGGTCCAAGCGGCTAATTTCGCTGGATAGGAAGAGAAAGACAGACAAAACCGTTAAAAACCAAAGAGAAAATGTAACTGCCTTAGTATAAATAAATGTAAAAACAGCCGTGGAAAGTAATAATTATACTCCACTACATTTCAATAGGAAATATATATTCGACAGCTGTAGTTACTTTTCAGATTAGGATTTTCCATAAAAGAATGATTAACTTAAATAAAATGCAGTGCATTGTTAAAGATTAAACCTGTAGTCGTTCAAGGTCAAATTATGCAATATTTCACAGGACAGCAAGAATTAGAGGAAAGTACATTTTGCTGAAAATACTTTTACTTAAGTAGGAGTTTGAACAACGGACTTCTTCCATCACCATTTAAAGACAGATGCTAAACACACAGAGGCACTCATACACACACACACACACACACACATGATGCACAGTAATTACTCGAGGGCTTCATTGTGCCAAATATAAGACATGTCTCTGTGGGAGCAAGCCTGAGAGAATCTAACATAAAACATTTACAAGACAGCAGGAAGCAGGACAGAGAGACAGAGAGACAGAGAGAGAGATGAATGAAGGGAGGAAAGAAGAAGAGTGTGATGAAGGCAGTGGAGGAGGTGATTGTATCGCACGCCTGGAGGAGGAGAGTGGGAACTATAATTAAGAAATAGGGGGACTGGATTTCCCGTCTCAGTGGTGACTCCTTTAAGGAAACGTGGCTGTTTGATTCATGGCAGTGACGGAGGGGGGGGGGGAACAGTCATTTAAAGGCAGTTTGAAGGAGGGGATGAGGACTCTCTCTGCAGCCCAAACATTACATAACACAGCTTCACTGATGCAATGTACTGGGTACAATGCTCAACGCCTCCGAACATTTTACAAATGCACAGGACTCCGCGGTCAGCCTCGCCTGCCGCATCCCACATGCTAAACAATCCTCAACGTTTATGCTGGTATTCTCTTTGCATGCCAAACACTCTGTGTTGTATAATGTTTTAATGATTGCAACAAGCTCATCGTTCCAAGACTCATTCTAACACATCAAACAAACTCCTGTAAAAGTGGGACAAGCTGCTCATAATGCCCAGAGAGCAGAAATAGGAGGAGAGGGAATATGAGGGGAAAGGTAAGGTTGAAATGGAAAGATGAGGAGGAGGAGGAGGAGGAGGGGCCGAGTAGATGAAGATCAAGGCGTCGTGTTTAGAAGAAGTGACAGAGGAGAGGAAGGAGGGGCTGGGACGGTGCCAAGGTTGTGAACGAGGATGAGAGAAGGCAATGGTGTCGAGGGAGAGCAGATGAAAAAGAGGATGAGGCGGTTGTCGGAGGTGCGGATGTGGAGAAGAAGAGCAGCTTGAAACAATACAGGGATGAAGAGCACTCGGGATGGAGGAGGGAAAAAGAGGAGAGGAGGCGGGGGGGGGGGTTGATAGAATGTAAGAGATAAAAAAACACAAAAGCACTCAAGCTGCTGAAGTGGAGAGTATAGATGAGAGGATGAAAAGAGAAAGTAGAGGAAAGAGCGAGGGACAGGGAGGAACAGGAGGAGGAGAGAGAGAGTTCTGTCTGAAGATAATGACGGACTCACAACATGAAGTCTTGCTCCCAGCTGGGCAAGTTGCCCCTGACAGCAATGGTTGTGCTCTTCACATTTTGTACCTTTAGAGTCACATAAGTGTTGAATTTCTCTGTTCGGGAGAGAAGGGGTGAAGAAAGAGATGGGTTACAATGTATAGTCCCTGTGAGATATAGATATTATAGTCTACAGAGTAACTGCTTCCCATCCCTCCAATTCCATTAATGGCTGCAGCATGTAATGTGTCCTCAGTCTGCTTAAAAGATTTATGTCAGATAACAGCGAGTCTCTCCCTCGCTCTGCTGCCAGGATCCCGGGTCTTACCTTGGGGTCCATCCAGCTTGGCTTTCTTCACTGTGGACACAGAGAGGGACAAAGTCACACAGAGGAACGCCATCTGCTTTCACAACAACAGGATGAGCGTGATAAATTTAGACACAGTCCGTGAATTATACATTAAACTGGACTAAGAATTTAAATACATGTTGGACATATTTTCTAATCCCCACTGACTGGCAATAGGTATTCAGTGGATACTCAATAACTGCTCGAGTGTAAACGCAGGGAACAGAATTTGCAACTATGCAGATTTGGAATAAGTGCTCTGCCTTTTTTTTGTTTGCCATAAGGTCCAGACATGTTGGCACTGGGTGTGGTAGCAACACATGGAAACACACACCGCTGTGCTTCATCAGTACGGGATACAGAACCTGGAAGTACAGAATATACCTACGTGCAAAAATAAAGAAGCATATAGCACAGAATTCAAACAGATTCCCTAAATACTCATATTAATCACGTGGTTTTATTAGAAGGGATTCCAGTTGTAATAGTAGTAGATGTGGTGCAAAACCATTTCATATTTCAGGGCCCAATAAAACCTGTTAACTTTGGGACTGTATTTATTGTACAAGCATTCAAAGGGAACATGCCCTCCTTTATCAAACACAGAGAGTTTGAAAGATTCTTTCAGAGTACATTTAAATCCCAGGCTCTCTCTCTCTCTCTCTCTCTCTCTCTCTCTCTCTCTCTGCAGCATCTTTTTTTTACCAGCTTTGACGTAACTCACATACATTTTTAATGCTCCACTACCTACTGCCCTCCACCACACACACACACACACACACACATGCTACAGATCCCCACACCACACTGCAGGTGTGTACACATCACACACACACATTTGCATTATTAACATGCAAATGAAAGCTCATTATGCTATTGTAACCAAACCTGCACCTTTAATCACCTCTTGAGAAACGCAACGCCAACACCAATTCACGACTTATCTCACAATGGTCTCCCCGGACCGTCCGCACCACAACCGGTCGCCATCAAAATAAAAGGTTGACATGAAATTGCCCTGAGTCAGCAACGCACTTTTCTTGTTTCTATTTCTCACTACTTTTACTTCGTATTTCTTTTCATGAATCACACACATTTCCGGCTCAATCTGCGGCTTAAGTGCCATGCTGTTACGTCAGCAGGCACAGAAGCTCTCACACACACTCTCAGCTGCAGTGACTCTCTCTCACACACACACACACACACACACACACACACACACACACACACACACACACACACACACACACACACACACACACACACACACACACACACACACACACACACCTGCAGCAATGACAAAAGAAATTAGAAATAGAAACCTCTGCTTCAACACAATAAACACAACGAATGAATGAAGACAAGAAAGGGTCCGAGCGATGTCTTCAGCAGTCCTTTTACATTGTTTAGGCAGACCACGCTGTGTTTTAGTGCCAACACTAAAACAGCCCTGGAAATATATCAGTACATGAGGAGGATCAATAACAGAGGAATTGGATTTTCGACAGTGGAAAGCTGAAGCTTAATAACCACACAATCATAAATCTCTATGACAAGGTGAGTTACGATGAGAAAGGTCCACAAGCTCCACAAATGTATCAAAGCAGAAAGGAGGAGCACAACACAAACACTGTACATGTCGCTGCCTATGACTCGTAAACAATAAGCTGTAACATTTGGATAAATTGACTCAAATGTAGGTCATAGGTAAGTAGCCTGGATTCAGAAAACGAGGTCAAAGCTATTACCATCTATCAAAATCTGATTAGATGTCTTTAAGGACATAACAAATCAAAGTGTTTGTGTTTTTGTATTCTTTAATCAGAGAATGTGCAGCATAATCTGTTGAGCCCGCAGCAGTACATTTTGTGCAACCCCATTTACTTCATTCAGGAAGTACCTCTGACACAGCAGACTGTGACTTATGGGAACTAAGCGGATTGCCAAGAAAACAGAGACTTGACAGGGAATCAAGCGAACCCTTCGACGAGAACTGTCAAGAGAATGTAAAGTAGGGAGTTCAGCCATCCACTGACGTGATTCAGATAGACGGCGCCTTATTCTAAAGGATTATATACAAACGCAGATCTGCAGTAGTACTGCTGACGTTACACTCCCAGATCTCGGGACACAGAGAGAAAACTACATTTAAAAAAAATGTGTAATATCTGCAGGAAAAGATGCCCGAGTTAATCTGTATCTGAATTCTGCTTTGTCGGCAGATGCTCCAAAAGAGAAAAAAATGCTGCATATTCAAGAGGCGCAAAGTACTGTGGAGGCCAGAAATAGCTCCGGTCAGGTAAGCATGAATGATGTAACAGGAACAGGAAGAGGGCTCTCTGCCAAGTCTCGTAGTCTACGACACTGACAGCCGCAGCCGGTGTTTATGAATGAATAACGCTCAGGGTCCTACACCCGGGACGCTCAGTGGGGGGAACTGGGACGGGATGAGGTGGGGAAGCATCCATAATGGGCCTGGTGTAGAAAAGGTGACTTTGAAACCCCCCCTTCATTTTCATTTTGTCTCCATGTCGCTACATGTCTGGAACTCAAACATATACGTCCACACACTCAAACATACGTCTACACACTCATTTACTGAGCAGGGCTCGATCAGATTTAGAGCCTAAAGGATTCGTTCGTTAATCAATTAGGTGATCAACAGAAGAGTTGTCATTTCTCAAGCAAAACTACAAATATTCTGCTTCCTTTTACTTCAATGCGAGTTTTTTTTTATAGTGAAAAATCCTAAACACACTTCACGTTGCAGTAAAATTGCAAAACAAAACCTCGCTAGTTGTCATCCCTGTATGTTTCAATGAGTTAACGCAACACTCAAGTTGTTTTTGCAATTATGCTGATTCAACCTCTATGTGTTCAACGAAAGCCTAAAACGCCCTGGAGGACCCCAGAACCCGTTTTAGAAGCCCCCCCCCCCCCCCACAACCCAACGTGGGTTGTCTATTCCTTGATCACTGCACCCAGGATGTGAAGCTGGAGGTGGTGCCACTTTATGAGTAACCACAGCAGATGCTTATTCATCGAGTGTCAGCATCAAGGAAGGGTGACGCATCGCTTCAAGTATTCCCTCACGACTACAGCGGAGCGGCAGAGCGGAGGCGGCGGTGCGGCAGCGGCATCAGCATCAGCATCAGCGGCAGCAGGGGCTTTTCCTCGTCCTCCACCTCCTTTGACTGCCCACGCATGAATGAACACAGCAGATGACACACACACACGCACTCAAACACACCGCAACAGTAAGGAGGGAGGGAAAACAGCGGTTCTCCTCCTTACATGAAGACATTAATAAAGTCCTCGTTCACACAAGGAATCTTTCTATGAGTAAATAAACAACATGTCATTCATCAACAGTGCCGTGAAAAGTCTCCCAGTGGCATCCCCCCCAAAACGTGCTGTGCTGTCCGTTGAGACTATAGCTCCGGTGTGATTTAATGATTGATCAGCACAACCCGCTCTGCTAACGTCACACAGACTTTTCTACGGAGCTGGTAGCCCGCAGGGCTCTGTCAGACAACCGGTGCAGCTAAACCTGGAGGAAGTGGCACCTGAGTACCATCAAACGGAGAGTCTCGTTACCCCTTTGATCTCCTCTCTTACCTCCCACACATAGCAGGGACATCTCTGGTAGCGGTGTGAGCGTCCCCGGCTGTCCTCTACTGAGAGCTCCGTGATTTGTTTGGTCAGTCCGTTCGTCTCTTGGTTACAAAAAAAAAAAAAAAACTCTACCCGCCCAATCGTTACCCTAAATGGTACCGGAAGCCAATTAGTATCATCCCTCGCGCTGCAGAGCCGTTGCTCTTTTGACAGGACAAGACACACGAGAGTGAAATCCTCGCCCCCCTCTTCTTCCTCCTCTGCATTGCCTCAGCTCTCCTCCGCTGCTGCTACTCCTGCGCGCACAGCCATCTTGTTTCAGCAGCAGCACCCTCCGCGTGAGGACAGTTCCCCCGCGCCGCCCTGACGTCACGGTTGATGAGAAGCAGGCGGAGAGAGAGGGGGGGGGGGGGGGGGGGGGCTCGCGGTGGGGTGAGCGCGAGGAGACACAGACGGGATGGGGCTGAATTAATACCGGCCTGGCCGGTCTGGTGCACTCAATGATGGCTTCGAGGAATTTCATTCATTGTTTTCAAAGTTACAAAGCATTTTAGAAAAAGTGTTAATCTAATATACCCAGTTTTGTAAACTTAATTTAAACTGTATTATTGTATTTATTCAATTGCACTTTACATCTCTGCAATCAATTAATATTTTAACTGCATGTCAACACATATGTTTGACCGGAATATATAATAATAGCCAGGGCCAAACACAGGAAGTGATTATTAATAATGCTTTAAGGTCATGAGTCCTAATCCCCCATTTTTCAAATTACATATTTATTTCCCATATGACAGACTAAATCTTCCTTCTAAGCCTCATTCTACCAGGGATAACATTATTATAGGGTGGATTATTTTAGGTTGATCTGCAGGTAATACGATTCAATTAAACTACTGGAATCAGCCTGTGAACCAACTTATGTAGTTCTTTAATTGTAGAATGTAAACTCCCAACCCTCATGTTCCCAGAAAAGATTGTTCTTACAGTCCTGAAAATAATAATATCAAGTCACGTCTGTTGACTTGCTCACAGACATTGGGAAGTATACAGTTTTGTGTAATTAAGTGCCTAATATTTACTCACCGAAGATTGCAGTTTCTACAAATATTACAACATAGATCTCATGGAAAGTATATGGAAGATAAGGAAAATAGTATTTATTATTTTTTTGTTTCAAAGTAATTTGTTGGCTTAATAAGGCAAGCAGTAATTTGTCATATGTTTGTACCAAAGTCTCTCTTTCTGTTATTGAAGACATGTTGGTGAACTGGGATTATAAAAGAGTTGCTTGTTTCATGCAATCCTATACTTGTATTCTTATATTTTGTTAAGTCAACTAGAACAACTTCAAAATATTGTTTTTTTAACAATAGGAGAGTGCTGCTGCAGCTGCAATAGCATGCATATATAAGCCACTTTCATACATTAATTGACAGTCAGCAATGATGATGATATGGATAATCAATGGTAGCACGCTGGGTCAAAGATTTACATTGTTCCTTTATCAAAGGCGTCCTGAGTTGAAATGTGATCTGGCCAGTTGTCCCCAATGAATGCACTTTAGGGTACAGTTATGGGCAGAGGTCTGGACTCTAATGGACAGTTTTCGAACTCTCCTCAGTGGGGATATTTAAAACAGGGACTACCAACGCTAATGATTGTGCCTAGAGATAACCCTAAAAGTTAATAGCCTACTTTAGATATAAGCAATCAGAAACAGGCGTGTTTGCTATACAGTAAATACTGGTGTGAGGGGGAAATGGACCTCACGCTCAGGAGAGCACGTAGTAGTACCAATAACAGACGCCAGGGGGCAGCTGTGACTGTCGAGTACTAGAAATACTTAAAGCGACGAAGAGTGTTGTTTACGCCTACACTCGGTTCAAGATGGCTGCTGGAGACAACAGCGGTAGGCCTCCGTGCCTTAATTTCTCCGGTCCGGGTCCTTTGGGAAACAGCCAGCCCAGCAACAGCGTTTTCTCCATGCCAGCGTCCAACGACGGAGCGGCCGGTGCGGCCGGCGGAGCACAGGGAGCGGGGAGGCGACCCAACCCGCAACTGGGGCCTGGCGGCGGAGACAGCAACGGTGTTTCGAGCGGAGCTCAGCCGACTGCGCAGAACTCCCTGCAGCAGTCCGCTGCGGCAGGTGCTGCGGCAGCCGGAGTAATGGCCACCCCGGCGTCCAACATGGCAGCCATGGCAGCCACCGCAGCGTCAAACGCGTCGGCGTCGGGAGCACCGAGCGCCACTCCGGCAGCTGCCTCTGTGCTGGTGTACCGAGAGCCGGTGTACAACTGGCAGGCGACGAAGAGCACCGTGAAGGAGAGGTTTGCGTTCCTCTTCAACAACGAAGTGCTCAGTGACGTTCATTTTCTAGTGGGCAAAGGAATGGGGGTTCAGAGGATACCTGCGCACAGGTAACGTAAATAAGATTAACCGCAGCTTGTTTTTTTTTTAAATATGAGCTAGCTAACTGTGAATCTGAAAAGCGAAAAGGCTTCTTTTTCTTTGCTGCTGCTGATTGTTGACGTTGTCAGGTTTGTTCTGGCCGTGGGGAGCGCAGTGTTTGATGCCATGTTCAACGGTGGGATGGCGACGACCTCAACGGAGATCGAGCTTCCTGATGTGGAGCCAGCTGCCTTTCTGGCCCTGCTAAAGTAAGGAGTGTGTGAGCGCGAGGGCGTGCCATTTAAACTGGTGATTAGGCTGTCCTCGAAGTGGGCGTGGTTTTTAAAAAGGTTTAATTTGTCATCACAGCATATTGGAAAGAGAAAGAATTTGCGGGTGAAATACAGCTCAGACAATGCAACATACAATATGTATATGTATTTATCACATGATTAGAATTCATCAAGCATACAAGTCAATACATTTGAAATGGCAACGTCTGATATAAGTTGTGGACCTGCTGCAGGTTTCTCTACTCTGATGAAGTCCAGATCGGGCCTGAGACAGTGATGACCACGCTATATACAGCTAAAAAGTACGCAGTGCCGGCACTGGAGGCTCACTGTGTGGAGTTCCTCAAGAAGAACCTGAGAGCAGACAATGCTTTCATGCTGCTCACACAGGTCTGCCCCCCCCCCAGCAATGACTGTAGACCAGTTCCTGCATGTGACTTGACGTAAAAATGTTTCTTTAACCGGCGGTGTGTTCATCGTTTCAGGCACGGTTGTTTGATGAGCCTCAGCTTGCCAGCCTTTGTCTAGAGAACATTGATAAGAACACTGGGGATGCTCTCGCCGCTGAAGGCTTTACGGACATAGATTTGGGTAATGTCCCCTCGTGAGTGTCGTTATTGCCACGTGTTATTTTTCAGAATAACGGCCTAACTGACCATTGAGTTTTCCTCTCTCCCTCGCTTAGATACATTGGTGGCGGTGTTGGAGCGGGACACTCTCGGGGTGAGGGAGGTGCGTTTGTTCGGCGCGTCGGTGCGCTGGGCAGACGCAGAGACTCACAGGCAGCAGCTGCAGCCAACGCCCGAGAACAAACGCAAAATGCTGGGCAAAGCTCTCACGCTCATCCGCTTCCCTCTCATGACCATTGAGGAGTTCGCTGCAGGTGAACAGAAACACAATGAAACCAACACTGTAGCTTTATACACACACACACATCCTGTACTTCTGAGCCTGACCCTTGTCTTCGGGTCTTGTCGTCATCCCGTCAGGTCCAGCCCAGTCCAATATTCTGACTGACAGAGAGGTGGTGAGTCTCTTCCTTCACTTCACTGTGAACCCGAAGCCTCGCGTTGAATTCATTGACCGGCCTCGCTGCTGCCTCCGCGGGAAGGAGTGCAGCATCACGCGCTTTGGACAGGTGGAGAGCCGCTGGGGTTACAGCGGGACGAGCGACCGCATACGGTGAGTGAGGAGCAGACTATTAATTAAATGCAATCAATGACTCTGTAAATATTTAGTTATTGTTTATGAACTACAAATGATTTTAGTCAACCATTGTACATGCATCTCTATAGCTATCATTCCCTCTCCCCTCTTGATGTGTTCCCGTTGTGTTTTCCCTCTCAGGTTCTCAGTAAACAGAAGGATATTTGTGGTTGGGTTCGGTCTCTACGGCTCTATACACGGACCCACAGACTACCAAGTTAACATACAGGTGTGGAGCCTGAACCCTTCAGAAAGTTTGTGTCTGCTTTCACTGTACGTTGGAGGCATGACCGATAACATATTTTGGACGTTTGTGTCTCAATGCAGATCATTCACACAGACAGCAACACGGTGCTGGGCCAGAATGATACAGGCTTCAGCTGTGACGGGTCAGCCAACACCTTCAGAGTCATGTTCAAAGAACCGGTGGAGATATTACCCAACGTCAACTACACTGCCTGTTCTACACTGAAGGTCCGTGATGTGTTGGTGATAATACCACATACACATGCAGCACTACGCTTTTTAGGAGTGCATTCCAGTCTAGGAAAAGATGCATGTTATTATTACCCTCATTGTTTGGTCTATAAAATGTCAAAAGTTACCGGTAGTCAGAATTCACAGTTTTGCACAGTCTTTAATTGGCTTTTTTGGCTTGACCAACAGTGCACAAATCTAAATATATTAAAATGTACTCTCATAAAAAGAAAGCTGAGAAGCTTGACTTAATAGTAATGAAATAATAATCTGTTTATTGATTAATTGACATAGCATTTCAGCTGTAGTTTGTTTTCCCCCTTTGTGGACATTTTTAGAGTATCTAATCTGTCACTATGCAGCGTTGGCTTTACCAGTTTATTCCACCTCTCCGTCCGTCCGTCTGTCTGTCTTTCAGGGCCCAGACTCTCATTATGGGACTAAGGGGATGCGAAAGGTAACGCACGAGTCATCATCCACTGGCACAAAGACGTGTTTCACTTTCTGCTACGCGGCGGGCAACAACAACGGCACTTCTGTAGAGGACGGACAGATTCCTGAGGTCATCTTCTACACATAGTCACCTCCTGACATTGCAACGATCTTCCATCAAATGTGACAACCTGACACCAGCGCGGGGCCGCACCTCAGCAGCCGTTCTGGGGACTAATCTCTCAGACATCATACTGTTCCCTCCATATAGTGCACTACAGTTGGCCACATGGGAAGACAAATAGCCAAAAAAGGCAATGTAGGCCACTACATGGGGCGTAGCTTGTCATTTGAGAAGCTGCCTCTCTCTTTATCAGCAGCTTCCTTTTCATCCCTTTGTGTTGTAGTGACGCCAGCCTCTGAAACAGACATGACTGTTACCGACTCCACAAGGGAGGAAAAGAGGGAGGGAGGAGCCTCTCAGATTATTCACAGTATCGATGTCACTGCTGTGGATTGACGGCATAAAGCTTGACACTGAATTCTACTTTAAGCTGTACAGTTCCCCTTCCTGTACTCCACAGAATTAGTGCAAAGGAGTCACAAACTGTATGAATGTACAGATCTGCCAAGACAAGATCCATATCACCGTTCAGTACAGACCAGCATTTCACTCAATTTCACATCAGCTGTAACTTCCATAGAACAGTAGACCTCATAGGCTTTATAAACTCTTTGAACCAAACTTCATATTAATCTCAACATGATAATGGTAAGCAATTTTTCGGGTTTCTACATAAAGTACAATCTGTGATATCTTGTGTCCTTGCTTGGTAGTTGCCTATTCCCAAGATACCTTGCACTTCTCGGCCTTGCATATGTTCATTTGTTTGTTCTATGGATGCACACTAATGCTTCAGATAAGTTTCTTTTTAGCTTTGTTTTAAAAAGTGTGGACGGAAGAGCTTTCCCTCTCGGTGTGGAAGGTAAAGGGTTGTATATTAAAATGTCATTTATTAACATTATATATGTAACTTGAAATAACTATTGATTAAAGCGTGAAGAAAGATGTTGTGTTTCTTGTGTTTTTGGAAAAGAGTTACTCTCAGGAGTAACTCTTAACCAGTAGCAGAAACTAATCATTTAGGTGAGAGAAAATATAAAGAATCTAAAAAAAAAAGAATTTGTCTGCTAAATATAAACCCATCAACCAGTTATCTTCTCTTAGCATAACGTCTAGAAACAGGGAAACTGTCCGTCGTCTATCAGCTCCTTGTGAGCTCACTACCTGATGGGGAGTTTGTTTGGGACTTTTTAAAATGTATTTATTTTATTGAATGAAATCAAGTACAACCCTGTGAACTAAATGGTATGGAGGAGTTCAGTGTTGAAGTAATTGGAAAAAAAATAGCAAGAATACGAATCAATCAAATAAAACTTTAAACAATAAGATAATCAAATTTGCAGTCGCTTATTTTCTATTAAAAGCTAACTTTTTTTTGTCGGCAAGAAAAGTACAAGACTGTTGATGTATGCTTATTTTTCATGTTTTGTGTTTTAACCCAAACATATTTTATTTCTTAACTCTGCATAGAAACTTTTAGTTTCTAGGAAGATTTCGAAGGTTTCTCTGTTTTCAGTCTTTGTGCGACGCTAAGTTAACCGGCTGCTGGCTACAGCCTCGGGCTACACTCACCATATAAATGTAAGAATGGTGTTGATCTTCTCATTTAATTCACTGCCAAAAGCAAAGAAGCTATTTCCCAAATTAAGTCCACGACAGAAATAACAGTATTTCGGGAGTCACAATTTCATCATGAGTTGAATGATTTTATTAATTACATCCACTGAATAAAGGTCCAATCCAGGAAGTTTGACTTCTGTAACACTTTATTGTGGTTTCCATGGTTTATTCTGGCCTTTATATATGCATTATTGCAGCAGTATCACAGTGCACTGTACAAGCCCATCCTGGCAGATGAGATGGAGAGGGGGGGGGGGGGGGGGGGGTGATGTGGAGGAATAGAAGAAACAAGGAATACAACTGCTATCCAATTGTTCCCCAAAACCCTCGCCCTAGGCACTTGGGGTGTACTGTAGCTGTGAAATGAAAAAAGCATCACTGCTTCCACTAGTCTACAACACAAGCTTAAAGCTTTGCTTCTGCTCCGGACTCAAAGTCAAAACAACTTGTGCGATGTATCTTTAAGCCTGTGCAAAATGTTTAAAGTGCCCACAGGGGTTAGGGTTTAAGAGATTGATTTGGTATTTTAGAATCCAGGCTCAATGTCTACAATTTGTCCAAGTAGTTGTCAAGAGCAGGAATGCCCTCTTTCAGGCCTTTGCGTTTCCTAATTTCACCGACAACCTGGAAGGGTCTGGTGGTGGAGTCGCTGGGGTCTCCCTGAAGAATCTGCCAGTGGTCAAACACACACTGAGGAAAGGCCTGGCCTCCAGTGTTGCTGCGCAGGTCAGCTGTGAACCCTGGAGGCAAAAAATACAGATAAATACTAATGTTTTAAAAAGAGTATTCTTCTCTGTCATTAATAAAGAAATAACTAGATAAGACCAATGCATTAAATAAATAAATAATTTTACAACTCACCAAAGGACTCGCTGACAGGCAGGTAGGCTTTCACCACAAACATGGGAGTGCCAATCACTTGGGATTCCTCAAACACATGACCTCGTTTCCTGTTCAACACCCCGTAGATACCACCGACCACCTGCTCGGGGCACTGCACGGACAAGAAGCAGAGCGGTCAGACCTGAAGTGTGAACTGGCATCAGAGAATTTTCAAGCATAATTACAATTCACTTTTTTTCACATTACAAAATTGTCCATAGTCCCATAATGGTACAGTCATAAAAAACCTGAAGTCACTTCTTTAAATCTCCAAACTTTTATAGATCTATAACAGTTTCATACTGAAACATAATAAAGTTTAGTCTGTACAGACATCAATTATATGCTACAATAATATTTATAGATTTACAAAACTGATTTGGGGTCATTTACAATTGCACCACTTCACAATGTTGTTTTAAGGATTCATTTTGGAGGTAATCGGCCTCCATACACACCTGTATCTCCACCAGGTATATCGGCTCCATGAGTCGTGGCTGAGCAGTGAGCTGGCAGGCGTACAGGACCCTACGAGCCGTGGGAATAATCTGTCCTCCACCACGGTGGATGGCGTCTGCGTGCAGTGTCACGTCGTGAATGTCAAATCGAACTGCGCGCATATTCTCCTCACACAGAGCACCCTGCATGATGATGACAGAGAGTGCAACTTTACAAACCCAAGCACACGCTTTTAAAAGAACACTATCACAAATGCATCGGAACTATATTGTGTCTGATTACACCCAGCTAATTATTTCAAATGTACTTGCAGTCAAAGTTAACTGCTGCCCACCTCTTTAGTCGCCCACTGGAAACCAGCCACGACACTGTCCTTGATCTCGTTGAGGTACTGAACCCCCTTCGTCATGTCTATCAGCAGGTTGGCCCCGTTTCCGTCTGGACCGAAGCACCAGATCTGTCGGCGAGGTAACGTGCGCGGGCCTTGAGCTCCTGGCGATGGCTGACATCCCCCTTCTCGATATCTTCAGCCAGGCCGTCGGGGAAAGGGCGGGACTTCATGAAGAGACGATTGTGCTTGTTGGGGGACTTGGACAGACACATCTGGTCTGACTCTTCCATCACTGTCTCTCTGTAGGACACGACCGGGTCTGATTTCTGGAACGAGATGAAGGAACTGGGAGTCAAAATTGAGAGCACACAAGTGAGCAGCAAATGTGCCTTTTGTTGCGTATAATCTCCTAAAATCATTTTAAGTGTTTCCGAAAGAATAATACTTGTTATTCTCAACTTGGGCCTTATTTTCCTAGCTTTGCTGTTATCATGAATATCTGTGGTCTAATGTTACTTACGACGCGCACTCACACAGCTATGCAAAGCTCTGAAGTTTAATACAGACAAATCTCGCTTCTCCTTGTCTCACCTTCAGTGGAATGCCGGCGTGGTCTTCCTCCAGGTCCTTCAGGCAGATCTCCAGGTGCAGCTCTCCCGCTCCAGCGATGATGTGCTCCCCGGACTCCTCGATGATGCACTGCACCATGGGGTCAGACTTGGCCAGACGCTTCAGTCCCTCCACCAGCTTGGGCAGGTCAGCGGGGTTCTTGGCCTCCACAGCAACTCTGACCACAGGGCTCACACTGAACTTCATCACCCTCATGTTGTGGGCCTGCGGACAGAGCCAGAGTCACCAAGCTAAAAGTGTTGTTGTAACAGGAAGAATTATGCCGACAGCGAGCAATAGATCAGTATAAATAACTGATGATGATACACTGGTGTGGTGCACCAGTAGTTGATCTACAATGTAAAGGGGTAAAAAAAGCAATACGCTACTTGTTCAAAGGTGGTAATAGTCCCTGTCTTAATCAGGAACTGGTCTACTCCAACAAGACCCACGATGTTGCCACACGGGACATCTTCTATGGGCTCCACATACCGGCCCATCATCAGAATGGTCCTGGATGAAGGGAAAGAAGGAAATGGACATAAAAAGTTGCGAAACAAAAACATGACAACAAAAGTGTGAGAGGACAAACTGTGTTTTTTTTCCTCGACATCCTCACCTCTGGATGGGTTTGATGTAAAGGTCCTCCTTCTTGCCAGGGGTGAAGTTTGGCCCCATGATACGCACTTTCAGGCCAGTGGACACACAGCCAGAGAATACACGGCCAAATGCATAGAAACGACCCTTGTCGTTGGTTGGGACCATCTTGGAAATGTACATGATCAGAGGAGCCTTAGGATCGCAGTTCTTAATACCTGAGAAGACAGCAGAGATAGTAAGCCCTGCATATAGTAAAGCTAAAATACAGCTTACAAATTAGGTCAGTATTTTATTAAAAAACCAATCATCAAACGCTCCAGATCAAATGATGTCTTCTCCAGAGTGTAAAGGCGTGTGGTGCTGTGAAAATGTTCCACTGACCCATGGCAGCCTCGTCGTCTCCCGGCCCTTCATAGAGCAGCTCACAGCGGTACTTCTGTGCAGTGACGGGGGAGGGCAGGTGGATGGTGATCATCTGGAGCAGGGCCTCCCCAGCAGGCAGCCAACGGCGCATCACAGCCTTCAGCAGAGGCTTCCCCTCTTTGTCCTTGTCCTCGGAGTCTAGTTTGACGTCCAGCTTCTCAATTAGTTTGGCTATCTCTTCCTTCTTGAAATTCATGATAACGTCAAAAACCTAGACAGTGAGAAAGGGCAAAACGATCCTTAACTTTTTTTTTTAAACACCCCTCCCTATGTGTACACTTTTATGTAATATTTGAAATAATTGTGATGGCGAATTTTTGTTTGTAGAGAAATACTGGTGAAAATCTGTGCAGTCTATGTATTGCTTTCAGCGTCTTCATCTTAATGTCCTCCTGGTTGTGTGCCTTTTCTGTCAACCATGTTTATTTTTGGTGTTACCACTAAAAGGTGCAAAGGACAGAAATGTTAAAATCCTACATGGATAAAGCTGTTTCTGATTCTGATGTAGGCGCTTTAAATTCATTTTTAACAACACAGAGACGTGTGAAGGTCATCAGAAAAATGAAGGCCTGACTTAGTAAACATATTAATTGTTATGTCACTTTTTTTCTTCTTCTCTCCATTCACCTTAAAGATGGGGTCCAAAACGAGCTGGCTGAAGGTGCGGGGAAGTTTCTGGCCATCAGGACCGGTGGCAGTCTTACTGAACTTGCCGGCATTTGGATCAAAATATCTGTATATAAATTATTGCACAACATCATGACACTCAGATGATTGACATCTAGCTCATAATCCTGTTTTAATTGTGCAATATATGCCAGTTATTATGAAAATGTCTTGCAGACGTGTGCAAGAATAATTTAAAGAGCAACTTAACACCAGCTGAAAATCGAGGTTTTGCTGACCTCTGGTGGGGTTTACTTCTTGTGACGTAGAAGTGTACTTCAGAGTGTGGTTTGTGCACCGTGTATCACTGTTGTGTGTGGTTACAGGTACAACAGAGCACACTTCTGAGATACAACAAACTTTCAACTTTCAACCAGAGAGGGCAGTCAAATGCTGCTTTTCAGCCTCATGTTAAGTTATTATGTGAAGCATATTTCTGTCTGGACGTGTTGATCATCAAGTTTACCTATCTCCCCACAGTTTCTTCATCATGTCCTCCACTTTCTTACACCTCGCTGCTGGACCCAGAGCATATCCTTTCGAAGTGAACTTCGCCACATACATCTCAGCGAACTGCTTCAAGGTGAAAGCCCAGCCGTGGAGGCCTGAGCCGAACCCAACTGTACCGATAGCAGGGTCAATCTGAGGGGGAAAAAAAAGAGGTTCAGCATTCTCAGACATCGTAGCTATAGTAAATGTATAGCAACAAATCACAGCTATTTCAGCATATCTTTGTCTCCGAGTTGTTTTCGAGCATCTGCCTCACCATGATGTTCCCCATGGGCCCCCCCTCATCCTCTCCGTAGGTGGAGATAATGACGTTGACGTTCTCTACGATGCGCTGAAAAGTCTGGAAAAGCGCCTCTGGCTCCAGCTGCAGCTCAAGTAGAGCCCGGTCCATCTTGTTCATCATCAGGACCGGCTTGATGCGCTCAGCGATCGCCTGCCGCAGCACGGTCTCTGTCTGCACACACACACCTGTCGGAGGACAAGAACAGGTGAGCCTCTGTTTAAAAGCGAGAGTGCGCGTGTAGAATGTGGAGGACGAGGGCGTCGTTATTACCCGAGACACAGTCCACCACTACCAGGGCTCCGTCAGTTACCCTGAGGGCAGCAGTGACCTCAGAGGAGAAGTCGACGTGACCGGGAGAATCAATCAGGTTGATGAGGAAGCCGTTTCCGTCTTTACTGTTCTTGATAAACGCCAGGTCGTTTTCTCCAAGCTCATAATACAAAGAGATGGCCCTGTACAACAGAGGGAACAGGAAAAGGCTTGTTCACTGTTCACCGAGCACTACCTACCACTACTAATTGAAATAAATGGAAAGACCAAGATGGATAAAATGAAGTTCAATTCAATTTAATTCAACTGAATTCATTTCTAAACTGAGTAATCACAATACTGGAATGAGCCAGACGGTCCTCTGACTCAAATGAGGCAGATGTGCTGAGTGGCTTGACTGGAATGATACAGTTATGGTTCTTTGCTGAATTAGAGAAATACATACAAGTTTCACCACTTTTAATAGGTTGCACCAAAAAACACAGAGCTGTTCCTAAACCCACTTCTCTGAAGCACATACGTTGATTTGATGGTGATGCAGCGCTCCTGCTCGTCTTTGCGCGTGTCCGTAAAACGCGTCTCTCCGGCACGGGAGGAAGCAATGATCCCTGCCTTGGACACCAGCGAGTCCGTCAGAGTGGACTTCCCATGGTCCACGTGGGCAATCACAGACATGTTCCTGATGTTGGACTTCTTGTCCATGATGGCACGGATCTGACCCACAGTGAAGTTCACCTGGTGGGGGTTAAGTTTGGGGGGTTACATTCATCCATTTACAACCAGCATAGGCTCATCTTATTCATCATATTGTATTTATCTATGTCCACTGCCAGATCCCTGCAGCCGTTCCATGTAGAGTTATGAAAAGAAAGAAACTTGAAACTGAATCCATCAGCCGGACTACGAGGAAGGAGTGTGGGCACTGCATAAAGACTTTATCTTCTGGTTCCTAATCAAGCAACACACCAGGAATGACCATGCTGCAGCTGGCTGGGCCGAGCTGAACCGTCTCACAATCACGAGGGAACAGAATACCTTGAATTCCCCTTGAATTCTTCATATTTATGTTGAATTTTATTTGAAGCAATATATGTTGCTCATGCTCAATCCTCTGATATCACAAATACAAGATACAAGTGAGGCCTAAAATTGAGTAATACAATGATGTATGCATACATCAGAGACTAAGAAGAGACTAAGGCATTTTTTAAGATGATGAAGGCTTTTCAAGAGATGTTTGTTCGCATTTTCACTGTCGGCCTATCCTATAATTTATTTGTTAATATGAAAAGACAAGCAGCATTATTTAACAAAATGTTTAGCGTGTTAAATGCCTTCGTTCACGTAATAATGATAGAAATATGAAGTTTGGGATGTCCAGACATTCACTCAGACAACCAAAGGCTATTACATCATAATAATAATTAATTATAAGCCATTATAAAGCACCATCCACCATTGAAACGAAATCCACTGCAGCACTCGCTGTCGGTGACGTATTATATGTAATAATGTATTTTGTCGCCTGTTATATATGAGATAGAGTATGGATATGGCGCGATCTCTTGTAATCTAATCTAAATCTACAATTGAGTAGAAACATGATTCCCCACATGTGAATTGGACATGTCAGCCAGGATGCATGCGACTCTCTCGCAGTGTGTTGACACCCAATATTAGTGCAGTCATGCTACAGCAGCAGCTTGATTATTATTCAATTATTAAAGGATTTGCTATGAACGTCACAGTGAAGTAGAGCGGGCCGTGCAAGTAAAGGCCCGGCTGCCTCATCAGTTGGCTGCTGCTGCGTATGTTTTAACTGACTGCATGCAGAGCCTTCATGATCATATAACACTACCAGAGCATCGGCATCCTTTTCACGCACGCACACGCACACGCACACACACACACACACACACACACACACACACACACACACACACACACACACACACACACACACACACACACACACACACACACCTGACAGGCTTCATTGCAGCTTGTTGCACCCGACACCTTTACAACTATAAATTAAGGTTGTGTGGTAGAGCGGCTGACAGCCCGCTTTTAACCTGCTACAAATAGATTAAACACACATATCAGCACAGTACTGACTCACCATTTTGTCTGCAGATGGTTGGTCTTTGCGTGCAACGGTGTATTGCTGTAACACACTGCCTCGGAGGACAGGCAGTCCCGGTGGTGACAGGAGAGACGCTGCTGTTGTTGATGCTGCGGATGCCGTGTAGCGGTTCAATACAGAGGCTCCGGCAGCAGGGGGCGCTGCTGCTCAACATCCGGGTCCTATTCCCGTCTGGACGTTTGGCCCACTGTTGTACTGCGGAGGCCTCTGCTGCTAAGTGGGTTCATGTTTGAGCCTGTGTGAGAAAGAAACACAACATTACATTTCAACATTACATTTTGTCCAAGTATTTATTATTTTGAATCACGGTGCCCCACAAAAGCAAACAAAAAAAGCAGAATTTCACTTGAGTCAAAAGCTAAAATGGCAGTTAGCTTACTGTTAAACAGCGTTACTCTGCTACGCTAGGCTAGTTACCTTTTTAGCAGGACCAATTTAGCTGTTTTAGATCTCCATGAGTGAATTAAACTACTTTCTTATTTATGCGAGATAACAAACCAATTTACCAGAATATTAGTGCACTGAAATATTTAAATGACAAGAAATGGCTAACTAGCACGGCAAAGTAAGTAGCGTTAACACTATTTAAATGTAGCTTAAGCTAATCAAGGCTAGCCGTGGCAATCTTCAGCTAGCTTTAAACGTTTTTGGGTCTCTTGCTGTAGCAATGTGGTTAGCTGTTAGTTGCGTAACTGCACAATCAACAAATTTGCCAAATATTGTAATTAAGTGTTAACCTTAGGTGAATCATTTTGTCAGGTCTGTCTCAGTTATCCATGTTAACCAGGGACCCATTCCTTCTGAGTACACAACTCCTTTAATGGGTATGTAATCAAAGAGAAAATTGAGAGAAAGTTGCAAAATTGCAAAGTTGGGAGCTGGAGGAAAGGCCATTTTGTGACCTAGATTTTAATGTCAGTCTAAAGATTCAGCTTTTAAAGGTCAACACTGCAGGTCTATTCCTATTTTCATTATTTTGTCAGCCTCATCTTTAAAGGTTTGGCTTCATTTGAGCAAACATTACCATTTCCTAAACTATGTTATAAATCCTATAACACTGCACTGTATGAATCAAATATTTAATGTAGGAGATATTCACTTACACTCATAAACGATATACAAATATAGAAAAAGGTATCTCTACTTAAAAATGTCTCTGTAGGAGAATTTGTAACTGTTAAAATTCAAACAGTGTTGATTTAATTTGGTTGTATTCACATGCTTTAGATTACTGAATTGTGATTAAACTCTAATAAAAAAATGGAGCAAAGTGGACATCCTGTTCACGTGATTGTCTTTGTGTTGATGACATTTTAGCAGGTGAAAGTAGTCAAGAAATATCTACCACTTCGAGCACCACTTCGTGGGTGTGTCTATGCCTTTGATAAAGAGGGTAAGCAGCTTTTCTTATTGGAAAATATGGATCCTCTGTGAACAAAGCAAAGGCTGTACTCTTTCAGCATGTTGTAGCAGTCTTCCACCAGCTGAGGGCAGAGCAGGGCCAAACATCTTAGGAGTGTTGACAGAATCTGAATTGGGACAATAAGATGAGAACAGAATGAGGAAAAGTCGAGTGATTGAATCTGTGCTTTGGTGAACATGTTCTTATGAACATGCACACGTGTGTTTGCAGAAGGTAGTGGGATGTGTCCTGTTACCTCAGTAGACTCAACATGCTCAGAGGAGAGACACACTTCATTCCCTTTTTCAAGGATGGCACATAATGGGCCTTCATGAGAGCAGATGTGTACCTGACATAGTTTTTTGCAGTGGAAGTATGTGTAGTGTAGTTGTTTTCTTTTTTTTTAAAATAATAATATACAAGACTTTAATACTGTAAACTAAGGGGACAATTTCACAAAAAGTATGTGACAATATTTTTTAATGGGCACGTTTCTTACAACAGTTGAAAAATGATCGATAATAAATGGATTTTTTTTCAGTTATTTTTTATACTCACTTATAACTTATCTATAAAACATTAACACATGTTTAACCATAAGAAGTCCATTTGTTAGAACAAGCAAACTAAAGTTAAATTCAAAGGTAAAAAATAAACACAAGGGAGACAAGATATTAAAGTTTCTGGTGAGAGCCAAAAAACAATTATTTCGATGGTAATTTAATTTCAATAGCTCTGTGTCATGTTTCCACCAGTGGAGTTGACCAACTAACAGTGATGCTTGGTGCAAATGCAGCCTGCTGCCAGGTGTCCAGTCACTCAAGGAGATGAGCACCAATTACTTTGCTATAAAAATAGTGCCTGTTTTATTATCTGAATCTGAAATCTGCACCCATCGCTTATCGCAAAAGGTTTTAGAAATGCATAGAATTGGCTCCTAAACTTAACAGAAGAAGAAGAGAAGATTAGAATACAAATAATGAATACCAATACAATTATAGAATTAGTTAATCAAATGTATGTTAATATAATATATTTCACCACTAAACACAGGCATAATTTAAATATTGGTTCCTATACTGATGACATATATGTGAACAATGCCAATGATAGATTTTTACTCTGCAGAAACTGATCTAAATCTAGACTTATAATGAGTAATGGAGTAACTACGGGTCAAGCTCTTTAATGAAATGTGAGAGCTGACCAACAACCTAAGTGACTGAAGAAAATTCCCAGTGCTGCAGTCGTGAAACCACTTACAAGACACTTGTAGCTAGGAAGGTAAAGAGAAACTTCTAGACAGGGAGGCAGTTATCTTGTGTTTATGATGTGAACGTGCTGAGCTGCCATATTGTTTTGAGGTGTGTTTCATCTTCATTAATCTTCACAAGCTGAATCTGGGGTTGTACCACTTAAGAAGTGCTCCAAACCTGAACAACCCATTTCACTCCACACAGCACAGAATTGCTTTTGTTTCTCTTATTTGTGACACACCGAGAATTTTCCACAAACTGCCGGTACTGAGTCATTTTGTGCTCATCAGAGTTATCACTGAGCTCCAGATAAGAGCCATCCAACATGCATTTCACGGCTGGTGATAAGGCTGTATTCTTAGAGCACAGTCTCCGCCTCTCTGTCCTATGGATATGAAAAACAGGTCTATCTGGATTCATCTCAGTAGCTGGGACTTTTTTTCACCCGTTAGATTAAGCAGCTTGACTGTGATTTCATGGTCAATTTCATATTATTTGGTGAATCACTTCCAGAAATGTCAAATATGTATCCTTTCATCCCAACTATACCCATGAGTGGATGTAACTCTTCTTCACCCTCAGTCACGTGCATCTAAATGGACACGATAATATGGATTACAGTATGATATCATCAGCAACTTGCAATAACACAGCAATTTGTGTTATCTGTACTGAGCTGCAAACTATTATTGATATCCAGCGATGTGCTTAACATGTCCTGATCATATCTGCATGTACTTTGAAACTCTCTAATCTAAGAAAAGAACAACAATAAAGATAGCAGCGCTCCACTGCCATGCAATTACAGTACTGATAATCTTGGGCTCTCTGTCACAGATATTTAGAATTCAATGCGACAAATATACTTAAGGCAAGTGCTTGAAAGACTGAGAGATGTTGATGACATGGGGTTCCCGCAGGGCCCACAGTGTATGATTAATTCTTTTTGTTTTATAAAATATCAATGGATCCATCCGGCCTGATCCCTCATGAATCATTGAAACTCTAACTCACACTGGCTCCACAAGGATTACATTTTCTAATCTTGAACCTTATCCTGGTATATTATCACCTTATATATGGGGATTCTTTTTTAAATATTAGACATTCTTGAATTGTATATTTCTATTCTGCAAAGACTCTTTGAAAAGCCCACGAGCTGTAAAATGAATCTCCAGCTCCAGGAAAAGAAAAAGCTGCTTCAGTGTTTGATTTATTCAAATTGTGAAACATAATCAGAAAAGATGAGAAACATGCTTTATAGTTCATACAGAAAATGTTTCTCTAAGGTTTGAACCACATAAAGCCCAGGCCTGAATCTGCCCCAGGCCTGAATCTGACCCAGGACCTTTGTGGCATGAGAGTCTCCTTTTCTGTCTTCCCACACCTTCACGTCCCTCCCCACTCTGAACCTTTTGGACGGAACGGTACGGGACAAAGAAAATAAACTTAAAGAAATCAAAAGAAAATATATTCATGTCTGTCAACTTTCAACTGGCTCATGAAGGTAAAAATGTTAAAAGAAATCATCTGAAGAGAAAAGAAAATTGTATTCAATTATTTGAGCTTCCACATATGAGGCAGAGTCTCTTTGCCCAGAGGTGCAACACTGAAGTCGAGAGAGTGATGGAAGGATTGTGTTGATATTTCTTCTGGATACTAGAGGACAAACTATTGATTGTACTTTTTCTATAATGAAGACAAGTATAATAGCTCTGCCACTGAAAGAATATCTTCCCCACTGTGATAATTGTTTGGTACGTCTTTACAAGTGTGCATGTTTCTCTTGAGTTGCTTGGAGGACATGTTACGTAATCTCTTTGCTTTATGAGTCTGCTTCGAAATAGCACGAAGCAGATGCTCCTTATTATAGCAATAAAGATAAGCAAGAGTGAGGCACGGTGAGGTTGTTCTGCTATAGAAAAGCAGACATAAGTTGTCATTGTTCAACTTTGATAATAGAAGCGAAGCTGCACAGCAGCGAGTCTCTCTTTGATAGACACAAAGAAACTGTGGAAAAGTTTTTTTTAAAAGTCTACTTTGACCAATTTGGAGAAGATCTGAGTTTTGTAAAAATTTGGTTAGTGTGAAAGAGCAGTTGTTTCCAACGTTGTCGAGATATTTCACTCAAAACCACTAATGTCAACGTCATGGTGCCATGAGATTAAAAGCCAGTTTATACACCAAAGTCAGTGTGAACCATAAATGTCTGTACCAAAATTCATTCACACTGCTAGCACAGCGACAAATAAACCTAATTTTGTGAAATGGCAGAAATGTTTTCTCCTGTTAATTATCTTATGATTGTCCCACAGGTTGGGACCCGCTGTAATATGTGACTGAGTGAAAATAAAAAAGACGTTAACCAAATGATATTCACAATAATGGTGAAATATACACAATCACTTTGATTTGAAGGAAAATGTAACTGATGAGTGAAGAAAAGAGCAGACAGTTTTTGTTTGTACCACCCTGAGTGAGGGATCAGGCCATAATCTCATCAAATACATTTGAGCTTTCTACTGACAGTGGAAGATTAAGTTAAAAGAGCGACTCCCTCCCCCTTCTGCCTGTCAAAGGGACAAAAAAGAGCTCTAAAACAACCCTGGCCAACAACAAATGAATGTGAAACCACACAGGGAATCATATCTTTATCATGTTGACATCAAAGGTCACCTGTGAGCAACTCTGAGTAGTTCATCTGTCAGTAAGTCTTCTTCCTGTGCCCATTGGCTCAGCTGTCTGCTAAAGACTTGATTGGACAGTGATAAGCTGGGTTCGCCAAATACCGTTGTGTGATATGGCCTTTCAACTTTGTCCCTTTCAACAGACTCAGGCATTCCTCCCAGACATCGAAGACACAGAGAAGGAACGTATTGATCTGGCTTTGTGGGTTTTTTTTCCCCGCTGGGTAGTTTCACTGTAATTTCATCAGCTGCTGTTTTAATGTTGGAATTATGACGCTGAATACAGACAAGGTAAGACACATTTGTCACCGGATCACAGGATGAGACTATGCGTGTAAGAGATGGATTCAGACTGAGTGAGCTTATGAAACAGTTTTAAAGAAGGTTAAATGTATATTAATTTAAGGAGTCTTTGTCCAAGGAACTGAAGACTTTAGTCATATTGTTTAAAAACAAGCAGAATGGGACACAGGCTACACAGCTTTCCCTTTAAGAAACTGATGAACATCTCCATGTTAAACCCGATGCTCAGAGTAGTTCTTTGTTTCAGGTGCATGGTGGGATGGACTTCATTGACCTCCTGCTCAGGAACCCGGACGATACCACCGGTTGCCACAGCAGTCAACCGTGTACTTTCACAATTTATGAAGTGAGTGCGACGGTCATTCCGCACAGTTCGCTCCTGAGCACTCGGGGGACAACATGATCACAACCACCAATCTCAATATAAAAAAATCAGAGTGTGATCTGTATTCTCAACAACGGTCATGTGTTACTGAGCTGAATCTTGGGAGCTCATTCAGTTTCGTTGCGCTTCCTTGTATAGTTGCAACTGTGACTGACAACAATGAGGCAAAGAGTCACGGGCCAATGAGCTCAAGGACATGAATGGCTGGTGTGTTGTCTTGTCTGTGCTCGTGTGTGGGAATATGATTATTTGATTAAGTCTATTCAGCAGTGGTGGTGTCTTGGGATGATGCTTACGTACTCTCCTCTTCCTCCTCCTCAGACCCTGAGCCCCGGAGGAAGTACTGCTGATGACTTCCTGGATGCCTGGCTGGGTGGGAGCGACTCCTCTGCTCCAGCATCCCCCCTGTGGTCACCCTGCACCACTGACAGCGGCATCAACGAGGACGCACCGGCGGACCCCAGAGAGAGTCTTCACCCACCCTTCTGCTCAGTTTTTCCAGCCTTTGAAACGCAGTCTTTCCCTCAGCCTCCACTTCCCGAGAACCAGTCACCACAGCATGAAAGAACATCAGACGTTTCCATTGATCTAGGTAAGACCAGGTGTGAAAAGGAAAAGTATGAGATAAACTGGCAGTTCATAGTGGTGAAAATGCAACTGTGATACTTGCAGCTACAGTCTGAGCTGTGAAACAGTAGAATGTTTCAATAGTGAGCACAAATGTAATTTTAAGATGCACAAAAAAAGAGCACTGGACAGTCCGGTATAAATTGGTGTGAGATTTATCCTTTTGAGTTTCTGTTGCAGAATAATGAGAGCTACTATCTGAGCCTTTTGACAGTCCAGGGTCCTTTCAGAGAGCAAATCATTTGGTTTTCCCATTTCTGAGTATTTATGAAGGATAAAAGGTACAATTCATCATGTGAGGAAATTGTCTTTTTAGGGTTCTTTTGAATAATGTTCCCCTTTCGCATTGCTGATTATTGACCCCTCAGTGCTGGAGTAAACCAGATCTGCAACAACACAAAGATATCAAACAGAGAAAAGTGTGACATATATTTTGTAAAATGTTTTGTAGAAGAACAGCTGGGTGCCGCAATCTCAGAGGTCTAATTCAAGGAAAAAAGGTTTCAACCACTATATGTTGTGTTTTGTTTGAATAAGGGCAATTTTGTGAAATTTACTGGTAAGTTTTACTGGTTCAATCTGCAGGCTGGGAGTCCGATGACCTCCAAGAGCCGTTTGGCCTCGCACACTACCGCACTACGAACCAAACCTCCAGTCAGACTCTCACAGTGAAGGACCTGCTGCTTTCCAGTCCGGGACAGAAGGTAAGCAGAGAAGAGTGGAATATTTCTGTGAAAAGAGTGAAATGTTGTCAAACTTTCAAACCAAACTTCGCTTGACTTCACTTGACTTTCTAGACAAACTTTCTAACCAGCGGGCCCATTAAATATAAAGAATTCAGTCTCCATGCTCCGACTGAATAAAGTATGAACTAACTGTACGGTCCACTACTTCTCTGTTTAATTTGACCAGAGACATTTTTTAAGGTGACCTGTCCCACTCTGAGAGCAAGCGAGGCCCCTAATTAGACACGTTCAATCACGTTCAATCACCTGCACCTCTTCAGTCTGCTTCACTTCACTTTCTGCCCCCGTCTGTTCCTCTCGTGATTGTCTGTCTCACCCTTAATTGAAACCTGCTGTGTCTAATCACCTGCACCTATTTAAACCCTGTGTGTCCCTGGGCTCAGGGGCAGAAAGTGAAGTGAAGCAGATTGAAGAGGTGCAGGTGATTGAATGCAGCAGTGTCTAATTAGGGGAAGGGCAGGCCATCACAGGGGGTAAGACAGATGAAGGCAGGAAATAAAGTGCAAGACACATGAAACATCTCAATAAAACAGAATAAATAACTAACTCAAAACATAAATCGTGACACCTTTGCACAAAAATAAACAGAATTGTATGAACCGGTCCACTCCAGTGCCTTCTTTGGGGTAAACTGCCAAGAGAGTCACTCTAACTGGAATATTCTGTCCATCTGGTTTACAGGCACAGCGAATCCCCAAACATTCCTCGCAGGAGCTTCTTCTTAATGAGGATGAGAAGAAGCTCCTGGCTAAAGAAGGGGTGAACTTACCCAGCAAACTGCCCCTGTCCAAGGTACATGAGCAAGACACACACTTGCACGTATGTAGGGCAGATGTCTTCACGCACCATACACATTCACCGCCTCTTCTCTCTCTGGCACACACATGCTTGCACCAAAATCTAAATCTGTATCCCCAGTTACACAACCTCTGCCAGTTGCCAGTCCCACCCCCCTACAACCCAGTTTTCTCTCACTTAACCTTTCTTCATTCTCTCTTGTCTCTATCCTCCCATGTGTTTCATCACCCTGACAAGTTTGAAGAGAGGGTTTTAAAGAAGATCCGGCGGAAAATTCGCAACAAGCACTCGGCTCAAGAAAGTCGGAGGAAGAAGAGGGACTATGTTGACAGTCTGGAGGGAAGGTAGGAGCCGGCTGCACTCAGCATCCTCACTCAACACGACACAATCTCTACATACATTGGCCTGGAAAAAATGTAACCTTCATCGATAGTGATTTGTTGCGCTCTGAAGCACTCTATAAGCCTGTTTTGTCAGGCACTTAATTAGCTTTAACAAACTGCTGCATGGATGGGAACATTTTAAAGAAAGAGATCCACTTTACTATATCATTGTTGATAAACTGGACTTCATGAAAGCTTTTTCTTTGTCTATGAAGTCTTTGGTTGAAAAAGCTTCTCAACATCACAGGAAATTCATAGCAACAGAAGTGGTTTGTTTGGAATAAAAGACATAAAGCTGAGTGGCGGCAGACGTCACGACTGTGCAAACAAAGAAAGACCACATACTTACTAGAAACTCAAACTTTTTCAAGAGAAAAGAGCTTCACAGAGCTGCACCCAAAGTCAATTGATATCAGGGAAATTCAGCGCCAAAACATCAAAGAAATAAGACTTATCCCTGAAGTCGCCAAAGGTAAAACACAAGTATCCTGCAGATCCACTCATATTTTTAATAATTAACCACTTTCTACAACAAAACTGCAGATTTTTCCAGAATAAACAATCACAAATGTATTATATCAGGCTATTTATATGGTAAATTAAAGTACGATGAAAGTGTGATGAGCACAGCTTGCAGCTTCCTGAGGCTGTTCTCAGGTACATTGATAAATGCTAACACAACTTAGTTTAGTATGTTAGCATGCTAAGGACTGACATATAATGAATGAACTGTAACAGAAAGTGAATATTTTCCAGCAAGAAATTTGAAAATAAACAGTGCAGCTGTGAGCTTTCTTTGTCTGATCTGAGGTCAGTTGGACAGAAAACACACAAAAGAGCAGCTGATAAGGCTCTGTGTTGCAGCTGGAGGGGGATTGAACGGTGGTTGAAGATGCTGTGTAGATGCAACATATCACAATAGAGGAGCAGGAGGTTTTGCCAAGATGGAGCTCAGTTTAGTGCTCCGCCTCCTCTACCTCCAGGCTATGAAGAATGAACCCCATCACCAAATGAGCTTTTGTCACCAGATTTGTTAATCCTGCCTGCCTCCCCCGTGTTGGCTCTTCCTCCCCATCACACCTCCGCAAACAATGCAGAGTGGTAGAGCTTGTATGTTGAAAGAAAGGGCAATGCAGGAGTATCCACACATGACTCTGTGTGTCAGATCCCTCCAGGTTTAGCCATTTAGCCTTCGCGGGGTATTTGTAGGACTGCTTGATCTTACTAATGCTGAGCTTCAGATGATTGCAGCACTGAACTCTAAAACTTTCCATCAGTGATTCACCTCAGAATATCTGAATCATCTGAGACTGTGTGGAGGTGCCAGGACCAAAGTTGAATGTGAAATCAGAGATGTAGAGAGGAGAGAACAGATTGAGAGTTTGGAGTCCAAAAAAAGGACAAGCTGTAACCAGCAAGTGGTAATCTATGAACCAAGAAACCATGTTGTTTTACACCTGAATCAATAAAGATGGTCTGACAACAGTTTGTGGTAGGCCTACAGCAGGGCCTGAGAGTCGCCAAACAAACCTTTGCGCATATAACCGTTTAAAAAACATACTAACCAAATAGGAGCTTTATACATCTGATCGTGTGTGATATCGGCATCTCATTCAAGCACACGCTCTGTTGCCTCTGTACAACAAAAGTTTCACGATGAGATTATCACGGAGCGCCTCAACGTGGTGTCATTATCAGTCGTTGTTCAGCTTGGTAATAGGGCCATAATGGAGCGTGACTCACAGAGACTAAAATAAATGAGCCACAGCAGAAGAAGGAGGGGGGGGTGGATTCACTGAATGGCAGAATGAGTTGCAAGATAACACTCAGCAGACGGATATTGGCAAAGAGAGAAACGAAGGGGACACGAAACAACATCATAACACAATATTATATGATACCCTTATTTCCTAATTGTATATGTATTTCTCCTCTTTCTCTTCTGTAGGATGTCTGCATGTGGTGCTCACAACCTCAAGCTGCAGAGAAAGATCCAGCAGCTGGAGGAGACCAACAAGTGAGTCCTCAAATCAGCCAACAGGGGCTGCAACTAACGGTTGTTTTCATTATTGAGGGATCTTTCTTGGGACTTTAAGTTGTTTTCTTCAGAAAGTAGTGGGAAAATCCCCATCACAATTTTCCCAAAATGACATCTTCAAGTAGCTTGTCTTGACTGACCAACAGTACAGACCCAAATATATGCAATTTACAGTCATTTAGAAGAGGGAAGAGCATGTCATTCTTGTTTTAAACAAATATTCTGCCATCTGAAGCAATAAACTACCACTGGCAGATTTCATTAGTGGTAGCTTATTAATTAAGCTTACATTAGCTCCACGGTTTAGTTAATAGCACAGACTCTGGCTGACTTTTTTTATGTCTCCAGCTGACTTGTTTAAAAATGAAATGACCCTGCTAAAGTCTATATATGCTGTTGATGGTTAGATAGATGATATGGTGCTGAAAGACTGAATCTGAAACTGAATGTCCCAGGCAAAAAGTCAGCAATGACATAATGGCTAAATTGTTTGTAAGAGTCATGTGTCATCCTGATGTGCCATCCTCCCTTTTCTACCTTTGTTGTGGGGGCGACTGTGGCTCAGTGATAGGGTTGTCTTTCAATCAGAGGATCGGTGGTTTGATCCCCGGCTCCGCTAGTCCACGTAGGCTTTGCCTGCGGTGTATGAATGGGTATGAATGGGTGAATGACATGTAGTGTAAAAGCGCTTTGAGTGATCGTAAGACTAGAAAAGGGCTATACAAGTACATTTACCAACTACCATGTGTTGGAGTACATCTGTCAGTGTTCTTTATTCTGTCCATGGACCCTCCCTCCCCAGATGTTGACAACCCAGTTAAGAAAACTTTTAACTTGTTTAAAATCAGGACTGAGGAGGCCGAGTGTAAAATGGCCAGAATACAAAGCCCATCCAATTTATAAACCACACACGGCATTCTTTGATTTTGCTTCCTCTTCATCCTGACATCTCATTATGCTGCTTTCCTCCCTGACGCTGGCAGAGTGCTGTGGTGAATTGAAACAAAACATGAAAAGAGACCATGTACCTGCACTTCTCCGCCACATGCTGCTCCTCTTTTTGTTGTTTTAGTTGACCGTGAAAACGATGCCTGTGGGCCCTCATGTCAAAATTGTACACAGTCTCTTTTATCCTCCTGTCTGTATTTGCATTGCAGTGATCTGCTGGAGCAGCTGAGCCGACTACAGGCTCTCCTTCCTAACAGCTCCAGCAAAACAACTCACAGAGGGACCTGCCTCCTGGTGAGAAATACAACACAACTTTGCACATTGATTTACACCATTGAGGATTTGATCAGACTGCATATTCTGCAACAACTGAATAATAGATACATGTATATATAATAGATACATGTATATATAATAGACGCTACAGTGCCTGAGCACATCATTAAACCACTGCCTGGGCTCCACTGTTGACTACTGCTGTGATTACCTTTGAGGTTTTAGGGTTACCTTTTGTGCAAAATGGTATGTGGGTAATGCCTAAAATTTTCATTTCTACTTTTCCCTGGGCTTTCTGTTATTTCTCTTTGGCCTCTGTCTTCTGTGTTTGGCCTGTATTTGTCCTGCTTTCTTTATTCATGTCCAGGTTTTGCTCCTCTCCTTCTCGCTGCTCATTTCCTCAAATCTCCACCCAGACCCCTACAGCCAACCCAGCCAGGGAGAGTACACACAGACCAAAGGTGTGTAGACATCGACACACTTTTGTCTTTTATAACACACACAAACGTACACTCACTCCTCTCCACCACGTCTGTGCCCCTCAGTGCCGTCCCGCTCCCTGCAGTCGATGGATGAAGTGCGAGACGTCGCTCCTATTCCTCTCTTCTCCATCTCAAGGGGCGTTGAGGCTCTGTGCAAGCTGATGGAGAAGCTCTGAGCCGGGACATATGTCCCCTTGGTAGACTTCCCATCCTCTCACCACCAGGATTGCAGGCAATCACTGATCTCCTCAGGAACCCCCAAGAGGAAAGACGTAGGAAAGGAAATGCTTGCAGGCGCAGCATCCTAATGAGCAATTTTGATTGCTTTTCAACATCCGTTTCTTCCTGCAGAGGCTGAGAGTGAAGTATTATGGTGTGTTTGCCACTCATACACACTAGCTGCTAGTTAAAAGATTAAACTGAAATTCAGTCCACTCAGATGGTAGTCAGCGAGGAGGTCATCCAAACAAATGTAATTGTTCATGTTGCTTTGGAAGACGGAGCCTCGGGGTCCTGGTGGAGCATGTATTATATCTAAACGCTGCATACTACTGCAAGATGTAGACAGGTATGATCTGCTAAACAACACAAATGTATATTCACTGCTGTATTTTATTATTGACTTTTAAAGTATATGTTAAAAAAATGTTTGTCAAAAAAGATTTGCACTTTGTAACAGTTTAGTTTGCAATGCTGACGAAGCACAAGATAATTAAAATGTTTACTCGACTGTTTTTTTTTGGAAGCCCCTCGAAGGGATTTGTTTCTCTCAGTAATGTGTCCAATTCAGAAGACATTCGCAAGTCTTTGTTATTTTATATATGGAAATATAATTATTGGCTGGTCATGTAATTATGTTAAGTGCCTTTTTCCAGTGGGGCCAAAGAAAATTGTTGCAAAACAGGCTGTCATTGAATGCATTTGAAGGGTAGTGATTGAAACCGCCGTCTGTTACAGAGAGACCATCCATTAAGACAACAACAACTCACCGGTTAATTATTGTCTCTTGTTTGCTGGTGCTGCACATGTTTTCTGCCCCACTTTCTGTCCACAACATCTATTGTTATCTTCCTCATCTCCGTTCCTCACCGTAATGCATCATAATTCAGTGCGTCTGTTTCACAGAATCATCTTCGCAGCTGTAAGTATGGGACAAAATTTGCATCTCAAAACACATTTCATCAACTCGATGCCTTCCCAGCGAAAGAACGAGGGCAACATCAAGGTCACATGTGGGTTTCTGAAACGCTGATGTTCAAGCGTCCTCTGCTCACTGAAATAACATGAACTCAGTTGAGGCGAGTCCCACAAGATGGTCTTTACACACTGCATGTATTAAAATGTCCATGGAATACAGTTTGCAGACAGCACTGTAGCTAACAGGACAATACGAGAACATGTCCTTAATAATATTTTTGGAAATTTGGAGGATTTACAGTAAGTTTTGCAACTTTTAAGAAAAGTTAAGGGGATCGCCAAAGTTATTACATCATAAGGGGGACATGTTCTGGATCACGTTTCATGATAATCATGCCAAATAATGCCAAACTGCTGGTGGCACTAGAGGAAACGTGAGGGATCACCAGAGTCAGTGGGCTTCATCCTCTGAGAACTATGAATGTCTGTACAACATTTCAAGACAAACAATCCAATAGTTGTTGAGATATTTTAGTCTGAACCAAAGTGGTGGACTAACGGAACATCAAACTCCCTAGAGCCAGGCCACTAGGCTAACAACTAAATACATTTAAATACTTTATTCTCTCCACCAGGGTTAAATACCTGGCACCAGACCACAAGGCGAGGAGATAACAGTTACTGGTTGTGATTATTGTTTAATACTACTAGTTTGGTAGGTTACTAACGGCACTGGGAGTGCCGTTAGTAATTCCTGATCAGGCTGCTTGAAGCAGGGACATTTGTGGTGTTGTGATATAGAGGGACTCTATAGATCCACTTAGAAACTGAACATCAGATAATGAATCATGTCAAAGTTGAGTTCATGTCAGAATTAGTTTGACCCCACATGTCACCTTTCTGAAGTAAGGACACACTTTAATCCGATCTACATAATCATAATATCATATAGGCTACATCTTTATTCTCTAATGAATAAAATTGGACATTCTGTATTTTCATTTCAAGAGAAATGTTCACTTTAACAAAAATGTTCTTACTTTACCCTCACATTGACATCAAAAAAGAGGCAGCCAATAGGTGCCATGAAAACATAAAAGTGTGAAAATTAAATTGCTTCTTCAAGTGTCTTGGAAAGCTTCAGCAGAATGCAAATTAGCAGCTTCACAGAGATCCTATAGGGTCGGACTCCAAACATATCTTCATTTACATCCATCTCTGTCAACAAATTAGTGAGGTTTTCGTTTAAAGCTGCTCCTCACTTCGTATGGAGCCAAGCAAAGACACGAGAGTGAATTGTAAACTGTTTTGACTGGACTATAAATGAGACCCCGATGCATCCTTTTAGAGGATCAGTCATGATGTCAGTCTCAAATTCTGCAAACCCTCAACGCACATGAAAGATTTGTGCAAAGCCAATTGATAAGTTACAGACTGTCCGAGCAAATCCAGTCTGGACTGTTGAGGCTGCTTTAGAAAATGATTCTTTCTAGCCTCCTTTTCTCTCTAAAGCACACACAGCTGACCAAACTGGTGCTTGTGTGAATACTGACAGTGACCTATAAGAAATGGAAATCAGATACACACACACACATCTCTCTCGCCGGCTCCCTCACAAAGACTGAAAGTTGTTTGAACTCTAATTTATCATTCCTCTGATGTGCATTGTTTCAGATGTGCGTTCCTTTCTGAAAATACTATCAAGTGTAATTTTACTTCACATCATATGCAGAAATATTAGAGGTCATTTTTGGACACAACATCAGAGAGGGTGATTAGCTGGCTCCATCAAAAAGTGGAAATTTGACAAACATTGAATAGCAAGCTTAAAGCATACAAATGCTCACAATTTAAATAAAGCAGAAGAACATGCATTTCAAGCTGTGTTTCTGAGCTATCTTTAAGAACAATACAATCACTTAAGAGCAAAGAAAATTCAGAAAAAACTGACTCTATCAGAATGCTAAATTATCTTTCCCACCATGCAACACAAGCCTGTCCCTGGTTGTTCATCCATGAATCATAACAGTAGTGTAGTAGTAAGTAACACTAAAGCCTCCGCGTGCGCACTCGTCCAGTGCGCCATCGAGCGGTGGAGGAGCACCTCCGCGAGTATAAAAGCCTCAGGATGCTGACAGTCAGTCAGTGGTAATGACAGAAGAAGCGGTATCACGGCGGACTTTAACCTGAACGTTTTTGAGTCTGACGCGGATTAATCAGCCTTCATACCTCATATGTAAACTTTATTTCCGCTTGTAAAACGCGAGCAAGTTTAGAAATCGCTCCGAAAACTCCGAGGTTTTGAACGATGGGGATTTATGCGTCCACAACTGCGCACCCACACTTTGGAAGTTAGCCGCAAAGAGGAGGGGGAAACCTGCTGTAACTTGTTACTTAAAAAAAAGAAGAAAGAAAAAAGATCCTCTGCAGAATCATGCAGAGCAACGGCAGCGCCTCCGGACCCCTGGCCGCTCTGAGCGCGTGCGGAGGAGAGGAGGATGAGCGCCAGCTCTCCAAATTGATCGGCCCCACGGGAGCGGCCTCTAATCTCGCAGGTCTGAACCTTTCACTGAACTGCTGGCTCCACATCCTCTCCGAGGAGTCCTCGCTGGACCTGCACGCGGACAGCGCGAACCTGGCAGTAGGTGTAGCTCAGCATCCACCTTCCTGACAAATCCAGATGAATGAAATAAAATGGTTGTCAAGATCATTTTTGCATGAATTCCCTAAACATGTGTCGAAAGAGAGTTGCTTCGAGGATGCATGTTGTATTTTGACTTTTAATTTCCATGTGTGCACTTCTTTGACCTTTTATGCCCGAGATGACAAAATCATATTTACTGCGTGTGTCTGACAGGTACGAGTCGTCATTGCCCTGGTCTACCTGGCGGTGTGTGTTCTGGGGCTTGTGGGTAACCTCCTGGCCCTGTTCCTGCTCCACTCCCGCCACCGGGGCCACCACCACTTTTCTTCCATCGACTGCTTCGTGATGAGCCTGGCGCTGACGGACCTCCAGTTCGTCCTCACCTTGCCCTTCTGGGCCGTGGACACGGTGCTGGACTTCGGCTGGCCTTTTGGCCGGGTCATGTGCAAGATCGTGAGCTCGGTCACCACCCTGAACATGTACGCCAGCGTCTTCTTCCTCACCGCCATGAGCGTGACCCGCTACCACTCCATGGTCACCTCTCTGAAGATGGGCAGCCCTCGGATCGCCACCGCTCGCGCCAAGTGGGCCAGTTTAACCATTTGGTTGGTGTCGCTTGTGGCTACGCTGCCTCATGCGTTCTACTCCACCACAGTCCAGGTTTGTTGAATTCAGACTAAACTTCCACGTCTGATTTCGATGTGCTTACATTCTTTCCATTTTGGGTTTGAAACCTCTCACGCGGTTGTCGTTGTGTTTATAGGTGTCTATAGACGACGAGCTGTGCTTAGTGCGGTTCTCCGACTCCGACTGGGATCCTCAAGTCCTGCTCGGACTCTATCAAACACAGAAAGTCCTCCTGGGATTTGTGGTTCCCCTGATTGTCATCTCCGTGTGCTACCTCCTCCTCCTGAGATTCATCCTGAGCCGGCGCATCGTAGGAAGCACGGTCAGCGGGAGTGTCACAGAGAGGTCCGAGTGCGAGAGAGGACGCCACATCCGCCGCTCCAAAGTCACCCGCTCTGTAACCATCGTAGTTCTGTCCTTCTTCATCTGTTGGCTGCCCAACCAGGCTCTCACCCTGTGGGGGGTGCTCATCAAATTTGACCTGGTGCCCTTCAGTAAAGCCTTCTACAACACCCAGGCGTACGCCTTCCCCCTGACTGTGTGCTTGGCTCACGCAAACAGCTGCCTTAACCCGGTGCTCTACTGCCTGATCCGAAAAGAGTACAGAGCTGGACTGAAGGAGCTCCTGCTGAGAGTGTCTCGCTCCATCCGAAATGTTCTCACTCTGAGAGGGAGGAGGGTGGAGGAAACCCCACCCAGCCTGGTTATGATGCACAAAGACATCAATTTGTGATTCACTAGAAGGAAGAATTTGACATCATGGTGAATGCAATTATTCCCTTTGTAGATTATCACCACCCTTTATGTTTGTAGGCTGAAAATGAAGCTATGCCAGCCGGTTGTTGTCTTAGCTTAGCACAAAGACGGGAAACAGGCGGGAACAGCCCACCTGGCTCTATCCAAAGGCACCGGGAACGTGAGCCACCAAGTGTAAAACCGTGGCAACGCCGTGGTGTCTTTCAGGACCTTCGCCTCACCTATTTTAGGAGCGACGAAATTCAGACGGCAGCTGGTGATACCACGGTTTTGCACTCTGCGGCTCACTGCACGGAGAGCTGCGAAGGCCCTCAGCTAACGTGAAAATGCCAAAAGGCCCTCTCTCGAGCCAGTGTTTGGTTTGTCCGTTCTGGGCTTCTGTAGAAACATGGCGGTGCAACACAGCGGACCGCTTGAAGAGGAACCGCTCTCTATGTACATATGAAGGACTTGTTCCAAGGTAATGAAAACACATACAATTCTTATTTTCATATGATTATACACTGATGAAAACATAGATATGAATATTGTATTCCATGTCTGCCAATAGATCCCCCTAAATGCTACACACTGTTGCTTTAATTTGTGTTCAGAGGGGCTGGTAGGTGGATGTAATGGCCTTTGGACAGAGCCAAGCTCGCTGTTTACGCTTCCGGTCTTGGTGTGAAAGATTTCCCAAAATGTCAAACTTTTTCTTCTATACTAAAGAAAATGTTCCTTTATGTGCCATATTTTATTTGGTGCCATTTTCTAATCATGTTGCTGTATGACACTGTGATCCCTCCAAATTCAGTTCAGCCCTCAAAATGGACACACAGACACACACACACACGCACACACTTATTTCGCACAATCAAACAAAATACCGTGTGATGTTTGAATAGTTCAAGTGAGTTTTGTACCTTTCACCTCAAACACCTACACAGGCAACTGTGAGGACCGTGAGATTGTTACATTGTCATATGTGTCATTCCTACGTGAATTTCATAAGGATTGATGTGCTTAATATTGATATGTGTTATTTTTGCTGACTCCGCCGTCCATCGTCACGTGTCTCGGTGTCTGCCTCGCTGTACCGCTGGGAATGGTTTTTGTGATTACACGTATGTAAAGTGACATTAAATAAAAACGAGAGGACAAAAGACTTCAGTGACGTCTCTGGAAAGTTAATCTCGTCTGCAGTCGCGACACCGCGAGGACGAAGAAAATGAGTCAACCGCATAAAAGCTGCTCCACATATTCTGCCCTTTTACAACCTTTAAAGTCGGAACACGGATAACCATCTTCAGCCGACGTGCAAATACCACACACACTCTCCACCACAGTCCGCCCATCGTGTGCCAATTTGGTAGAAATTACTTCTCTTCTGTGAAAGGAAAACAATCAAAAGTGTGATTTCAGAACAAGCATTTGTCCAAAAAGATGCGTGCCAGTTCTCTTGTTCTTTTGTCCAAAGAACACTTTGCTGTTCGCTGTGCTATCGAAAGAAAATCTTCTGTTATTATTGCGTCCGGTTTGTTCCCGAGGACTCGCTTTGTAACGTGACAGTTTTCTCAGGTTTATCAGATTCTGCACAATGAACAGAGCAGGAACAGCACATCGCTCCCAGGCGTCTCTTTCTATCTCAAAACAGAAAACAAGGGACATCCGACAGGAACAAGGGCCACAATCTTACGAGGGCCCAGCTATTCATCTTCAAGCACAGGGAGTCATTCCACAGAACCGCACTGATGGAAGCCAGCTGTCATCCCTATACGTCCCAAGTATGGCCGGTATGGATTGATGCTTTAAAGTAATTACAAGCTCAAGAAGTTTATTTTCCAAGAGGATCAGGAGCTTGAACGATTAAAAACATACGCCTAAAAATGAGTCTTTAAAACTCCGTAAGTAAAGCGGTTTGGAAAACAGCACGAACGCCACCGCTGAAGAAACGTCTATTCATAAATTAACAACAGAACTCTTTTTATACGCCGCGATTTGTTTTGTAAATCTTTCGTCTCTTTGACAGAAACTGGGGACTCAGGTGTTTGGAGCTCAAATGGGAAATAAGAACCTTGACCACACATGATTTCTAAAAGCAAGAAGCGAGTCAATAAGTACAGCGTTCACGTAAGTGTACACGAGGTGAAATACACTCCGACGGCTGGTTTGAATTCGAAAGCTCGACCGCGTGTCCCGGTCTTCCTCCTGATTGGTTCTCAGAACCAATACAAAGGGCATGACTTCCATGTCATGGTACCTGCAGCCCTGCTCACACTACACACAGTCAGCACAGCCGGTCTGATCTGTTGGTCACCGAGCAGCTCCACTGGAGGCCTTGCCAAAGGGCACTTCAGCTGTGATAACAAGGGGCAAGCATTGCATTGTCACCACATGCAAGCCCGCTTCTCTAGATATGTGATGTTATGTTAAAACCCATAATTAAATGGTAACCCTTCTTTCTCCTTAGTTTTACGTGACTGCATTTGCTGCTTTGTTATGTTAGATCTTTTTCTGAGACCAGATAATTCAGTGTGGCTTTGTAGCACAAAGGCAGTAAAACTCCCTGTGCCAAAGCACACTGTATATTATCCATCGGGCTTAATAATAATCTTTATCCAGAAAAGTTTGGCGCGCTTCTCCTCACACAGCGTTGCCAACAGCGGCGCGAAAAATACATCCAGACGTGCGGCCTGGTCGGGAATAGTGTGCTAAGTATTTTTCGGAGAGATTCGCCCAGCGGAGCAAAATTTCTCCATTCACTTGAATGGGGTTTCGGCGTGAAGAGAGCAAAAAAACTCTTAACTTTGGGTCCATATTGACTAGCCATACTTTAACGTAGAAAAATGATTCAAAGTTTAAAACGTAGACAAAACGCTGGACATTATTGAGCCAAATGGACATTTTGATAGCTAGCACAGTTTTCATGAAGTCACAGATTAAGTTTCATGAACATTTTGGTCTGTTTCTGACTTTATAATGGGTGTGTATTGCGCAGTTCAGAGTGCGTGATGTCACCGCTAGAGTGAAGAGCAGCTTCAGATTCTTGTGAAAAAAAGATTTGTCTTTTGCCACTGTCTCCACAATTTTCACTCTTCATGCATAATTTTGGGATGGAAAAGTAGCTAATCTTGTCCTTGTCGTAAAAAACTGACTGTGGAATCCCACAGACTTACACATTTGGCACAGTATCCTTTAATTGACAGGAAAACCAACTTTCTGCTCCATAGAGACCAATGTTAAATCTTGCTTCAAAAACATATTTGACAGAACACGGTACCCCATTTCTAAATCGCCTGTTCAGCCACATTTTTTACACTAGAGACACCATTTTCACATGATCTGTTCTTCAACTCACCATTCCTCTCATTTATTAATATCGGAGCAATAGGAGCTACGGTTATGGGGGTTTTGAGGATTTGTTTGAGATTTGTTTCCCTGCTTTTTCTCCATGAACAGGCTGCAGGCACACAGGTGATTCTGATTGAGCTAATTAGTGTTGATAAACACACAGACTCACAGACACACCCACACACATGACTTAGAGATATACGTGATGCAGCTCAGCCAATCAAATGTGGGTATTCTGACAAGTTTCCTGATTCGAGTGACATGTACACACACCATGACACAAGAGGGCGAGAGGGGAAAGATCGTTAGACCTCCTGCCTGTCTCACTCACTCACTCACTCTGTCTCTCCCCTCTCTCTATCTTTGTGTCTGTCTCTCTGGCTCTCTCTATCATGCAGTCATTCAGGTCTTAGATATTTTTAGAGAACCCCCCCTCCCATTTCAAAATAAAGCTCCACAGAGTGAATTCTAACTGGAATGCTTGTGATGAAGCCTGTCATCTAATAACCTCTGTTTGTGTGTCAAACATTATGAATATGTCTCCTCTCCCCCTCTCTCACCCACCCAGTCCCACCCTTTCAAAATAAAAGCCCCATAGAGTAACTGTATCTTAACATGAAGCTCAGAATGAGGTTCGTACAGAATACAAGATTCAATCCAAGAGTATGAATCTAAAATGCAGAAAAGAGAGAAGCGCTATCTCAATCGAACCTGAACGACACTACCGGTAACATCGGCGTGTATATATATTGCGACGTCTTCGGGCAGTAGAAGCCACACTGTCAAAATTTCCTGCAGAATTTTCTAGTTGATATTACGATTGTGTTGCAGCACACGCAGAAGGAACAAAAACATGCCTCTCTCAGGGGATTAATCTCCATCAGTACTGGGGTGATGAATATGAATGCAGCCGTTAGTGCTGACAATTAAATTGTATTCAAAGAGCATAGACAAGGCCATGCTCCTCTTTCAAGAGGGACAAAAGTGCCCGTAATATAATTTTTCTCATTAAAATTAGTTAAAAGGCTCATTCGACCTTAACTGACAGCTGCCAATAGTAATTGTGCTCGAGCTGACTTACACGCTGAATGGGGAGCCTCTGTATTAGACTGTAAACAGCCATGTTCATGTTATTCCACACGTTCCTGTAATGACAAGGACTCCACACTCTGGATCCTGATTGACTAAATGATATGTAGCCCCGATGGAGCACAAACTCAGCCCACTCAGGACGGTCTTAGACACTCTGCAGCAGGGTGGTCTGACCGCTTTTGCTCCGTTCACTGAGAAAGAGCCAAAGAAAAGTCTACTTCACATTCATGTCATGGTCTTAAACCACAGAATTGTTCGTAGCTGTGTTCTTATAATGATGAATCCCATTGTCCTTGTACAATGAAAGCGCATGCCAGTTGATTCTAATTAGGATGAAAAGAAAAGTTGAGAGTGTTAACACTGCAGAAATTGTTTCATGCAGTTCTTCAGTGCAAGTTTGTCTCTGACTGTTACACAGATGCTCAGAGCGTTCGGCTCTGATCTACTCTGTGAGTGCTGTCGGGGAGAGACGCTACGCTTTATTATCCGTTTCCTGTCCTTTGAACTGATCAGGTAAATCAAGGCTTATGTCTATGATGAGTAGACTGTGGCCATACAGCGTTACACATCAGTTACAATGCTCGGGTAATGGGCTGTGGTAATTAAACCATGCTCAATCGGTAATTAAGCGGCCTAATGCGTGCCAACAACACAACTGCATCACCGTCAGCCTGGACCCTTGATGAACGGGCAGAACGGATCCACGGCTCCATCATTCGCATGTTGAGAAATTAACATTTGTCAGACTAGGAGGTGTTTTGGTGAGCCTGTTTCCCACTTTAGCCTCACTTTCCTGCTCTTAGCTGACAGGACAGGAACCTGCTGCTGATGCCCGTCCACCCAAAGGTTTCACGTGCCGAGCGTCCAGATCTTCTGACTGTCTTCTTCGGTCTTAATGTGCCGTTACTTGAGTTACTGTCATTTACCAGGCAGGGTCTACTGAAAGATGCCACTGGTTGCATTATGGGAAATGTAGGCGGCAGCACTTTTGGAGTTGGACACTAGAAACCAGGTTATCTCTGATTCTGACCATTTAAGAATATAATGTTGTATAGGTCTGTGGACCCCGCTGCAGTAAGATGAGAGGTTTTCTAAAGAGAAACACTTTTGTCCACAGGGAGCGTCAAACTTAACAATTTAGCTCGAATAATTTCAGTTTTTGAGTTCACTTGTTAAAGTTAAAGTTAATGTTAATGTTAATTTAACTAATGCGTTCTACTTTTGGCTAAAATCCTCTTTAACAAGTAAATCTATTGGCGATAAATTTGACAATATAGTTAATTTTCTCAAAAATTCAACTGTCAAATTGTTGATGGATAAAAACAACATCTTGGCAAATCTAGAGAATAAAATCCCTCACAGATGAAGGTACTTCATCACAATCATATTCAATGATGAGCCGTTTCATTCTTAAAAGTCAGCTTTTTAAAAAAACAACACGGCTCAGTTTGAAAGTTTGTCTCAAAACAAAACTCCTCGTGTCCTAATCAGCAACTGAACTCTTACGGCCAAAAACTTGTTTTGTGAGGTCACAGTGAACTATGACCAACAAAATCTAATCAGTTCACCCTCGAGTGAAACATATGAGACACACCACTAAACTTAAAGAAATTCTCTCAAGGACTGGACAGACTGACGGATGGCTCCCGCCGCGGTTGTGCCAGAGGCTTAAAAAGAGGCTGATAACATTCAAAAGGGCAGAGTAAGAACAGTTGGCTCATCAGCAGCTGTAATGAGGACTGTGTAATGAGCCATTCCCTGAGCAGAAAGTTGGACTCTGTGTGTGTGTGTTTGAGTAGCAGCTGTTACGTTTGATCTCGTTTCCAAACGTGAAGAGACAAAGGGTCTCAATGGGATGACGCATATTCAGCAACGTGTTTGCTGCAGTAATCATCTACAAACACCTGTTGCCCGTTTTTGTTGGTATTTGGTCCTCCTGGCTTTTAGAAGGAAGTCACAAAGCAGCGAAGCATAATTCAATTTTATAACTACCCAAGTGTTAAAATGTGTACCCATGGCGATGTTAATGAGGTTTCATACCATTATCTCAAGTAAACAAACGCATGCAGTCTCCATTTCCTGTCAAACGTTCACATTTGTAACTAGGTCACTGCTGTTACAGTACTCAACATACAGCGCATACACACAGGAGGTTCTACCAGGAACTTAATGTGTTTATTGCCAAAAGTCATGTATATATATATACATATATAAAAAAAACAGTAACGTGACTTTTCCCCTCAGAGTACAACGCTTCCCCCTCATCCAGCTTGTCTGTTAAAGTCTGGTTCTCAAAGCAAAACAAAGCCCAGAGTTGAGCCATGTCTTAGTAAATGTACTCTTAAGGCATGTTGTTTGACCAGAAATGAAAAAGAAAACACCACTAAAACAACCACATAATGAGGAGTCGTCCTTCTACCCTGGACACAATCACGTAGCTAACTTTACTTTATCGGGTGTTTACCGCTGTGGTAATGAAGAGTCTTTGCTCCAGAGCGTGTAAGAGGAGAAGAATCGTCGTACTCAAACGGATCAAACCGAGCCCCTCTTGTTGTAAAGTCTGGGTTTGTGTTAACCGAGGCTATTTCTCCTCTTTTAACTCGACTGGGGAGTCCGCTCTCTCCCTCTTTACAGGGACCGCCTCCTCCTTAACACTCCCATCGTCTGTTAGTGCCGTCGTGTCTCCTTTCCTCTCCTCCTTAACCAGCTCCCTTTTCACCATCTTCTTCTTCTTCTTCGCTGTGACTGCACGTGGTGGTTTGACATCGGTGGTGGACTCAGCGGTGGCTTTGGAGCTCTCGCAGACAGTCGGACCCTCCCACTTCGGGATGTCCAATCCCAGCAGCTCCATCAGCTGTTTCATGACATCGTCCACGTAGCTGTGGATACGCAGGTGGGCGTGCTTGTCCTACAAAAACAGAAAATGTACGACGGTGAAACGGTGAACCTGGAGATGCCGGACAGGGCACATGAGCAGAGAACGTAAACACAATGTAGCCTTTGATGTTGCCATCTCATGTTTGTCAGGTGGTGGTGCGTTAATGAGACTGACGTGTTTCGTGGGCTGCAGGTTCACGATGGCCAGTTTCCCTCCTTTGCGCTTGGTGAGAAGTGGAAGGTCTCCGCTGGGTTTGATCTGCAGGGAGGTGCCGAGCGTCAGCGCCAGGTCGGCTCGTCTGGGGGCAGACAGTAGAAAATATGTCCTTGAATGAAGGGAGTCGCTGAGTTTACGACGCTGGTAGGAATGTTTGGTCGTGAGAAAAGACAGACAACATCTTTGTTTGGTACAGATCCCCTCAAAAAACATGTTCAAATTATTATAAAGATGGAATAATTACCATTCCCTCTAACATAGCAAATCATATCGCAAAAATAATAGCAACTTTTTTTCAAAATATATCATTAAAAACTCCCTTTATCGGTGCTTGTGCTCACACATTTGGGCATCTGGAGATCCTACCAATCCACAAGCTGTGAAATAAGACGACTCAGACAGTTTTTCATTGGCTGCCTGGATTCAACAAGCCATTCAGATTTGGTTCCCCTTCATGTGTCACATGCAGACTCATTACAATACACAAGAGAACTATCTTTGCAAAGGTGCGCCGTATTCTTCTCACGAGCCAATCAGAGGAAACTGGATTTCTTTCAGAGGAGGGGATGCTTATAGAGACTGAAGGGTAAACACAGGGTGAAAAATACTGCATTTATTTCTTTAAGGATCCTTGAAACACCTTGAGAACAGCCATAAGTGTTGTAAAATGATTTCAAAGATTGCTTTATTTATTTAGAGAAACGGGTGCTTAGTGCTGCGACTCAGGTGTAATGGTGCTACATGAGGCCCAAGCTGTTTTCTGCTGTTTCAGTACCACACACTCCACTGTGTCATAATGAATGAAAGAGCCTAAACACAGCTGCTCCAGTTCTACAAGTACACAACACATCGCACAGTTAGAGGACGCTGACAGAAAGCTAAAGCAAATACATCCAACACATTAATTCACATTTTTTCAGTTCGCAGGACACGTTTGAACTATGACACGTGACATGAAACGGGAATATCTGGATAGATAAGAGAATGTGCTGTGTGTAACCGGGTTATCAAGAGAAATACTGAATCATACCCAAAACAGACAATAGTATAATAAAGAATAAGGAAACAATGGAGCTGCAATTCTATTTGTCTCACCTGCTGGCATCCTCTGCTTTGTTCAGGTCCGTGTCAGGAAGAGCATCCTCCCAGTCCAGTATAGTGCTGATCAGCTTCCCTCTGTTTGGGTAAAAGAATCCTCTGTGATACTGATGAATGGATCGTAGTTCATTACTGGATATTACAAAATGCAGTGAAAGCCTGCGTTACCTGCAGGCTCTAAGCCCTCTGGATCGCACCACATCGCAGTGACGTCCTGTGGGCTTCAGTCCCATCACGCCGATCACCGTCTCTCTGACGTACTGCCTAGAAAACCAACAGGATTCTGGGAACGCTCTTTACGGGTATCGGAGACTTAATTGCACATCATTTGCAGTTTGTACGAACAGTTTAGGATCAAATTGTGTGTGTGTGTGTGTACACATACCTGCCACACTTCTCACACTCCTCCACAAACATGTTTCCATGGAGCTCTGATAACACGTCCCTAGAAGATTCAAAAGATCATATTTAATTGTCTCCAAAAATGAATGTCAAGACTCTTCCACAGTCCCTCTCCGATTAATATTCTGAGGGCTCATGTATTAATTTCTGCATTCCACTCGGCATCTCCGCTGATTTTTGACAACGAGTTCACTTCACCAGCTGGTCCGCTGCCTCGATGATTTCCTCAGAGGACTACCATTTCACTTTCTGGCCTCATCAAAAAGAAAACATGACCGGTGGAGTGTAGAGGGAAAATAATGGCTTCAAAACAAGCCTTCCGATACGCGTAACGGACGGGTTTATGTGCTGAATGAAGAATTGGCTTCTTGGTCTGCGGTTAGCCCGGAGACAGACCAAACGTGTCCCACGACACTCGAGCCTCGTTTGAACTCCGCCGAGCTGCATTTAAAGAGCTCCTAATTTCTGGCGCTGGTCCAGCTGTTATCACAAAGCAGCAGCTTCATATTCAACAACAATATGGTTCTCACACAACTTACAATGCTGTATATATACGTGTGTGTGTTTGTATATAAGAAAACCAACTATAGTGTGGTTGTTTCCTCCACATTAAGGAATTCATCTGCATCTTCTGAACAAGTTAACTTTTCCTCTAAATAAATACCTCACGTCCACTTCTCCCTTATTCTTTCCCTTTTCTAAAGTTTTATCGACCAAATGATTTATAGATAAATGGAAATTCCAGTACTTGCAACACTGAAACAAGCAGATCAATTAATAATGAAAATAATTGTTTTCAGCCCAACAGTGTTGCATTTACAGCTTATTTCGCTGTGGGGAAAAAAAACAATACTGCTTTAAAAAGGTACCGTGTGTACCGAATAGTTTGAAGCGTCATTCATAACGTTGACATTCAAATCCTAAATCAAAGATATTTAGTCTATTCATTCTAAACTAATCAGTGTTTCCCCTACAGTCATTCTGAAGCAGTGCAACGGTGCAGAGCAGAAGTGAAGAGAAAAGAAGTTGTCGGTACCGGTTACAAACAGACTCGGTAGTGAATATTATGAGCTACTATTTGTATAATTGGACTCCAGTGCGTAGGAATGTGAGAGACTATTGTGATCCAAACATTTCCAATAACTCCAAAAGAAAAGACAGATGTAATAATTTCGACAGTTCACGACATGTTTTTTATCTGTGAAATATTCTGCTTCAATCCATACTTGTTGGCATTCAGCATTTCAAACACGTTTTCACTGCAGTGAAGAATCTGTTCTACCGTTTCCCTCGCTGGCACAAAACGAAGGCTCATACTGACGGGTTATAGATCAGCTACACATTCAGAAAATAAAAAAAGAATTTACTATTAGTACTATTACTGAAATAAGCTTACTCTGTGAGATATTGCATCGCCCCGTGCCCACTAACAACAATGGCTTGAATGAGCTACTTGTGTGTGCGTCATGCTACAGGACAGGGGGCGGGGTTACCTCGGGAAGCCTGATCGGACGTGTAGGCCGTCCACGTTCTGGCTGATGAGATACTTGAGGATGCCGGCCCTCTGCAGCCCCAGGAGGGCCATGTGAGTCAAGCTGGGTCGGGCATCTTCAAATGTGGTGTCAAAGTGAGGTGACTCGCCCTTTTCTTCTAACGTCCACACACCCTTTGGACCCCTGGAAGAGAATATAGTGATGAAGAGAGGACTGGTAGTTATAATCAGGAGTGGACAGGTTGGAGGCATTTCGTGTCTACAACTGGTACGTGGGGAACGGGTATACTATGTATTCATGGTTGAGTATCAAAAACATCTAAGAGGAGGAGTTTTGGGTGTCTAAATGAGGGATGAACGCAGCAGACCTGTCAGTACTGCTGTTTGAAACCCCAACAGTTACCTCGAGGATACACAGCTTATCTTTATGCATCAGTTGAGGAAACGCTCAGTGAATCCTCAACACAGCATCATCAATCAACAACAATAGGATTCATTGCCCCCTCAGCCAAGGCCAGTTCAAAGACGTACCGGGTGTATAGAAGTTAAATGTCGTCAATAATACCAACCCCAGGGGCTGAATTTGTACTCGTCAGCTGGGGAAAGTGTGTGTGTGTGTGTGTGTGTGTGTGTGTGTGTGTGTGTGTGTGTGTGTGTGCATGGCAGCAGTGGGAATATACTGTGTGTTGGTGTGCCTGATGTAGGAACCTTGGCTTTAATGAGATCGCCGCCAAAGGTCGACTCTGCCTGACTGACAGGAAGACCAATCAAATATTAATTAGCCAGGTCTCCAGCAAACATCTACAAAAGTATATATGAATTCTCACTTGTAAATATCCGACATTCACACCAGAATGAACTCAGTGAATGAGTAAAAAGTTCTCCATCTTCTGTGCCACAGCTCGGCTATTACGGAAAAATACGTGTCTGCAGAGTATCGAAGGAGATTCTTGCACTAGAACGGAAGAACACACACTGAGCCAGCAGCTATGAGAAAGTGTGTGATATTGTTTTACAAAGAGCTGGAGTACTGCCCCCATCTGCTCATACAGTGGTACTACAGGAGAAAGCAGGAGGCTAAGTGAAGATTCACAATATGTCATGTCTGGTCTGGATTCACTGATTATGCAGTTTATTTAAAAACAGTATTTGTATGAGATGCTGTGGCATAAAGTTGGTAGTTGTCCACAAGTTATCTTCAGACTCGCGATGTTATATAATCCATTATATATATATATTCATATAATCAATTTGCCATTTTAATCCAAAAACAGATTAATGCTGAGGAAAGGTAGATAGTAATTTATATTCAAAACAGGAACATTAATGTACGTTATTACATTATCATAATCTTTCCAAAGATACCAAATCTCTGGAACGGTACTTTGCAGTTAAAGAGTCATTTTCTTCTCTCTCCACAGTTTGTTTCTCGGGCCTCTGCGCTTACAGCAACGAGCCTCCAGAATGACCAGAATATTGTTGATTCACCAACAACTTTAAGATCACACAGAACCACTTTATATTGTTTTTTTGGACCTTAATAATCAGCTGTATGATTAGGATTCCAGCCTAAATTAAGTTAATTTGAAATCAATTAAAACATCCTAAAAGGAAGGTTTCTATTCCTACATATATTTTGTGTAGAGGTGAACATACTTTGCATATATTTTGCACTGGCTGCTTTTCACAGTAAAAACGATGGAAGCTAAATACACATAAGCACAAGAGCATTGTAATAAACATTAACTATAAATACCACCTTGTGGTTGTACGCCTCCACCAACCAGTCAATTTACAGTTTACATCCATGTCTGTCCAATATATCATCACTTCATCTTGTTATCCTACGTGACATTTGTGTTAAATTGTCATAATTAGCATTTGAGTTCTAGAGTTACGGCCAAACACTTGTATTGTGAGGTCACAGAGACCTTTGACCACCAAAATATGATCAGTTCCTCCTTGAGTCAAGGTGGGTGTTTGGGCCAAATTTGAAGACATTAACTCAAGAAGAGCCTTAGATATCGCGTTCAAGAGGATGGGATGGACGTACATACAACCCGAGAACATAATGACTCCGGCTGTGGCTATCGCCAGTGCAAAGGCATAAAAACCAACATGGTTCAGAGAGAAAGGAAGTGTGCGTTTGTTTGTGCCTCACCTGAAGTCAGGGATGCCTGTTGAGGTGCTGATTCCGGCTCCAGAGTGGACAACCAAGTGTTGAGATTCTTTTACCAACTGGGCGAGGGTCTCCACCTTCGCCTTCAGCTCCTCAGGACTGTCAAACACCTGCCACAGAGCAGCAGACATCAGGTTAAAACAGCTGGCACAATCAAATATCACATTATTTCTGAAACAATGCCTAAATATCAGGAGCATTTGGGAACGACGCGGGTCGAGAGGGGATGCTTTCATACAGTATTTTATCTAAACAATGTCGGTGTGAAGGTCCTGCAGGAGAAGAGATTCCCTGTTCAGTTTGAACTGAAGCCAAAAAAGACCAAAGCATCCACGACAGTTACAGAGCTCGTCAATAGAGAACAAGTACGAATGTTCACAATGTTACAATAACAAACACACGTATGAACATCTTGTTTCATGTTGCCGTTTTAACGTAGTGTCTTTTCCTGTAAGCGTTGCCGTAAATCACTCGTGGGGGAGAGCGTGCTAGACTTTGTAATCCAGCCCGATATCTCCAGTGGGACACGAGCTACTACAACTTGAGAATTACTAATTACTCAAGGAACTTTGCACTGGATTTTGCGCTTCGTGCGTCTTTCAAGTTGGATGACTTTTAATGTTCTGCACCTCACACATGCCCTTCTGCCATTTCCTGTTATTGTCTTTTATTTTTAAGTGACAGGTGAATTACTGTAGTACCTGAGCAGAGCTTTTACTAAACATGTAACAGCTTTGAAGACAGAAGATGTAACAGAGTGTCACATTATGTATTGGTAGCATTTTCATCCATTTTTCTGCATCTTCATACTGACTGTTATAGCCCTAGATTGGGCCTCTCTTTAAATCTAATTTCCTTTCATGTAAAACATAAAATTACAACACCAAACTGGGGACAGTGGCTTTTTGCAGACAATATTTAACATATACATTACAGGGTAAAATATGCAATGCTAGCTCAGCTACTACCAGGACCAGCTAACGTTAGAACATTGATTGCACGTGAGCTAAAGGTGTAAAATTAACGTAAAACTCTGAATGGACCTATTCTTAACAAAGACAATAACGGTGATGCTTAAAGGGCTTTCTGCTGCTGGCTTTAAGTTTTCTTCGGTAAACACTTGAAAGCAGAACCTTTACTTATCATGGAGGATATTATATATCGATGTATTGCTATTTTAATTATATTTTTTTCCATTTATCCTCCTAAAGACTGAACATGAAGCAGACATCATGGCTAACCTGCTAGCAGCTAACCACACAACGTTAGCTCACAGTAGATTTATTTTACCTCAGGAAGTCCACACACTCCTTTGTCTCCGTACGGTGAGAGGCCAGCAGCATAGTTCACAGACATGGCTGGTGTTGGTCTCTTTATTATTGTTGTGTAGGGAGTTGTTCCTGTATCGTAGAGATGAATAATCTCACAGGCGGTTCTTTAATCGTGTTGTTTGGCTGACGTCATCTCTAAGCGACAATGTGAGCTGCGTTCAGTTGGGAAAATGCACAACATCTCCCCGTCCACCCGGAAACCGACTATCGAAGAATGTTTACTTTTCACATAACATCCCGTTATCACACCGGGTTTCACAAATCTTGCTATGCAAAGTTGGACATAGTGTGGCGAAAACACAAACTTAAATGTATCGTTTATGAAACTTTCATGTAAGTTTATGAAGTGCCTATCAGGAAGGCCCAGTCGCATGCCTCGGCCTATTCCTAATGCAGCATTTTGAGCTTTTGCACTCTCTTTATAAACTATTTGAATCTGTGAAGCTTCACGGCTTATGATGGACATTTATATCAGACATATTAACCAAAATACACAAGTTGGGCAAGACATGTTCAGGGCTTCAAAAACGTATTCACTCAGAAGGCTGTAGCTTTAAACTATGAAGATAGTCACCAATTTTCCCGTTTGACTTGAATGCAGCACCGTGTCTTCACAATCATGATAGAATAATTTTCTTCTGAGTTACTAATAGATGCTATGGAAGCCCATTTCTGTCAGCAAAAAAAAAATGAGATCACAAAAAAAAAATAAGATCACAAAAAAAAAAATAGTAACTTAAAAAAAAAAAATGTAATTCACAAAAAATTAAAAAAAAATTAAAAAAAATCCACCCACAAAATAAATAATTTTTTTTTATTTTACTGTTTTTTCCACCAGCAAAAAATTAAAAATAAACTTTTGGTGCATCCACCTGTAACCATAACACTGACCAGATTTTTCCAGTTGCTATAGAAAGTCGAAATTATGAGATACTTTAACACAACAGTCATAGAAGCAGCTATGACATATGAATGTATATGAGTACATTGAAGACTTCTTTAAAACGCGGCTTTACAACACATGAAATACAGATGATGTTTCACATGGATTGTACTGAGCAAACGCACCCTTGAAGCTCTAAAGAATGAAACCAATGTGGCTGAGGTGGCGACCAATAAACTATGGAAGCCCATTCACGCCAGCAAAAAAAAAAAAAAAATTAATTCACAAAAAAAAAAAAAAAAAAAAATGAATACACAAAAAAAAAAAAAAATTAATTAACAAAAAAAAAAAAAAAAAAAATATATATATATATCTTTTTTTTTACTTTTTCTGTCAGCAAAAAAAAAAAAAAAAAAAGATGTTTCCAGTTGCTGTTTATTGGTCGCCACCTCAGCCACATTGGTTTCATTCTTTATACTCCAGAGCTGCTTCTTGCTTAACATTCTATTCAAGGGTCCGTTTGCTCATTACAATCCATGTGAAACATCATCTGTATTTCATGTGTTGTAAAGCCACGTTTTAAAGAAGTCTTCAATGTACTCACAATCCATTCATATGTCATAGCTGCTTCTATGACTGTTGTGTTAAAGTATCTCATAATTTCGACTTTCTATAGCAACTGGAAAAATCTGGTCAGTGTTATGGTTACAGATGGATGCACCAAAAGTTTTATTTATTTTTTTGCTGGTGGAAAAAAAGTAAAAATTATTAGAATTATTATTTATTTTGTGGGTGGATTTTCTTTTTTTTCTTTTTTTTTTTAGTGATCTTATTTTTTTATTATTTTTTTTTTTAGTGATCTTTTTTTTTTTTTTGCTGACGGGAATGGGCTTCCATAGATTTCCTACATTATAAAAACAACCACTAACATGCCAGATCTATGTCACATCTATAGACAAACGGGCCTGTTATCATATATACATATGCAACATAGTTACAGAAGAATGCTGAAATGTGCAGATTCACCTTTCAATCTACATTCATACAAGAGAGGGAATATTGTGACGCAGTACACCATGGAGTTTGTACGGGGCAATCAATCCTTAAAGACAGTTTTAATAAAATCAAAAGGTGAATATATTTTGAAAACTACTTTTAAGATAGCCAATATTGAAAGTGCAACCAATCCAAGCACTGCAAGACTGTTCGTTTTTTTCCCAATAAATCTTTATTTTTCAGTTTAAATAGCCGAAAATAAAAAATAAAACACAGGTGAATAAAACAATACGGCAATCATACATACAGCTACATGTGCATATCAGTTATGGTTCCTGTTGAAGCTGTAAACCAACTCTGAAGACCAACCTAAAACAGTAAAATAGATGCTTGTATTAATTGTTTTGTCAAATGCAATTCATTATCCTGAGAAATTCAGTATGAAGTCCTAATTTGAGTTAATTCAACAAACAATATTGCTGATGCAAAAATACACAAAAAAAGACCCATGCACTCTAAAAATGATATCAAAACCTGTCGACTCTGCTGACACAAAGAATAGAAATCAAAACAGAACATGGCGGCTTTGTTCTCGTTCACTTCAGGGGCTGAACAACTTTGATAATTCTGACCGATACTGCAACAACACTTTTTGACAGACATTTTTCCTAAAGAAGCAATTTTTTGCCAATCAAACCAAATCTCATCACATGAATCATTGCAAGCAAAAGATTGCAGGCGTAATGTCAAACCAAAGAAAGAGACTAAAATAACGAAGCCTGCAAGAGAGCAACCAAAGACAAGAACACAACAGTTTGGGCTTTTCTTTTTCACCGCTTCATGTCTTTGGCTCCGTCAGGCCTCTCAGAGAGCAAAGGAGAAAATACATTTCTGATCAGTAATTAGTTCTGCCACCCCTGAATAACTTCCCTACATTAACTATTAAATCTGAGCTACTTCAAATAACATAACCCCACACTCAAAATAACACAGAAACACATCCAACAGTAACCAGAAGAAAACACAGCAAAAGATCAGTTTCTTGTTACCAAAAACTGTTCAGGTGAGGGTTTGACCCACTAACTCAAGTTTTTTGCCAGCCGGTCCTCCAGACACAAAGTTCTCTGGCATCCCGGTCAACACTAGTCTTTCTTCTCAGCGAGCTGAAAACGGATCCCGATGGAGGTCAGCGGTCCATCGGTAAAAAGGGACGAAAAGCTTCCGATCGTGTTCCGGCATGCACAAGAACTTTGAAAACATCGTCCCGTGACATCCCGTCATATCGAAGCCCGGGCAGATTGTGAAACTTGGACATGTCTGATTCAATGGGTTTGCAGGAGGTTGTTCCTCAATCTACTGGTGAGCAACACCCGGTTACAATTAGGGAAATAAAGATATGCGAGAGAGAGAGAGAGAGAGATAGATGCTGAGTAAAGTTTGGAAGCGTTTGCACCAGTGCAAATGTTGCGATTGTTAAAAGTGGTATTAACCCCACAACACTGTGTACTGTACGGGAGACCGGACAACTCAAGAGGATGAAGTAATATTCTCTGACTAAGGTTTTAGGTGATAATGAAAATGATAACGGAGGAAACTGGTGACTTTTGTGCTGGTGCAAATCTGACTAGTTCTGACCCCTCTACAACAGTGCATCGATTTTCGCCTCTGAAAATAATTCAGAGACCCGGGAGAAACAAAAACAGCTCTTTTCATTGGTTTAGAAGTGGGAAGCTTCAAATCTTTCTTGGGTGCCGACCCAAGAATTTCTGGCAACCCAGGCAGAAAAAAAAACACGGGTAGCATGTGTCAGCCACGGCCGGGGTGCCGTTTAAAAAGCACGTCACGACTCCTCGTTGCCCGAGTCGTCTTCGTCGTAGCAGCAGTCGCCGTCCTCGCCGTCCACGTCGTCGTCGTCGTAGTAATAGTCATAGAAGAGGTCGGAGCCTTCGTCGGGGGCCGGGGCCCGTGTGCGGATGCAGTACTCGGCCAGCGTGGTGGGCACCTTCACGCCGTCGCGCTCAGCTTCTGCCTTGGTGGACAACACCTGTTTTCTGAGGGAGATAGTGAAGAAGACATAGGACGACCGGCACTTGACAAAAGAGGCTTTTTAAAAACGCGGCCTACTCCCGTGAGTGCGAGTGTTTTACCTGATGATCTCTACGTATTCCCGGTCCTTGCCCCTGCTGTCCCTCCATTTGCGGTACATGACGGAGGCGTCCACGTTGGCGGGGGAGAAGGTGTTGGGTTCATTCAGCAGCGAGATCACACTCAGCAAAATCGTCCTGGAAGGGAACAAAAAGGTGAAAAAATATTAATATATATACATAAATTATAATTATATAATATTGCAGTTTTTCAACAGGATATAAACACGTGAATTGTATATTTGATTATCAAATGTGAACATGATTCTCCCCCATGTCAGGTTATTTGTTTATCCATCAACTAATAAATAACACCGAACATGAAATCCCCCATTTATGATGATCAGTATACAAACATTTAAAGAATTGCTTATAACATACTTTAATGTAAGTGTACGCAGCTATAGGGATATTTTTTATGAATGTACAGTATTCATCAACAATTATAACTATATTATACAATATATAACAATTATATAAGAAGCTTATAATGGCCAGTTTTTGTTAGATCTTTTTAATATAACTATATGTTTATTATTGAGGTCTTAGTTAGTTAGTTATTGTTCCCTTGAGGAAAGTTATCATCACCACATATGGGACTCATTCACATAGATACTACATACATTTAATCCCCACGTATTTGACATGGTGTTGATCATTTTGGTCATATATAAATGTAAACTAATATCCTATTGTTCCACACACTGAGTTGCTCTATTGAAGAATACAACATCATTTAGAAATGTTTTTTATGACAAGATTATAAATAATAAAAAAGATCTAATGTTGTTTGTTGTGACTAAGTGGTTTCAGTTAAGCACAGCATGTATTTTTAGCCGTGATGGAGAATTTCTTGATGTCGTGGCTCTTAATAAATTATTGTTTGATAAATAATTTGGTAAAAATGGAGCTCTGACACAAATCCACCACAAGCCACTTTTGATTCAAACAAACAGTTGAAATATTTTTACTTTACTTTACTTTTTTAACTGCTTGGTAACGTCTCCACATTTTACGGATATACAAATGAGGCACCCAGAAAGGAGAGACACACGAGGAGAGATATTGAGGGAGAGTGCTAACCGGACATTCTGGGTGGGATTCCACCTCTCTGAAGGCAGCTCTCCGCTCTGCGGGTCGTCCACTGGAGGGTGCAAAATAGAGATGCACACGTCTCCATTCTAAAAACAGAGGAAAGCAACTCGTTTGTATTATGAGATTCAGCGTGTAACACGTGAAAGACGTTGAATTAAATGTAATGATGTGAAATAGAATCAGGGTTTGATACGTTACCTCATAGATGTTGGGGTGCCACATCTTGGTGAGGAACCGGAAGGCAGGTGGGGAGTAAGGGTAGTCTATAGGGAACTTGATCCGAGCCTGGGACACACAACAGGTCATCACATGTGGTGGAACACTGTATTACTACAATATACACATTTTACTGACACACTTGATTGTCATGCAAGTTTTTCATGTAGATTATGTGATGTGTAATACTTAAAGAACTCATACTGTAAATGCTTTAATTAATGTGTGGTGTGTGTGTGTTTTAATGATCTGCCAGATGTGCCACCTTAGTGGACAATAAAGTCGTATTCTTACCTTAAAATAGCCCCCTTCATAATGAGTGTTTGGGGGCCCGAAAATGGCCACTTCCCAGTTGTACATGTCAGCCTCGTCCACCAGTGTGATCTTGAATCCCTCGACGGGCTCCTCCTGGAGGCTCTTCATTTCCAACATGAGTGCTTTCTGTGAACTGGCTACATGAGTGTGTTGCGCCATACTGAACTAGGTAGCTTTCGAGATTATGTGGAGTCAACAGCTGACCCGGGTTGTTTACACGATCGCGGCTGAGTTTACCCTCACGCGCCCTCAAAACAACAACTCAAAAAACACCTGTCTGTTTTCGACGTTCGGAGACAATGAAACAGGCCAAACCAGACGGGCTGCGCATAAGTCAAACAAAAGGTTGCGTTGATTTTCCCCCAAAAAATCTGGTGAATTATTTACAAGTGCGATCAATACGTAGAAATTGTTGAACTGACCAAACCATTGTGGCTGACCAGCGCCTCCAGCTTTAGTTGATCTACCCGACAGGGCAGCCGCGGATATAAGCCGTAAATCTACTGGTAGCTGCTGGCTAATGTAAACTAGCTCACAAGCCTCACGGACCAGCTGAAGACCAGTTTACCTCCGCGTCAATAGTTTATAACTCCGCACGAGAGTCAGACTAGAGAAGGAAACACAACTACTGATCCGAAATGCAAGCGAACACAAACTCTGACGACAAGTCAGAAGTGTAGTTTAAAACGGCCGAACAGGAGACTGGGTAAAGAAGAATGTTGCTGAAAGGAGTCTCCTCTCCCCTCAACACGGGCAATGGCGCCTTGTGTAGTCTGGGATTTGTAGTCCGCGCTTCATCCGCAAACACGAATTTTAACCGAACAAGCAAGAAAGAAAGCCACACAATAGTGTATAACAATAGTTGTTTATATGAAGAAAACGTTAACCAAGGGAAATTGGTTTATATGTCATCATATTTTATACATATTATTTTAAGAGTGAACGGAGACAACTACATTTGCCTGACGTCACGAACATACGAATGTTGTTTGTGTTTCTGAAAAGCAGCTTTGACCTAATTTCACTCTCACGTTATTTTACCAAAACAACATATTTAAATTATGTTAAATTGATTGTAGATGCCCCGTGCAATATACGTACTGAAATTAATCGAATTGTATGTATTATAATTTGTTTTCTCAATTTTTAGTCCTGACGTCTGAAATATGCGCCATTTTGTAGAAAGGCCCTTTAAAGTGGCTTCCTGCTGCCTGTCGGATCAATATATTCTGAAACCAGACAATTTAACACGCAGTTTTCCTACGGGTATCAAATGGACGTATATTTACTTCATTACATGTTTTACAAACACACACGTAAACTTTACACCGTGTAAAGACAACCAACCGTTTTCTTTGTTACCTCTTATTTACGCGACAGGGTGCACGTAGGACCCCCGCATTGACGGAAAGTTCGTGATGGGTTCGAAAACACGACGTCGGTCCCGCTCTAAGTCCAGAAGTCGGAGCCGGGATCGGCGAACCCGATCCAGAGTAAGCAGGTCTCGATCTCCGGAGGAAAGAAGACGCCGCAGTCGGTCTTTGGATTCGAAAAGAACCGCCCGTGGACGTGGACGCTCGGGCAGCAGGAACTCCAGCGATGGCTCTCCTGACCGACGTGGGCCTCAACACAGGGACCGCCAAGGTTCCAGGAGCGACTCGGAGGGCGACAGGAGGCGAGGACCACACCGACCCAGCAGCAAGTCCAGGGCTCGTTCATCGAGGTAACTTTGTCTTTGCTGTCTGGTGCTAGTTGGTTGGTTTTGGGTGTTCACCACGTTTTGCGGCTCGAGTAGACCTGTTGTAATGGTTGACATTATGTCACGAGCTAATGGATTTGAATACACTAGAAAAAGTAACGATCGTGTTAAAACGCGAATTTAATTGTACACGGAGCCAATGTGTCCCATAACATTTTTTGGTACTTTAAGAATTGTGCGAATTAACAAGCTTAGTATTACACTTCACCATAACCCGAGCACTCAAACATGCATGCCATACCATCATCAAATTCAGTTTTCTTTACTTCCTTTACTACCCTTAGTTAGACCTCTCGGTATCGATACTGCGGAGGTATTTAAAACAATCGATAAACAATTAAAACCTATGAGTATTAAACACAGCCTGTTGATCAGGTGTACTGGTTTGCAGAGTTCAATTTACCCAAACCAGCAACCATTTTTGTTTATGCAACTTCCATTGTAGGCAATGATCCAGTATACACACATACATATGTATGTAAACAAAAACACCGTGTAGATATTAACCGTGTCCCTAATTGTCAATCAGTTTCTGTTGCATCTGGATCTAGGTTTTAGAGGGTTTAGGGTTAACCTATCAACTCAAAATGATTCTGCCACAAACTGAATAACACAGTAAAGAACACATGTATTCATTTAGTCTCCATCCAGGAGTGGAAATGTACTAAATCACCTTTTTTTGTCTCAGTTCTGATTCAGGTGATCCCAAAGTGAGGAGACCGACAAAGGAAATGGAGAACCGGAGAGAAACGTCTCGAGAGAGGAGGAGGGAAAGGTCCCAGTCCAGCTCTGACTCCAATGATGGAAGCAGCGACACAGAAAGGAGAAAGCGGAGAAGCCCTGATAGAGCGAGTCCAACCAGAGACAGACCGAGGAGGGAGCAAGACAGAGATAAAGACAGAGACAAGGAAAGGAAAGGAGACGGAGACAAAGGCCAAGAGCGCAGGAAGAGGAGTGAAGACAGGGAGCAAGGGAGGAGCGAGAGAAGCAGAGAGGTGGCCGACAGAGACAGAGGGAGGCAGCGCTCCAGTTCACCCGAGTCGTCCGACAGCTCAGAGTCTGATCACGGGGGCCGAGCGATCAAAGAAAAGGAGAACAAGAAAAATCAGAGGGAGATGATGAAAGCGCTGGAGACACCAGAGGAGAAGAGGGCCAGGAGACTGACAAAGAAGGAAACAAAGGAGAAGAAAAGGAGAGAGAAGATGGGCTGGAGCGAAGAGTACATGGGATACACCAACGCAGACAATCCCTTTGGCGACAACAACTTATTGGGCACATTCAAATGGCAGAAGGTGAGTTGGGGAGCAGTTTCCAACAGCATTTGATGAGTTGTTATTGTAAATTGTATTAGTAAATTTGTATGCAGCCCCAGATTTTTTTGAAAGTTTCCTGTCCTAGCTCTGAGAATCTCGTTTTGTGTGTTTTTTTTTTTTTCAGGCGTTGGATAAGAAAGGCATCGGCCATCTGGGAGAAAAAGATCTTAAAGACAGGAACAAATGCATCCAAGAGGAGAACCGCAGAGAGCTGCAGAAGGTATGAGCTGTATTTTGCGGCAGTATAATGTTACAGAGTCATGAGTAACGACCGTTTCATTAACCACACTAACGTTGCGTATGCAGGTAAAACAGCTGCGTCTGGAGAGGGAGCGAGAGAAGGCCATGAGGGAGACGGAGCTGGAGATGCTTCAGAGAGAAAAGGAGGCGGAGCATTTCAAGACCTGGGCTGAACAGGAGGACAACTTCCACCTGCACCAGGCCAAACTAAGGTAAGTGTGCATCCACGATTGCTGTATATTCTCTTTTCATATCGGAGGATTTCTGCTGCTGTTCGGTTTTCTTGCACAATTCCAGTTAAGTTCCAGTGTTTCCTAATAAATACAGTGTTGTGTGTATTGCGTGTCCAGGTCTAAGATCCGAATCCGTGATGGTCGCGCCAAGCCTATTGACCTGTTGGCGAAGTACATCAGTGCAGAAGACGACGATCTCGCCGTGGAGATGCACGAGCCGTATACCTTTCTCAACGGGCTAACGGTCACCGACATGGACGACCTGCTGGAGGACATTAAGGTATGAGGTTGTGTGTACGTCGAAGTGTAAAAGACCGTAAAATATCTCGAATCACACAGGTCGCTTCTTTAGGGGAGATGTAGCAATGTAGCAACAAGATTGCAGCCTCTTTTTACTCCTGTAAAATGTCCAGTCACGTTCAAATAAACAAACTCGAGATTGTGATTAGGATTGCATCACTTTCTTAGCGATTAGACAACCTGCTGTAATCACCTTAATATTAACATTAATTGTGCAAGTTATAGCCATTATATTTAGATATTTGTATGTGATTACAGCATCGTTAGAATTATTCTGGTGGTGCAGTCTGTGATGCTTTCAACTTACTGTCCCTGAGTTAGATCTGTCTGCCATTGTCTTTTTCTGTTAACTGCCACCGAGGGGCACCAAATCGCAACATTTAAAAAAATAAGTATTTAAGATGACAAGTTACAATGCAGTGAAAAGCAGACGCATCATTTATCTTGAATGATCACTCAGCCCAAAGTGTAGACTTAACGTGTGCTTCACACCTGTTATTCGTTATTCGAGCTCCATCTGTTTGTGGTGAACTGAGTGTCGTTGTGCTGGTAGGTGTACATGGAGTTGGAGCAAGGGAAGAACGTGGACTTCTGGAGAGACATGACGACCATTACCGAGGACGAGATCAGCAAACTGAGAAAACTGGAGGCTTCTGGGAAAGGACCAGGTACGTCATTGTCCCTGTTTTGTTTTTAAATGTGAAGTTACATTTTGCAGCAGCGCTCCTCTGACTAATAACTCAACTTGTAGCCGTCTCTGTGAACTTTATGTGCAACATGTTCAACCACATTTTTCCCTTTTTTATCTTCGATGGAATCTTTTGATTTCTCAGGTGATCGTCGTGAGGGCATCAACACAGCTGTGAGCATTGACGTCCAGACGGTGTTCAAAGGAAAGACGTATAGCCAGCTGCAGGCGCTGCACCTGAACATTGAGACAAAGATCCGGGCTGGAGGATCCAATCTCGACGTCGGTTACTGGGAGAGTCTGCTGCAGCAAGTCAGAGTCTACATGTCCAGGGCAAGGTACCAACGTGGGGGGAACCTTTACTGTGTTTATGCTCTTTTAATCAGTTCCACATTTGGTTTATAGACCGTGGAGAAGTGTGTGTAAAACTACCTTAATTTTATGTCCCAGGTTGAGAGAGAGACATCAAGATGTGTTGCGTCAGAAGCTGTTCAAGCTGAAACAGGAACAAGGGGTGGAAAGTGAACCTCTGTTCCCCATCATCAAAGATGAGACGAGGAGTGAAGATCAGTAAGTTACCTCGAAACAACACGATACACACCCTGAAACTGCTCAGTCAGGTCAGTCAGAAAGGCTCAGTCAGGTGACGGTGACCTGATGTCCAACTTTCACTTGACAATGTGTCAATTCTCACTTCTGTGTTTCAAAAAAAAAAGGGGGACCACCACAGAGGAGGCTGGTCAATCCTCAAGAAACAAGAACAGAGAAACCGAAGAAGAAGCAGGTCCATCAACATCCTCCGCAGGAAACAAAGATGAGGACGGAGGAGACAAGGGTGACAAGAAGAATGACGAGAAAGAGGGCGAGGTGGTGGAGGCCGTGCTGACGGAGGAGGATTTGATCCAGCAGAGTCAGGCGGAGTACGACTCCGGTCGCTACAGCCCCCCGCTGCTCACGTCCTCCGAGCTCCCGCTGGACTCGCACACGACCACGGCGGAGGAGGACGTGCACAGGTTGGAGTTAGCGCGCCAACAGCTACAAGTCACAGGTATGAGATTATCAACAGCCACAGAAACAAACACATTTAAAAGCTTCGAAATCAGAGTCAGAAAACTGGTCAAATTATGAAAAATACAGTATTTGTAAAAATAAATGAATGGGTTTGTAAATATGTGATATGTATTGTTTCTCCCCCATCTCACCCACTGTTGCTTCTTTGACCTCTCCATCAGGTGATGCCAGCGAGAACGCCGAGGACGTCTTCGTACGTCGCGCTAAACAGGGCATGGGCAACGACGAGGCCCAGTTCAGCGTGGAGTTTCCCGTCACTGGGAAGATGTACCTCTGGGCGGACAAATACCGTCCCAGGAAACCCCGCTTCTTTAACAGGGTCCACACCGGCTTCGAGTGGAACAAATACAATCAGACCCATTACGACTTCGACAACCCCCCACCCAAGATCGTCCAGGGTTACAAGTTCAACATCTTCTACCCGGACCTGATCGACAAGCGCTCCACGCCGCAGTACTTCCTCGAGCCCAGTCCCGACAACAAGGACTTCGGGATCTTACGGTTCCACGCCGGCCCTCCGTACGAGGACATCGCCTTTAAGATCGTAAACAGGGAGTGGGAGTACTCGCACCGACATGGCTTCCGCTGTCAGTTCTCCAATGGCATCTTCCAGCTGTGGTTCCACTTCAAGAGGTACCGCTACAGGAGATAGAGGCCACAGACCGGGATGGACCAAAACCCCGGCTGCAGGGGTGTTAACCATACTTTCTTTATTATGCGGGGCTGTACAGTCGATGTACTTTGTTCTGTTTTTAGCTGCTCTAAACACAAAAAAGCAGTTTGTTAAAGCTACAAATTCTTCTGTACTGTTGTCTGGTAAAGTCATTTGTAATGTAGTCAGAAAATTACACATTAAAGATTTTTTTCCTCCTTTTTACTCTTTGCACGTTTCCACTGGTTGATGGTTTTCTGTCGTGGACACCAATTTAAAACATTTAATTTGAGAGTTAGAGTTAAAACATTGAACACAAAGAGACTGGATCACATACACTAAAGTACAAAGATGATTTATTACTGCTGTTGTCTTCCACATCTGTTCTTCACATTCTTGGCAAATCCAGTCTTGTTTGAAAACTAGTAAACCCTGTTGGCAATATTTAGATACACTGAAACAACTCGAGGACCAGGTAGGAAAGGTTTAATACAATAAAACAACATCCTGGCAGCTAGTGGTTAGAAATGAAATGGCTCAATTTCAGCTATTTTACATCTCCCTGTGAAAATCATACCAATCTAAGATGTATCTAAATATATTTAGATTGAAGATATTTCAAATCAATAATGGGATTTAACAATTAGTAGGAAGCTAAAACACTTAAATGTACGCACAATTGTAAAAACACAACAAAGTAAAGCAGAAATCCAAATGTCTCATAATTAAACAAAAATCCTATCATAGAATCGTTTGGTGGCTTAAAGTTTCAACCACTCTGAATGTTTTACGCTCTCATTGAGCATTCAACGCAAACGTTACAGATGAACTGATGAATCCAATAGTTCTGCCCAGAAACAAAGGGTTCGGGGTCATTAACGGTCATTTCTCAAACAAAAAAAATACAGTAACACGCTCGTCATTTTCAAATTACTGACTCGTCATCAATATACTGCAGAGTGACTTTGGGGCTGTCGCTCCCCTCCTCAGCCGCCTCCCTCCCCGTGTGGTTGGTACTGCTGCCGTTGTTTGCTCCTGACACCAGGACCTTGTCCTCTGCCGGTGCACACCTCACTGAATCCTGGTAGGCGTCCAGACCACCCTGCTCATGGGTCTCCTGGGATCGCTCGGCATTCTTCTTTGCGCAGTTCCAGGGCAGCGGAAGGTGGCCTTTGTAAAAGTTCCAAGCCAAAAGGGCAAGAAGAGCAACTACAAGGAGCCCGACTAAAGCCTGCAGTCCAGCCACAGAGGGGCCATCCATCCGGGCCTGGGGAAGAATCCCATTCTTATTGCCAGATCCTGCTGGAGCCACGCTGACCAGGTACTCGGCCACAGTAGTTGTATACGTGACAGCTTTGGGGCGCTCGACAGACAGGCAGCGGTACCGACCGGTGTCGGAGTCTGTGGCGTTGAGGATAAGCACGGAGCCGTCTTCTAGAAACTGAAGGCGAGTAGACTCCGTCAGAGGGCTGCCGTCCCGCTCCCAACTGGTTTTTGCCAGGTTGGAAGGCGATGGGCATTGGAGATTCAGGTTTCCCTGAGGCCAGATGGACCGATTCATCGGCTTCACAGGGTCTGAAAACAAAACAGAGGTCCTTCACATAAAAACACTTTTTGATTTTTAACAACCCACGATCAACCGCAGTTATGGTTCTTTCATGTTTAAGGAGTGGAAAATGATGCAAACCCTGCCAGGTGCAGTTTAGGTACGTGATAGTGTGCACTAACTCACCTGCATCTGGGCACAGAGAGGCATCGCCCGCTTTCACACTTTGGATTAGTCCTCTGAAGCAAAAGATACAAGGATTGAAATTTAGTTTGGATAGAACCGACAGCAGCACTTGCTCTTCTGGGGACGGCGGCCTACCTCGGTGAATCAGAAAGGAAAACGCATTCCCGAACAACTTTGTCCCAGCCGCAGTACGGGTCTCTGGCTAGAACACAGTCCATACAGGATGAGGACCTCCCACAGGTGGCCAGTGGCATCTGTGCTGCTCCGTAGTCTGAGCCGGCGTAGAGCTGACCCTGTACACACAACGGTTTCATCACACACAGAGCAAAGACACTGACGTCGGTGCTTTACCGTAATATACGATGAGAGCACACTTGAATAGTGATTTAAAAGTTATATAGGGTTTTTTTTTTTTAAATTACCGTGATGTTGGAAAACTTCAAAATCTTGATTGGCTCTGGGGGCTTGAAGAGTTGCACCTCCTCTATGATGAACATCTCTCCATCGTAGTTCACCGCTTTCAGCATTGTGCCTTCCTCTTTACGTATACAAACAGACACATGCTATATATTTACATGCCGACAAATATGGTCTGATGCTTATCACTGATGTAGAGTTATGAAAAGCAGCAGAGTGAAATATGCACAGTGTGTGCTGCACCGATGCACAAACCTGTGCCGATGAACATCACGGAGTACTTCTCTCCATCCGCTGCCTGCACTTGGTTGACTATGATGCGCGTGAATGTAGCTCCCCTTCGCACCAGAAGAGGCTTGTCTCCTATTGGCTGGATAGGTTGGTCCATGAGGGGCTTATCTTTGACAAATTGAAGGGTCCGGTCTGGGAGGTCCAGGGTCTGATTTATGTTCGCTTTACGAGCCGCATTGTCTATACACTGGCGGGGGAAGAGGGGAAAGAAAGAGAAAAGAGAGAGCAGAGTCGGAGAACAAAAGGAATCAGTTTCCTACTGGGACACACGTGACCCCCCCCCCCTCCAAAAAAAACCCAGAGTTGCCTTTTGAGTTTTGCCTTTGTTTTCAACACACACACACACACACACACACTGAATAGTGGGCAGACTCACAGATCCGGGCCGAGGGACAGGCACATCTCCACTGTACATCACCCACTTAACAAAAGAGGTTTCTACGGGGACTGGGGTCTTGTACTTCCCCTCCGCAAACACTCTGCTGATGTCAGACACGCGGTACGCACACACTGCAGACAGGTCCGACGTGCCCCTGAAACACACAAGAAGATGTGAGCCAAGTGGTGTGCCAAAGACCATTAAAGAGAAAGAGACCACGCTCCTTCAAAACACACAAACACATTTGTCAATTCAAACGCACGACTGTGGTGTGAAGACGGCGTAGAACAAGCAGTCCTTCCAGTGCTGCTGTGGGTTACACAAGTAGTAAGTGTCCTGGATGATGTACGGCAGCTGAGACTCCAGCACTGGACAGTCCATCCTGGCCTTCAGGAAGGATGTCCATTTCTTCTGCAAGGTCCTCTGACCTCCGAGGTCTCCCTGTGAGCACAGAAACCAGACGCCGAAGTGGAACACAAAGACAAAAACGGGATGCACAATCAAGCATCGGAAAGGGCGGAATGAGCACAACTGAGGAAGTGCTGTTTATACGTTATTGTCGCTTTGGGAAATGGAGCTGCGACAAAATAAGGATGAACTTTTTTTTTTTTTTAACCTTGCAGACACGGGCCACGCGGGAAACCACCAGCTTGTTGTAGCAGTCGCACTCCACAGCTGTCTCACTGAAGAACAGGTACACCTTGTCATCGTCTCCCTCCTCACTCATATAACTCTCTGGCATCTGAGTCATGGAAACAAAGCTGGGCTCTGGCATAGAGAGATAAAAGGGAAATAAACATCAACTTTGACTGAGCTACTGAGCAAATCAAGTTCAAAGAGAGAGGGAAGCCCTCGCATACACTTCCTGTAGCATCTTACCATGAAGCCAGGAGCTCTTGAACTCCGTGCGTATGGAGGTGGGCGAGCTGCGCATCAGGACGGGTTCAGAGCCCAGAAAGTTCATTGAAGTGGCCGAGTACAGGTTGTTTTCTGGAAAGACGTGACAGATTGGACCCAGTGGATTAGAATTGTTAACCGTTTTTCTTCAACGTCTCATCCGTTGTATAATTGATACTCACCAACCATGATGGAGGCATATCTCTGGAACGGATCAAAAGGACACTTCCCTTTGCCGTCCTCTCCTTTCTTCTCAAGGGTCAGCTTTCCATTTGCGTAGGACTGCACAGACAAACAGAGGCACTGCAACTCCCAAAGTCTGTACATCCTACAGTACTTGATGTAATAAACTACACACCATCAATGTATACAGTGTGGAATATGAAGAGGGCTTAAACGAGCACCGTGGCTCTGAATTTGTCTCACCATGTAATCGCACTCAGGATCAAAAGCATTGGTTCCACACACATACATCCTATCATCCTCCGTCTGATGCAGGATCCTGATATAGTTCTTGCACTGAGTCTGTAAATGCATTTTAAAAAGCAATGACTTCATCTTCTCAATATGCAAATACATTTTCAAGAGCAGAAGTCCAAAAAAAGGGGGCCCACCTCAGGATCTTTTCCTTTGTTTTTACACTCATCTTCTTGCTGTTGGCTCACTTCCCATTTAACCTAGAAGAGTAAAAAAACAGATTTAGTTCAAGTTAAAGTGTTTTTCTTTGTATCTTTCGGCATATACCATGCCTTTCTTTGACGGTTGAAAGGTATGGGGCAGGTATGACATGCCACAAAATGCACCCAAAGCAACCCTTCTAACCATTTACACCCTTTACTATATAATAATATGAGTGTAACAAGCAGGTAAAATGTCCTTGCAGATGCAACTGAGGTGGAGGTGTAGATAGATAGATAGATAGATAGATAGATATAAACTTTATTTATCCCCAGGGGGAAATTTGTTAAACAGTAACAGCTGGAGTCAGCAAACGACTTGGTTTTCGTATGTGTTGATTGAATCTGAAGTGTGGAAGGTGTTACAACATAGTGCAAAGCTGTTTGCCTGCCGAGGCTCGCAGGCAGCCCGGCACAACACTAACGTATGCTCTTAAAAGATTTCTTAGCCCTGGGCCAAGAAATTCACAGATAATTGCAGAGTATTGCGATCAGAATTGGCATTAACTGCACTGTTCACGTCGGGTGCTCTTACTGAACCACGTTTCTTGGAGATGTCCTTGAGGTCGAGCGCATACACTGCCTCCCTGGCACCCAGCAGCAGCAGGTCCAGGTCTTCTCTCAACAGCATGGTGGAGTAGTTGAACACTCCCTCCTCGTGAAACAGGTGGCCATTGTCCCCTAAAAGCAGAAGATGAATGATTAACTCAGCAACCTACCGGTGATTAAACCCGGTTTCCCAATGCCCCGAGCTTACTCAAACCACATGAGCCAACACAAGTTGGCACACTGGAAGCCGAAGTTACTACACAAGACAGAAAGAAACACTCACTATGGTAGGGCACAGATCTACGGGGGACACAGTCCAGTGGCGAGTCTTCTTCCAGCATCCGAGCCAGGGGCAGCAGCCAAAAGACACAGAGGGGCAGCAGCGGATGCATGGCTCTTTTGTTCAGGCTAAGGGGAATTCAAGCTTTATTGTTCCCTTCAACAGTTACTCATACAGGGGGCAAAGACGGCGAGCGGCATCTATGACGTGGTGAGGTCTGTTCTGAGTGAAGGGCACGGGCCCCTTTACTGGCCCCGCTCAGCGGGCTGTCCATGGTGAGATGGATGGCACAGACCAAAGAAACGACGCCGAGGAGGGCTGAAAGACACAACGGTTGCACGAGTGTCACAATCGGGTCACCTGACGTAGGAGACCTGACAGAAAAGAGACTTAAAAAAAATAAAAAAAACACACGGAAAATATGAAGACAGCATGCGAAGAGAAACATTTAATTTGTTTAAAAAAACAAAAGAGAGAGAGAGAAGAAAAGAAAAGGAGCAGAGGAACAGCCAGAAAGGGCAGAGTGAGCTAAAGTCGGCACGGCAGTAATTCTGTCAGTGCCATAGTGATGTTAATGCAGGGCCATGAAAGGCATTCAGCAGGGTGCAGGGACGTCAACTCCTGCTCTCCTGCAGCACCAAACACAGGCACACAATGAGGGATTCACAGAGAGCGCTCAAGGCCTGTGCAGATGAGAGAGGAGCTCTTGCACCAATTGTGTTGGAAGCGCGAGTTGCACACACAGGAAACATGTTGGTTTGACTCGTCATTACCACTAAACCCAGGGTTTGCTTCTTCTCTAATTATGGTAACGACCTTTGTTTTATATGGCTTCATCCAGCAGTTTACTACAGCCTGCTGAGTGGGTGTGTACATTAGGTGCTTCTTTCCCAAGAGAGGTGTGCCGTGTTTGACTGATGAGCTCCGGCATGTCAGAGAATGCAGCCCTGATAACATGTTTCACATATTTGGCCCTGGGAGCCAAAAGCCAGCTACACTCAACGCCTTCCTGCAAGCACACACACACACTAACACACACACACACACACACACACACACACACACACACACTAACACACACACACACACACACACACACACACACACACACACACACACACACACACACACTAACACACACACTAACACACACACTAACACACACATGCATTTATGCGCCAAATGTTCCCCAGCAAGAACAAGCTCGTCGGCCAGTTCGGCTTTAGGCATTTAAAGTTGATCTGAAATCAGTTGAGTCAAAAACTGAGTTTAGTGTAATTTCAGTTTGCGAGTTGTTTTAGTTTATTAGAATAAAACGTGTTGTTTAAACTAAGTTTTACTAGATGTAATACAGCTTTAAGCTAAAATTCCCACAAAAGCTGCCTCACACACACACACACACACACAGAAGTAATGGCAAAGTGCACGAGCTCAAGCGGCTAACCGTCAACACACTCCAAGTTAATCACTTACCTGCGCACTGACACGCCCAAGACGGAGACTTCCATGGGAAAAAAATAAAAAATAACACCTGTTTAAGCGTAATTTGTCTGAACCATTACCTTTTCATTAACTAACAGGTTGGTAGTAAAAGTAACTCATACCACTCATAAACGGCTGAAGAGGGTCATTAGTCCCTCACACACGTTACTACCAAATGTCCGCTGAAATGTGAAACTTCGATCCGCGCTAGCTTGCAACTCCCTTTAAAGGTTGTAACGTTGAAAAAGGCTGCAGCAGGTTTATGTTCTCTAACCTCAGACCGCAGAAAAAGTCTCTCTGAATACGACTCGGCAGCCAGTGTGTCTCTGTCGGGTCCTCTCAAAGCCACAGCAGTCCTCCGTTATTGTAGAGACATCCCGCGGTGAGTGAGGAGGACCTGAATGTCTGGCTGCTGCTGCTGCCGTTGGCCCCGCAGGTTGTTTTTGGTACTCGCTTCAAACGGCCGTTTGAGGCGGCGTAAGACGCTGATCTCAGGTCTGATTCAATTTGCATTGTCCTCGACTTATACTTGTATCCGTCGGTGGAGGGCACAGCTGATTCAGGATGGTCGAGGTTGAGGATAAACGCAGCTGGGGGGTGTTTGAGGGTCGGCACGTTTCTTTGTTTAACTTGTGCAACATGTACAAACAGGAGTTATGGACTAACGTGACCTAGCGGTGTGTTGTGGGAGTTGCCTGTCCTGCATGGTGTCTTATCAATGCACAGGATGGATTTGATTGTTGTTGATTGTTTAATGTTATTGTGTATTGTTAAATGTTACGCACCACCCGCCATGACAAATTCCTTGTAGATGCAAACTTCCTTGGCAATAAACGATTCTGATTCTGATTATATAAATATATATGTGTATTATACACAATATTATACTTAACCATATACTAATTTATGAAATATAGTGGAGCCATTACATTTTATTTTTGGTTGATAGAACATAAACCTCCCAAAAAACCTCGCAAAATATGCAATCCAATTCAGTTTCTCTGTTATTTTGTCCACAGCACAGGTGTATGGTGCAGTGCATATATACAGGCCTCATCAAACACATCTTGGGTCTAATGTGTGGACATCAAGTCCCTCCATCTTGATTAACTGACATTTATTTGCTGTTTTTGTTTGACCTATTTTTTCATTTATATTATTTTCATATTACAAATTTCACAAATCAAGAGAAAAGACAAAATAAATAAAACATTTTAAAAATACCATATTCGCATTAAAAAAGATAATGGTGGATTAGATGTCAATTAAACATTTTTTTTGAGAATTTTGCCTACTAAGGAATAAAGAGACATGTGGCTTGTTTCAGAATTAAATAAGAGTAGTTGTTTCATGTAATGATTAAAGTAATCTATTAAAAAAATTATTAAATATGGAGAAACAGTTTATTTCCAATATAAATGTATCTAAAAGTGTGTGAGATCATGGTAGATTATCATAAACTGAAGGAACAAGACTGAACAAAAATACAATAACCTTCATTGTTAAACTGTAAAAAAAAAAAACAAATTACTTTTGCAAACTTTGCTGAAACGTTTTAACTTTTAAGCCCAACCTATCAATTCACAACAAAGACAAATCAAATCCATGCAAAACCATTTAATGCCCTTGATATCTAACAAACACTGTTCTTTGATAGCGATCGAGTAGACACGACACATCATGTACAAACATACAAGAAACTGTTCATCGTAAGAGGACACTTACGAGTCAGTCGATCACAGTTTGCCACTTAGACACAAATCTACAGGCCGATTGGCATAACAAATGTCCTTGTAGAAACACATGCTGTTATGTTTAAGCACCTTCAGACCTATAACAAATTATAATTTTGTTACAAAGGCAGATACATGGTACAATACTGTGATGAAGCCAAGAGGCTGGTTCAGTGTTTTTTGTAAAGACTGATGTGCTGATAAGGTGTCTGTCCCTTTAGTTGACAGACATTCCACTGGAGGGCAGTCTCACATACGAGTACAGCTCATTTGCTTGAAGAGGAACAGAAATCACCTGGAGTTTCCAGGCAAGTCTGAGCACCAGTGAGTCATTGCATCATACAGTAGCATGGACACAGTATAAGAGAGAATAAGGAAACACTTTAAAATAAGCACCAACAGTACGGTTAAAGTTCAGTCATAAATGAGCCACAACAGTGTCATTGAATCAACAATACATTAATAGTTGCTTATCAATCACAAATAGCACTCATGAGCAGCAGGCAGAGATTGTGCAGTTTTTTTTAGATTCTGGGCAGCTCGACTGTGACAGACAATACCTTTTTTTTCAGTCACGTTACATGATGATGATGAGGTGAGTGAGGAGAATTGCTTGAGCTGAAACCTGAGCAATGCTTGGTTATGTATATTTTCAGAGCAGATAAAGTGTCTCAGGTCTCCAGTGTTGATCTTGGCAGTCTGTGGTTTGCTTGTTCTTCGTCTCCAGTGTTGCAGCAGTAACATCAGCAGCTCAGCACTCAGACGAGAAAACATCAGGCTCAGTTGGTGGTCCTGAATGTGTTAGTGCTTTTTTTTTTAGCTGCCAGATATATTGATTCAGTGTGGACAGTGATCTGAAGGAAGATCATTTGTTGTGGCACTACTATGAAAGTAGACAAAGAACTAGTGGATTGTTACCCCCAACCCAGGCAGGCTGCGCTTTATGAGGTGTTATGAACCTAATCCAGTGTTTACCAGCCAATCTCGCTCTTATGGAGCGAACCAGAGTTCATTTAACCATCTACGTCCAACATTTTGTATCTCCCTACAAGAAGGCGGTGGTAATTTGTAGTCCCTTGTCTTCCACCTAGAAGGCACCGGATAAATACATAGCTGTGGTGAGAAAGGGTTTGGCACTGAAGATCGAGTATGATGTGACAGGAGGTTGTTTCTTATGAGTGAATCAGTCCTGACTGGCTCGTCTCTTCTCAAGCTTCATTTTGAGTTCCTCATTGAATGCTGTGGAAAGACAGAGGAAACACATCAAGTTATGTCTCTGTTATGCACAGTAGTTTTACCTGTTTCTAGAAAAAACATTGAATTGCTTTATTAAATGTATTGCTCCTCAGACTACTGAATGTGCTTTTTAAAAAAAAAACTGTAAATCAGGATGGATTGCAGCAGGTGAGATGTGCATGAACTCACTCTGTGCGAGAGGTGAAGGGGAGAGGATGAGTCTTCTCATCGGGTTGGTGGGCGAGGCCGGCACTGGTGAGGTCAGGATGCGGCGGTCGGGGGCCGGAGACCTGGACAGGGGACTCCCGGGCCAACGATCTGCACCAGAACAAAAAGCAGTGCTCGTTATTGCTGTCTGTCTGCGACTGTCTGCGTGTGGTTTATGTGCCAGAGACGAACCCTGTTTTGGAGGCAGGGCAGGAGCCTTTGGCAGGGGGCTGGAGGGGGCAGTGTGGAGGATCCTTTCTCCGTTCTCATCATTGGCGGAAACGTATGCTGAGGACACAAACGGAATATAAATCGGGCAGCCTTATTGATTACTTGTAACAATAATCAGGAAGACAAAAAAATAATCTTGAGAATATGCGTGTGCTGCGTGGTCGCCTCACTGATATTCTCTTCGTACGGCTCCTCCAGCAGGAAAGGCTGCAGAGTTCCCGCCGTCTTCTCTACCAGAGCGTTGATGACCTCGTGAAGTGTAGCACAGGGGATCTGGAAGAGGAAACCTGTTGTATTATACGCCTAAAGCAGCTGGTTTGTTGATGCTGTTTACACACAGTCTGAGACATTGTTGACATCTCAAAGCATCACTCATATTTGTCATTTTCCTGTTCTATATTTCTTCCAAAACGATCTTTGTGCTGAGTTGTTGCCATGCCACCCCAAAAATCCCTTTAGAAAAAACATAATATATGTAAAGATACTATTTACGTCTGACAAGTTGTCCCTTGAGGCATCGATCCAATATGCCTGTTTTGTATCAGCACCAATACAATAAAGGAGATCAGGTATCTGCAATGATGTGACTGATCTACATAAAACAATCTTTCTTTAATAGCATTATTATAAAATTATGTGTTCTTGCAATCAGTCACATCAGCTACGGTAAGTCGTGGACGCATGTTTTCAGTGCAGAGGTATATAGATTATAAATCTGGTAAAAGAGAGCAATGGTATCGGCAGCAGATACCCTGAATTAAAATATTAGAATCTGTATCCGGAGTGAAAAAGTTAGATCGATGCATCCCTAACATGAGGTTTCTCCTGTCATTAAAAATGAATGTAAAAGAAAGTCAATAATAGTAAAAAAGTTACAGAATAATTCCACCTTTAGAAGTGTTGAAGTGTATCAAAAAGTATTAAACACTCACAGGATTTTCTACATCAATGACATAACCACCTTGGTCCCTCTGAGTCACACGGTAATGTCTGAACACTGACCTGGAGCAAAAGAGACAAACACATAAACTTGTAACATTTGCAGTGAATGTTGCGTCGGACTATATTTGCAGCTGTGGTGCTCAGATGTCCGGCGGGTGTTTACCCATTGAGGTCCTGCCTGGTAGTGACGGCCAATGAGCATCCATCTCTGCCTGGACGGAGCAACATGTTGCCACAGTCCGGGTGTCTCTCCAGAAGGACTTCGGCCTCGGTTCGAGACACCGGTCGAAAACACCTGCATGACGCACACATTAATGATGAGAACGCAGTCCTGCTCACACACTAAAAAGGTAGTACAGCTACAGCGCATCCTCTCAAGGAGAACTCACGGTGGGATCTCTCCTACTAAAGGCACGGAGAGGGGCGAGGGAGGAGCACGCGTGGGAGTGCGATTTCTCCGCCTGGACCTCTCTTTGTCCACCATCTCCTTCAGCATCTGCAGCTGGCCCGGCAGCAACGTGAGACAGGATGGCACATTGAGCTGTGATTGGACAGAGGGGAGAATATTTTAAAGACGGCACAAGAGAGACAAAGATTGATGCAGGGACGCAGGCGTGCATAAGATGAATATTTACATCCACAACGGAGTAGAGGAAACCTTTCCACAGCTCCCTTGATTCCAAGTTAGGTGCCTGGTAAAGACAACAGCAGTGTTACACCTTACAAAAAGTGTTCATTTGTATGTATTTATTTATGTGTGTGTGTGTGCGTGTGCGTGTGCGTGTGCGTGTGCGTGTGCGTGTGCGTGTGCATTACTGTGATTTTGGTCTCTCCATCCTTCATGCGTAGGATGAGTCTGGCTGCCTCCAGGTTTCTGTCCCGGCTGCAGTCGTCCTTCAGGGACACAAACCCACTGAGGTCCAGCTTCTCCACATACTGTAACACACACAAACATGTTTCAGTGCCAGCTCACTATGATGCACAAACGACACATCATATACAGTCTGAAACTTACATGACTGTCCTTGGCATTATTGAAGAAATACAAAGAATTCCCGCACAGACAGGTCCACAGTCGCCTGGCCGCCTGTCACACCCAGAAAGAAGCAGACATGAGAAATGAGAGGATACACTGCTGTCTCATGTGTGTAATGGAGATTTCCCTTCTTTTTTTTATCACCCCCCATTTCCTGTCCCAGGAGATGAATAGGAAGTGAGCCACAGCTGCTGTCAATCTGTGGCCATGGATCAGTGCAATACCCTGCACCTGAGCCAGGATCACATTACATGTCTATATTGCCTTCAAATGAGCTTAATGAGACACTGTGCCTGGGGGGAGGATATCCCATTCTGTAATTGTCACCTTATAAATAATTAAAAACAATATGCAAAAGAGTTTGCAATGTTGACTGTATGCAACTTTGTATTTGAGATATTGGAGATGCACTTCTGGGATCAAGCTGTCAGAACAATATGTCAAAATGAGTGTTCTCTGATTTGGCATTGAATTCTGGGTGATGCAATGGCAGACATACTGTCTTTTATGTGACATAGATGCCTAGTTATTAAGATACAGCCACAGATCCATCAAGCGATGTGATTTAAATGACATGCGATGTTTGACAGCAACCGGGCTTCCACAATTCATACATAGTGATCCGTTAATGAATATGTTGCACACTATCCCCCGTCAGATTCTTGCAAAAAAACAGGCTCAACAGGACAACAAATCTGTGATCCGCTCCCCCCCCCAGCATCAGTGTACAGTCTCGCCTCGCCCATTCTAACACAATAAGGAAGTTGACAGCTCTGTGGGAATGGGGGATCATAAACCGGTGTGCTGTGCACACACATACTGACCATCGCTACCCACTCAGCATGCACTGGAAACAAACATGGCACTGCACCGGGGCGAGCCTACCTTTTCCTTCGGTCCTCGCTTTTCCAGGTATCCCTCGTAGTAGCAGGGCGGGAGCTGCGCCCGGGGTCCCCCCGGGCCGGAGCGCTGCCTGACGGGTGCAGCCGCCATGAGTGTCGCTGGCTGGGCACCGACCGAGGACAAAGGGGCGCTGAGTAATTCGGAGAGTGACACGCCTTCCACGATGAGATAGTGCTGTGGCAATAATCCAACAGCTGGCTGCTGTAGCCTTCTGTGTCTGGGGGATCATGCAGATGGGTGGCTGTTCCGATTAGACATTGGATGGTTGGGAGATAAATGTCCAAAGTATACAGAGAAAATGAGCCAAAAAACAGCAGTTGCGCAAATGTCAATTGATAGATAAGAATCAGGCCCTTTTCAATGCTAAAAGGGATGATCCTACGCCTCTATGGTAGGTTCTGCATCAGTATACATACTTTCATTAAATTATATAAATTGAAAAAGGTCAATTCAGTTTCAGGGATGTAAAAACACACTGGGAGCCAATTTACTTAATATTTATTTGAAGAAGTGAATGCAGCATTCATTTCCCTTTACATGGTTACAAAAGTATACAATACACAATGATTACATTTAGTACAGAGGTAATCCATATATCCTAAAGATAATCCAGGATAATCCCACTTTTAGCCTCCCCGCAGTGTCACAGTTACAAAAATAAGGCGTTGCGTAAGACACAGAGGCTGTAATGAAGACTCATGCAAAGCAGTTACATTTGAACACAGACAATTCCATTAAGACTGTGCGTAATAAAATAAAGCTTAAAAGTCTGATAATACTTAATTCATCAATATTGCATAGTTGAGAGACTCGTGGTTATGGATGCGATACGAGCAATCACAGAATGTAGCGTTGCAATAAATGTCAGCCGCGGCATTAAGACAACTATTTCAGATGTGATGAAAAATTGATCTTAGCCCTTTGCACGACATTATTCATCATCAATATTATACAAGCTGCATAATAGCTCAACCTGAACCCCTGACCCTCTCCTCCCCTCCCCTCTCAAACTCAGGGCTTTTTATTTAGTCTAATGAGGCATGTAAACCCACACCTGAACCAGCTATTACTCAGCACAGCCATCGATGACAGCCCCCTATACATAACATGATTACCATTGGAGACATGCAAACAAAACATGTAAGGCTATGATAAAAAAAACAAACAAGGACATTATTCCAGGAGTGGACCAGGAGACTCCAGAGGCACCATGGTATTTGGGATGGGGCAGATAATGAGAAAGGGGGTAGGGGTACAGGGGGCAGGTGGTGAATAAAGAGCAGTGGGGGAGGGAGGGCATAATCCACTGCTGTGAGCCTCCCTTCTGAAAAGACCTGTCTGTTCCACTCCCACTTTAAACAGAGATGGGAGAGATGAGTCGGGTGGGGGCGGGGTCTAACAAGGGGATCATGACAGGAAGAGAAAGTTGGTGTTTTAGTGAACAACACAAACCCTCACAGTTCATAGTCAGCTTGTAAAAGACTTAATTGAAACTGAAACTGGCTATTGTGCAGAGGCCTTCCTCATTATTAGTGAATTCGGTACACAATTGTTTGGTGATAGTTATGCAGTATTTTCTGTCAGGTTTGGTGCACAGCTTCAGCCTGAAAACTGAGGCAGGTACAAAACACATCAGATTAATTTACATGCTCCAAATTATAGGTTAGAGTACTAACGCTAAGCTTGCCCCCAGCACTATGTGGGGAAAACAAAAACAGATTCATTGTCAAGCGGTTGGGTAAAAAGCCCACAAAAACATTATGTGTGACACTGCCAGCAGCATCAATACAGCCTGAGAAAATAGAGGAACTGAAGGACGCGTATGGCTTTTGTGTAATGCTGCAGAATATTTGGGGTTGAAACATTTTTGTTTTGTTACACTCAAATGGAAACCAGTCAGCTTCCCCTTTAAAATGCGAAGTATACAAAAAAGAAAAAACGAGTTTGCATATAATAACGTTACTTCATTTTGCAGAATTACACAGATGACGCTGGATTGAATATTTTTCCGTTTAATGCCAAACAGCAGTCTCGTTTAAGGCGGGAATAAGCTTTAAGTAAAGAGAGTGGAGTGGAGTGAGAAACATTGCGGTCGGTAAATTTAAAGTAAGTAAATCATTAAAGTAGCAACAATTGATCAAAGTTGACATAACTAAGCATATTTATGGGAAGCCTCCAGCTCTTTGGAATAGACTATAAAACTTCTGGTCTCGAACAAACTGCCACAGAGTTTATCTGATCGGCTTTTTTGTAGTAACGAAAAAACATTTACTACAGCAGTCAGTCAATGTTAGCTGTTGGATGGCTCCAGCATTTGGAAGAAAAGGAAAATCCACACTACAACACAAGCTACCAAAGGTGGGTTTGGCAAGAGATAGAGGCCACGTGACAGTGGCACTCAAACCAATAGCTAAGAGTGATCTTTACAGCCACCAGATGGCAGTGGAGGATAGTCTCAAACATGGACAGAGGGCAGCCGGTCCTCCATGTTGACTCAAACTAGTCCATGAAGACAACAGTACCAAAGCCTGAAGGCACAGAAGTGAAAAGTGTGATCGTCGAAGGCGGGGTTTGGAAGACTAAATTCATGCGTGTAGTACCAATATCAACAATACACAGAACAAGGATGGCATCTTGTGAATATCAGATAGGTTAGGAATATAGTAAAAAAAGTACTAACACCTTCTTAGTGTTAGTGGATACAGCTGAACATGCCATTACAGACGTCATTCTCTCTTGATCCTGCTTCATCAGTCCCGGTGATGGAGGAGTAGTGTAGAAAGTGCACAGGTGCATAGAGAATGAATGTAAATACTCGGGATATGGTAAATGCTCACATTACGGTGCCATTTGTTGGCTGAACATCCCTCTGTCCTTACGGTTTTTCAAAATGTAATCTTGACATAATCTGACAGAATAAAAAAAGCTCTTTACTCAAATAACTCTTAGGTACAAATTAGGTCCCTGTCTTGGTTTACCCTTTAATTACAATAAAGATTAGATATCTTTTGGTTATTGAGAGCTGATAGCCCACTAGCATCCCCCATTTTCATCCTCTCCATCTTGCCTTGCTGTTTTCAGTGTTGCAGAGGTACCACCACTTCGACATAGTTGTTGGGGAAGTACCCCGTTTTGCCACGAATGGCTCCCTCAAACCAGTTCTCATCGATTCGATTGACCAAGGTGATGATGTCACCCTCGTGGAAGGCCAGCTCTCCTTCGTTCTCCGGCTCAAAGTCGTACAGAGCTTTACAGCACGGCTCAGCTGCAGGAGGAGAGACACAAAGTAGAGAGATGTAAGGAGGGAGAAAGAACAAATACGATACGTATATCCTGTGTCACCAGTATGTCTTCCAGTAGGACGAGGACCAGACAATAGGACCATGAAACCAAAGTCATTAAAACCAGAGAGGGCTATAAGTTAGTCATCAGTAAGTGTTAAGGGGGAATCCTCCTGAAGCTCAAGATCACATGTTGCATGGCTAAACTATTTCATTCATAATGACCATATCAACATTTAGGCCAAGACAATTCATTTTCTCTTGTTTGACTGAGGAGGTGAATGACCATATCTGTAAAATGAACCATGTGGCATGAAGTGATGTTTCTTGAGGTTCAGGAGGATCACCCGTTAGTGAACAGGCATACATATAGATACATACAAATCAGCAAACCAATGACTGTGGGTACAAATGTTTTAGATTTGGTTCACAACCTGATTAAAAACACCACAGCCACTGATAAAAAACAAACACACATGGTTTGCTGAGATTTATATATATCTAACAAGCCCTTGTCTTGTTCTGGGAACCTGACAGACTGGACACAGTGGACCCAACCAACACCATTCAAGAGTGTTAGTCGACTACTTTACCATCACATCGACATGCATACATATCTCTGCCACACAGATGTGCACCGGAGTAAGTGAAAGTAGTGACACTCTCTAGTTCTGTGTGAGTGACACGTTATCTCCGTCTGTCCCACTCACACGGTCGGCTCTTGATGGAGGTTCTTTGGAAGGATGGACCTGGATATTGTGCAGGGGCTGCTTAATGTCGCAAAATGAAAGACACATTAGTCTTAAGGATGAGATTGACTTGCACACAAGCACACTTTAACAAAATCATATACTGTATATCAGAAGTGGACGCAGTCACCGTGACGTCACCCACTGGTTTGTGGACGGACGTTATGAAGCCTCGAGTTCGGCAATTTGGCCGTCGCCATCTTGGCTTTTTTGCAACCAATGAACAGATATTTGGACGCCGTACACGGCTCTGGTACGGTAGCGACCTGTCAATAACAAGGTAGCCCCGCCCTAAAGCATACTCCTTCTATTTTACTCTTACCGGGAACAGAATTTACTAAATGAACATCATGTTGTATTGACGAAGACTTGAAACTAGCGATTGAACTAGGAGTCGCCCCCTGCTGGTCAGTAGAGAGAATGCAAGTTTAACACACTTCCGCATTGGCTTCACTCTTCAGACACAGAGGTTGCCGCCTGAACAAAATACACAGTAAGTATAAGTATATATAGTAAGTTTACCGGAAGAGTAAGCTGGAGGGGTTGTTGCAGTTGGTGCGTATCCTCCATTAGAGTTTTCTACCTCTCCATAGTCATAGACTGGTTTGGGTCTGGGTGTGTATTCACGTCTTGGACGAGACTGAGCGTCAGTCACCCTGCACACAATCGGAAAAAAAGAAATCACCTCCATGAGCACCAATACAGACAAAGAGATGTTCATTCATTTTCTTGTGGGCTGTAATCCAATCACTACAACTTCAAGTCCATTGTGAAAAGCAAAACAAATCTACTTTATATAATCCATTCTAAAGTAAACTATATTATTTCTGTATGGGGGGGGGGGGGGGGGGTATTATGTATCAGCATCAGCTAACACTAAATTACATGAATTACTTATAATCAGATGGGCAGAAGAGAACACGGTACAGCTGACTCATCCCTTGTCACGAGCCAGAGGACAAAGCCTCAACATACAAAAGGTGTGTCATCTTCCACAAATAGTCCACGGCACTGACCTTTCTGTCAGTTTGGCAGAAAGCTCCTCCAGGACCTCCGTAGCCTGTCTGTGGTACTGCAGCAGAGACTCAACCAGAAAAGACAGCTGACTCACCTGCTCCACCTACACGCACAAAAAGAAAAAAAAACTATTTCAGGACCAAACAGGGAAACAGCAGTGGTGCTTCAGAGCATTCTTTACTGGTTAAGCATTTGTATTCCGGTCTCGCTTCATTCCATCGTCACGTCAGACCTCTTTATCACAATAACTTCCCTCTGAAATATCTCACACTGGCAGGTATGAAAACGGTAAGTACAAAGCAAAACGGGTCTGACAAGCTCTCACTTCTGCAAGTCATTGTGGAACAAACCAAACAAGCCACATGTTACTTCTCTAACAACAGTATGTGTCAGGTGTCTCGCTAGCTGAGAAGCTGTGAGCAGCTGAAACAGATTTACAGCCAGAATAAAAATGATCAGGTACTCTTTAGGAATATTAACAAGAATGACACATTTTAGTTTGTTATAGAATATGCCAATTCAACACCATCTGCTTCAGTCATAAATGCTTTTATTCATATTATAATAATTGTATCACCCGTAGTGAAAATAAGAGTCATTGCAGTTTTTCCAGTGTTATATAAACAAGTCCAGCAGGTTTCAATGTGTCATTTGCAATGCAACGTGTGCAAGAGTAGTCCAGAGGTTACTCACATCTGTTTCCAGCAGGTTGTGCATGGAGCCTTCAGCCATCTCTTTGGACTCGTGGAACTTCTCCAGGGCTTGCCTGATCTCTTCATCTGGGATTTTACCTTGACGTTTCTTTTTATAATCATAGTCGAGACGACGGCCCTCCAGCTTCTTCAGGTGGTGCTGAGGGGGTGAAAGAGTCGGGATTGGGAGGTTGGGGTTACGCAGAACAGTGTTTTCACTTGTTTATGATGCTTTTGAGAAAATTGCATGATTTAACCATTTTACAGTAAATACTTTTTGACTTCTGTCTCACTGACTGCGGAGCTCATTAGTCAATGCTCGGCCTGTACGTGCAGAAGCATACTACTTCTTTGATTCTACCTGAATGTCTTTGATATCCTTCTCAGCGACTGCCTGCAGTGGATCAATAAAGTTCTGCTTCACATCAATATCCAGACAGTCCTTGACCTCAGCCATCCTTTTCATTGACTCTCCAATGTCTGTTAGAGCCCCGCCTGCAGTACACAACACAATACCAGCATTACTGAGTGGGGGACATTGTGAGGCATGGTAATAATAATAATAATAATAATCATGTTCATCTCTCTTTCACCCGATATCTCATCCTCATAATGCGTCCACTGTGCTTACCAAAGTTTGTTTCCTCGCCCATATCCCGTCCATACTTGGTCATGCACTCCCCCAGGAGGCCCTCAGGCTGAGGGTAGCCAGGACTCTTGACCTGCCCGCGCATTTTGGACACTGTGTTGAGCATGGAAAGCTTAGCTCTTGTTGCCGGGTTGGGCTGGAGGTACTCTGATGTCTTACTGAGGACTTCCACCACTGCTTTGCTGGTAATATCTGCTCTCTGGTGGTCCAGGTTAAAGAGAGACAATCATTTAGGCGTGTGTGCATATGCAGAGTGTTATGCCTTCAGGAGTGTTTAAATGAGTGAGGGAAACATCTTTTAACTTTCAGTAAAACAGAACAGGTTATTCTTCATGTTTAGTACAGACATTTTCTTAAAATGTATGTATGTTACCCTCTCGAGGTCCTTGAAGTCTTCATCCAGTTTGGTTCCCTCTGCACCGCCAACCTTCTCACTCACCAGCTGTGAACACAGAGCGATCACAGTAATAAAGCCGACTGATGGATGAATACGCCACATTTAGGAAACTTCAACTGGGTAACAACCTGTTGTCAAAAGGGGCTTGAACCGGACCTTCACAACCACACTGCTGTCTTCTTCCAAACTTGAAATGGATATTTAACTATTTCCAACATTCATTTTTTTCCGCGCCTAGTTGACACAACTCTCAGCTTCCGAGCCATACCCATGTTTTCCGTCAGTGGAGGAACCTCAAGTCTGCATGAGGGAATGAATGCTGAAAACTGGACTTTCCTCTCTAGTGAGAGCCTCCGTTCCTTAAAGAATTCTGCTAAAAGGTTTCCCTTTTTTTTTCCATCAGGTCAGCACACACGCATTTCAGTTTCCTACACTACAACCACATCCATGGATACTTTTACTAAACACACACATGCTTACTTCCTCCTGCTCTCAATTCATATCCCGACTCACACATGGCACATACGTTCTGCATTTCTCATCCAGAGCTACTAACTTTAAAATCCAGTGCAGTTGGCTGGCAGGCCAAACAGAGACTCATTGTGCGCGTGTGTGTGTGTGTGTGTGTTTTCTCATTTGGTTCAACTCGCTGCAGCTGTCGGCTCCACACTGCAGATAAAACTCTATGACCAGATGGATCAATCAATCTCTGTAGTTTGTACAATATACAGCCTTGGTAAAGTAGTTTTGTATGAAACATTCAGTGGCTGTGAAAATAGCCTAAGCACCGATTACCAATTGAGTAATGGGATATAATTCAGCACCAAATGTTCCCCAATTATTTAGTCTAATAAACAGCATTTTAATTGCAATTAATTAATCTCTCTGTACCAGATGTGAAGTTGTTGGGTCATGTAAAATGTGTGAAATCCAAACACAGACACACTTTGAGCGGCCCATCTGGCTTCATTCTAGGACTCGGGTTTTTGTTCTCCGTGACTAATAAACCTGCTCATCCTGGAGTATGTAATCTATCCTGAAAAACTAGAATTTTAGCACCAGTTACATGACATATTTCTAGTACATTTTGTTACTTAGATTTGCAAAAAGCAAAAAATAAATATGCGGCTTAAAAAGACAGGGTCATGAGCACATTTGCAGAGAGCATGTGGGTTCAGTCTTGTTGGTCAATGACAAAAGCAAGATACACAATATGATGTGGAATCAAATGAAAGAGCAGGTGCACAATAAAAAACACAGTGGGCACAATATCAGCTATGTATGTTTGCTCAGCACCGTAGCTGACATTTTGGTTAAATCATTGATTGAATAAATCATATTTTTATGGCGGTACGACGTGGAGCTTATTAGGCAACTAACTTAGAGAACTGATTACACTCCTCCACCCTGTTTTATTTCTTTTAATAACCCGAAGAGCTTGTTGGCATGGCCTGTGCTACCAGAGGGCAGGGTGTTCAGTATCGGCCCCATAGGTTACCAGCTACACTCTACGTCCAAAGAGTTGACGATTTGGCATTGGGAGTTGGCCAGCACCACTGTACTGTGCGGTTATCAACCCAACAGCACTGCTTAAGTTTTGCAAAAGCTTTTATGGAATATAAGCTTTCTGTGCACGTTCACCCCTGGTTTGTTATTTTTGCTGCATTGTCAATGTACAGACTCAATCTGCTGGATTATTTAAGAACTGGAAGCTAGTTTGGGCAGAGTAGTCGCATAACTTGGATTCCAATACACACCCACTTGCATGTCACACAATGTTAGGTCAACGCCTGTTGCAAGGCAGTTGTCATCAAAACACAGGCCACCGGTTTCACAGCCCACTTCTTGTTGAGCTTCATGTTTGTGGTGGAGAATTTACCTTTTAGCTGTCTCAAGAGCCAACAGTTAGATTTATTTCGGAGTGGAATGACTGCCATTGGAAAATTAGAAGCACAAGACAAACCTCACTTAATAAATTATATACGATCAGACTACTGGGAATGTCACAATTTGGCAGTCAGACATTTGACAGACACTTCTATTAGAGTAAACATTTGGCTTGCTTCTCTAAGCTTCCATATCCATCTGGCATCAGTGGTAACTTGTGCTTTTAGTTTCATATTCATGCAATGTTACACTTTTCCAAAATTAGAGGACGTTCAGCAATGGAAACAGTAACGCCAAAGATAAAAACATGACCCTGGAGTTAATAGCTTATATGATAGTTAATAATGTCAGTGCTGCTATGACATTGTAGATTTTTTACATGTTAAAGATAATTAATTGACTTTAGATCAGCAGGGCTGTTATTTAATAACGTTAGAATATGGCAATGTGGTAATGTACACATTTACATAAATAAATCTTGACTATTTATGTCATGATATAATCCATGACTCGCAGGTTGACTCAGTTCTATTGTTGGAAACATAAGAGACACATCCAGCTGAGAGATGACTAACATGAGGGGTGTGATTTGAGCTGTAGTATCACCACAACACGTTGGCCAAATTTGTCTTGAGACAAGTGTTTTGAAAACATTGTGTAATCCAGCACGTTAGAAATAACAAACACGAACATCACTTTGGGGTATTAACATTATACGAGTAATGCATCTACCTGCTGTTTAACATCACATCAAAACACGACGAAAGAAAGCACCAACCATCCAGAAACTCATCCTCTCAATGCCATACTTCTGTGTCAGTCATAAACTTCAACAACTTAGAGTTGAACGTCTACTTAAACGTACATTTTGTGATAGTTGAGGAATACAATATACGTAACTTAGTTCGACAAAAACTTTTCTGCAAACTTAATTAACGTTAGCCTAACCTACAGTCGACTAACTTAATGTACCCCACGTTGGTGGAAGCGCTTCAACATAATGAAGAAAACCTACTATGGAAGTTTACGGCAAAAAAACAAGTTTGACGTTAGAGTCAGTTAGGGTAACGTTAAAGTTAACAAACTATTAGCGTTAGCTAAGTTAACGTTAAGGGTTAACGTTTACGTTACCTGTGAGCCACAACTCATCTGACAGTTACTTAAGAGTTTAACAACAATAAAGCTAGTCGTATACTTTTCAACAAGTTCAAACGTGTCGTTTAACGTTAGCTAACGTCAATGTTTAGCCGAGACGTCGTTAACTAACGTTACCCGTTTTCCACTTTGGTTAACCTGCTAAGGTTAGCTTGAAGCTAGCGTAGACTAACAAGAAAAGTACAGCTAGTTAGCTAGCCTTAGCTAAGCTATCGGCTAACGTTAATTAGCTTATTTTAAGTCGCGCTTTTACCTGACTGGCTTTGTAGAATTGCTTCTTAAATCCTGCGACGGACATCTTGCACCGTCAGTGTTGCAACCTGGACCTCGAAGGGGAAATTGTGTTTTAAAATAGTTGCTGTTTAGTTTGAAGTTTTCAGCACAAGCAGCAGCCGAGCAACACGTCTTCTAACGTTGAGCCGTGGATGTAAAACTTGCTAGGCAACCACAATTTCCTGGCCCCATCTTCATTTGTGGGAGGCCCCGTCCTAGTGGATTAAGTGGGTCAAAACGACCCAAACGCATACACTTTGACTTAAACTGAGACAGACATCCCTTAACCCCCATAAAATATCACTTTTCTGTATATTGCTGCTGTATACTTTTGGTTTAGTAAACCAATAGTAACACTATTATTGAGTCTCTGTAGGAAGATTGTTAGTCAATTTAAAAGTTCATGTAGAGACAAATCTTTCTAATTTGTAAGGTCCCCAGTCTGAATAACTTCCATCCACTAAGGAAGACTTTGAGAGGTGGTTAAAAGCTCCAGAAAAAGCTGTAAAATAGACCTTATGACAAGACTTTTTTTTTCAAGCTAAACTTGAAATTTCATGTTCAACTTTAAATGTTAAACGATATTAACTTTCAGATATATAACGGAGAAAGGCAGCACATCCTCAAAGAAGCTGCAACCAGAGAATTGTTGGATTGTTAGATTGATAAAACACTGTAATGATTTAACATTTATCAGTATTGTGGCAGATTATTTTCTGGTCAATTGATCAATTTACTTCTCGTTGGACTTCTAAGATAATGGGATGGAGGAAATACAGTAAGCACACAACACAAATGCTAGTCTGTGATTCAAACGCAAGAGTGGCCGAGGGCATTTGCATGTGCAGGATTATAATATCAGATTGGTGATTTCAGAGACTGATTAGACCTCTGATCAATCAAAAATATGCAAAGACCCATCTTACATGTCAACATGAAAGCCAAATTCAGCTCAAATAAGACTCAATGAAACAATTCAAAAGAAAAAGAAACCATTTATTACATTCTTAAAACCACATATAATGTATCCCATTGGACAACAATATATATAGAGCTGTGTAACTCGGTTACTCTTGGACTAGTAATATACCTCTTGTACATTTTGTCATACAGGGAAAGAGAAGGGAGACAAACTATTCTTTTTTGTTTGGACCTAGTCTTTCTTCGATTAAAAAAAAATAGATCACTGACTTTACGAGACAAAAGTGGAGACACAAAGAAAAAGGTGGATAAAAGACTGACAAATAAATGAAAATCACAGCAAAAAGAAACATTAAACCCTTATAATGAATTCATCTTTAATGCTAACTGATTTTCTTTTTTTAATTCCTATGTCTTTGTCAATTTGATTTCACAATATTAGGACAATTGGGAAGGGCTTTGACACTTTGTGAGTGACATTCACAAAAATAGAACTTACGTCCACAGTGATTATGGTTATGGGTTTTATCTTAGGTGCAAAGGTGTGAGGAGCACAAGGCTAAAAGACGACACTGGTAATAAAAGGGACAAGAGACCACAGCCATCTCCCTGAGCGGTAGGCAGAAGGTCCTCAGACTCTGCTCAAGAACTTCACAGCACCCCGAGTAAGACATCATCATTATCATCATCTCAATGTAACAACCTTCAGAGAGTGTTATTTATGTACATGAAAAATGTAAACAGTTATGGGTGACCTTGTGTGTCGGATATGGAATAAAAAAACAAAAACAATGAAACAGATTGACTTTAAAGTCTTACTGGCATTGATGGCCAACTCAGGGGGGCAGCTGGTAGCTCTGTCTGCCCTTAGACTAGTGTCCAGTGAGGAAGAGGAAAGTGTAAGTGCTTGGTGTTTGGACAAGTGTCGGGTTAGGGACTAAAGGAGAGAGGAACAGCAAATGTACAAAATAATACAGATTTTTCAACCAGCAAGGAGGGTTTATGATACATATTATGGATCATCGTCGTTCCGGCCTTTAAACCACCTGAAACATTGTGAGTGAAAGACAATTACACTACACCGTACTGTACTGACTGCTGGTTAGAAACAGGCGGGGGAGACCCTGTGTATTCAATTTTATTATACAGTTCATGAAGCCATCTTTTGCCTTTCTATCTCTTCTCCTTAGTGTCCTTGTGTCTTGTCTCTTTAGGCAGGGAGCAACAGCACAGACTGAAAACTCATTTAAATGCAATGTTTTTTTCCCGTCTTTGTTTAGGTACACTGCTGCCCCCCCCCCCCCCCCCCCCCCCCTGCTGTGTCGCATCTGCAACAAGCGTCCATCCCGTCGCTTGCGTGATGACCTCCCATAACCCAGCTGGGTTTTGCCATCAGTGCAAGAGGGGATTGTTGCCATGGGAACCTGAGAGAACTGCCAGGAGGGTAAGTAGTCCAGAAAACAACTCAAGTCCAGATATCAGCTTTCCTGAAATATCCATTTCTCTACATCTTACTACGCACTTTTCTCTCTCCCTCTCTCTCTCTCTCTCTGAACTGAACTCACACATACCAACTCTCTCCATATACTTATATAGTCATCTATTTACATTCTTATTTAAAATATTTGTTTATAAATGTGTATATAAATTAAAGATAATTTCATCTTGTCCTGTCTCTAAGTGGCATTTACAAGGAAAGGGGTGCGTGGGACTGAGGTTTCTCATTGCATTACAAGAGCCTACAAAAAGGCAGCACCGAACACTGTCTAACTGTGTGTGAAACTGGTTCTCAGCTGATTAAAGAGGTCGGCCTTCGCCGTGAGCCATGTCATATCTGTGTGTTTCATATCAGAGACAATGACTCCAGATCTTGGTCCCTAAGTGATGGTCAGTACAAAGGATATTGTCTGTATGAATACGCAGGCATACCACACTGAGATGTATTAATATAGAAATAAATGTTGACAGAACTATATTAATAGTGAGACCTGTGGATCAACACAACTTCATTCTAATACTTTGCGTAAAACTCTGTCTGAGAGTGGCAGGTTTGTACATTCACCGTTGTTGGGTTCTGGCTTATGCACTGGTGCTTTTCCATGAGGTACATTCATAACTGGTTGGGTGACCCACAGTGGATCTGATGTTAAACAAGTGTTGGAGCCTGGAGCTGTCTCACGTCTAGTGGGCCGTTGTTATTATTACCCATATTATTGCCCATCCGCTTGTTGTTAATGCTACAATATGCAGAGGACCATGAGCATGTGTGGTCTGTAGTGTAAGGTGCTTTGCCTGCTGGGAAAGTGGAGGACTTCTTTGGGATCATGGGAGACGGAGTACTTAAATTCCTGGATTGTCTCTTAACTGCTGGTTGTTGAGCTTCAACATCTCTATCCTTCTCTGTCTCTCCTTGTTGCTTCCCTACTTCTTAACACACTCTCCATCTGTCTTTGCTTGTCTGTCTGTCTGTCTGTCTGTCTGTCTGTCTGTCTGTCTGTCTAGCGGTTGGTGGAGTCCGGCAGAGACAGCTCGCTGCCAAACACTTCCCGGTACAGTGGTGGGAAACTGTAGGCGGTGTCTGGGTGGACCAAACGGAAAAACTGAAGTTTATCTGTGTGGAGGTTACAGATCGACTTCATCATGGGCAGCTTGGACACCATCTGCGAGGGGAAGAAGATATACACAAAAGGTAAAGTTCATGTATGTGTTTCTTTATGCATGTACTTTTGTACGTGTTTGGGAGGAGTTGTGACTGCTTGTCTTCACCTTGTCCAGTTTCTCGTCTGAAGCTCCACTCTTGTGTAGACTGTGCTGCAGAGCCAGGTAGACCTTCTCCTGGAGCTTTTGAACCTTTTGGCCTTCTGTTAGCCAGTGCCGATCTACAGGAGAGAAAATATTTCACATTCACATACAGTTTTGTGTTTCTCTTTAAGTAACTTCAATGCACATTGTCCGACAGTATATATTCTACATACCATTCAATCAAGTCTTGCGCAATATTATTTACACATTACGTCAAAATTCAGCCTGACATTTTCGATATGTTTGGAAACTCCATTAATGTTTACAATTGAGTTCTGTGAGTTCAGTGTATGGCTACACAGGATGAAAGGATCGGCGGGAGGCTGCTTTTAAAGATGTTAAGCATTAATTAAGAGATGATGACATGGGGAAAAATTAACCAGTTTAATGAAAAACCGTCACAGCTAAGTGAAATAATCTCCAAAAACAAATTGAAAACCTACACGTGTAAGACTACTACAAAACAATATATGAATTGTGTTGAATGTGTATGTTGAGAATGGACATCCTACAGTCACACTTGAATATAACTGTTGCATTCCAAGGACAGAAGAGCATTGAATAGTCTGTAATAGACTACTATGATTAAGCAGTATTATGTACACGTCTATGTATGTATTGTATGCGAGAGCGAGAAAGAGATAAAGGAGGAAATAATCACCTGGAGATAGAAGAACGACAGCGCTAAACAGGGCCATCTCTTCATCAGACAGCTGTAGACGGCAGAGTCCTTTCCCCAGGTCAAACACTGCACTGACCAGGTCATCACAACCTACATAAACACAGGAAATCAATACTTTAATTATGAACAATAACACCTGGGGTGAGTGGGGAATACGTTTTTTTTACCCCGTTTGCTAATTTCTGACTTATTGGCCAAAATGGGAAGTGTGAAAATTCAATAATCAAATTAGGATCCAAGTGTTTTCAACAGCAAACAGAGATACACTGCTGTATTGACCGACATAATTTATCTTTTAAAATGTCACAACTTGGGTAATTGTCCCCTTAAATGAGTTTATCACATGGTTTACTGCTGTGTATGATGGTGTTTGGGTGCATTGTTTTAAGAGTTCTGGTGGTACTAAAGAGGCAAGACAGTTTTTCAGAATTTGGAAGAAACCAATGTTTAGCTGGAGGCTTTCAAGTACGTCTCTTCAAAGACAGTTCTGGTGTTGATAAGTGAAGCCGACGGTCTTATAGAGTCATTTTTAAGAACAATTACCACAGTTAAGTCATTCAAAATAATGAATTACTTCAGTCAGAGGCATGAATGATGATGACCACAGTGCGTATGAAAAACACTTTCTAACTTACATAAAGAGTGAGAAACGTAAGAGGCTTTCCTGTGTCACCCTTTAGAGCTTACACTACTACATCTGATCCTCACCGAGTGCTTTGAAGAACTGAGCCAGGGCAAACTTTCCATTGAAGAAAATGGTGTTGTTGTTGACGTTGAACGCTCGGCACATGCGTATCAGCAGGACCTCGAGACAGCCTGAAGGGTAGCCACAGATAGAGGCAAAGACATGGAATAAAGAAGGGGGAGGGAGGGACAGAGAGGGGCCCAGATGCTCCAACATGCACAAAACAAAAAATTTAAATAAATAATTTTGACCCAGATTGGTGCACAGCATATGCAATGAGATTGTTGAACCATTTAAAAATTAAGAGGATAACATGGGTATCCACAAAGATTTTACATAGAGTAAACGCATTGTCAAATATATGCATTTTATGTCACAGATATATAAATATTTATATATATATATATATATGTGTGTGTGTGTGTGTGTGTGATAAAGAATATGATAAAGAATATGATTGAAAATTTGGTTTCAAGAATGTTTTTCCCCCCAGTGTTTGAACCAAGTATGTGTAATTCATTACAACACAGGAAATGGATGGCATAAAAGGCAAAGGTAGAGGGTTGGAGACAACAATGGAAGAGAAAAAAACAGGAAGGAACTAAAGTTAGCAAGTTTCAGACTTTGTTTACTTTGCAAGAACTAACTCTATAAATCAAGTATTTGAGATGAGAGCATTTTTAGGCTGTGCACTGACCTGCTTTCAGCAATATGATCTGATCATTCTGGCACAGGTCCATGAAGCCAGCAATGCGTTTGGCAAACTCCACCACATACTGAATGGCATTGGTGACTTGGTGTGCACACTGCTGCCACATCCACTCAGCTGACTGAAAGAAGTGACACCAAAAAAGAGAGGCGAGCGTTACAAGTCCATTGACGTCACATCAGCATAAATATCTTCTTAGACAGATCTTCAACATCAGATCAAATTCAGTACTAATAGTACAGATAATAAAGCTTTTCTTTTGTGTGTGCGACTAAAACAATAAATCAGCAACGTAAGCTAATTAGGATATTATATATATATATCACACATGGAATTCAACGTGAGCATCGTGTACCTTGTTTTGAAAAGCACGCGTTTCCTCAGGTGTGTATTGTGCCCAGGTGAATCTCTTCATGTCCTCAGCGCTGTACTGACACGTCTCCAAGTGAGATTTGAGAATACTCTGAGTGATGCGCTCTGTGAAAAAACACACACACGCACACACATACACAGATTAGGTTTTCTCACTCTAGTTGTTTGTGGTGGCAGCAGGTTTGAGTGCAACAGTGGTGTTATTTACATATCCACAGATCTGCAACCCTGAATAACTCGATACTTTGCACCGCTCTGCTGTTACGTACGCCGCTGATGCACCGGGGAAGATTAAGTGATAACGGCTCATCTACTCATTTCATCTCTGCAGCTGAAGCTTTTCCACCTCCTGCACTTGTAACACCCACCAGTCATAATATTTACTCATTGTTTCCTTTAAAAGTCCCCAGAGCCCTATTCAAAGCCTCCTTGCAGTTTGTTGCAGCCAGTAACCATAAAGATGTAAAATAAAATACAAATGTATTCTTCCTCAAGGCCTTCAGAGACGCCTCTCTAAAAAAATGCCTTTCCTCTATAAATACCACTAAACTATGCTCCCTTTATCCGTCCCTGTTTTTGATCTTATACAGCTTTATGTCTTATGCCTGTTTCATATTGTTTGTTTCCTGCTTGTTTTGACCATTAAATCTGGTCCTTGTCCTGTTTTGCTGTTTTATCTGTATCTTTCTGGTTCTTCTTTTTTTTTTGCGAGCCTGTTTATAAGAGATGTCCTTCAGATGGCTTCATCTTAGTTTTTTATTGAATCAACATTGTTTTTTTTAAAATTAGATTTGCTGTTATTGCATTTAGTATTATTTAATTCATGATTTGCTGATAATAACGAAGGGGAAAAAAACTAAATGACCACAACACTAACTTTACCACATTTTCATAGAATTATATATCCAACAGTACAACATGCTCATGGCATTGTTTTTTTACAATTTTTTTTACTCCTGGATTTATTAATTATGATAGCTTTGATTTGCCTTGCTGTCTTAATGTAAATTGATGCTACTGAAAGTCAAGACTTATGGCTTCACAAGGAAAGGAATAATGCTGAAACTCTTGTTGAGTCTGGGTCAAGAGCATGCAGCAGACAATTCACAGAAAAATAGGAGCAATAGGACAAAGCATAAAAATGGTCTTTTATAATATTTTATTCTTATAATATTTGTCTCAAATAAATGCCTGGTTCTCTCTTCATTAAAGTGCATAAAAGCCTCGACCACTATTTGAGAGTTTTAGGTATACTCGTACACTTATAGTAATACGTGAATAAAAGAAGAAATGATTTGTTAATTATCATTGTCAGTACTCACCAAGGTCTGTTATTGAGCAGTCATCCGGCAGCTGATCCATCAGTGCATGTGTGTGTTTCAGCAGCGGATGCGTGAGAGAGTGTGTATGCAAGAGGTGGATCCCGGTGGTGTCTGCCCCGTCCAGCATCGTCTGCTGCGGGGAATTGTGATTGGACAAGGATGATGAAGAGGCGGAAGATGAGTTGGAGGTGTTCCCAGTGCTGGCTCCGCCGCCGATCAGCTCCAGGCTGCAATACTTGCTGGACTCCTCGGGGGTCAGCGGCAGGTCAAACAGGTCAGGCAGCGCCGCGATGTCATCCAGGTCGCTGAGGGTGGAGCTGGAGCCCCCGCTGCTGTAGGACCGGCTCAGACCCTCTTCGCTATCCTCCGCTCCACCGCCACAGACGCCGTCCTCCTTGGGTATGGACAGAGCAGTGGCGCCCCCGCCTGCGGAGCCCGCACACTCCTGGGACTTTTGGTGCTTTTGCACTTCAGCGTAGAGGCTGTCACGCTGCTTCTTGGACATACGACCAAATTTGACCGCTGCAGAGAGAAAACACATTTAATAATGGCATAATATTGTATGTTCCAGTCCCTATATCATATTTGCATGATGACAGCCCATCACTCCTTCAGTCTGTATAATGTATTGGTTTTTCTCTCTGCAAACTTTAGAACTTAAAATTCTCCTGGTATCAGCTTTTAAATTGAAGGAACACGTGTACTGGGATTTGCCAGGGAAACACATACTTAAGTGTAAAAAGAGGCGAAAGTGCGTTTTTGTGTGTGTGTGTTTACCATCTCTGCTCATGCCCAAAGCCAGACACTTCTGTAGGCGGCAGTGCTGGCAGCGGTTACGGTTAGTCCGGTCGATCAGGCAGTTCCTCTGGCGAGAACAAGAGTACATGGCGTTGTTCTGCTGGCTGCGACGGAAGAAACCCTGAACAAAACACACACATACCATCGCTGTAAATGACGGGCACATTTGAGATAGAACAGGTCGGCTGAGGTTAAGTTTGATAGCCTTGTTTACGCGCTGTGTTTCCTCCTCACCTTGCAGCCTTCGCAGGTGATGACTCCATAGTGGATTCCTGAGGACTTGTCCCCACAGATCTTACAGGGGATGACCTCGATCTGGGCTTCAGGACCAAAAACAACACAGACAAAAGAGGTCAGAGCCACATACAAAGTGAAGTGGAGATTAAACAAGCAGTTCATATTTGCTCAGCGAAGTGCAGCAGATCAACACTACCGAGTCATACTGTGGACTGTTGCCAAAAACATTCATTGATCACTGCTGATTGTGGTGTTTGTTTGCTTCTTATCCTCCTTGGGTTGAGCTAAGGTTTTAACTGGTCCTGCTCACTTTACTGGTTAAAGTTTTGCTTGTGTTGTATTTGAAAGGGCCTCTTTCTCTTTGGTCACCATCTCTCTCTCTGGTGTTCCCAAGTAGTCAGTTACTCTTTTCAAGAGACACATAACTCTTAAAACCCTAATATATTTGTAGCCCTTTGGGCATATTGCCAAAACAATGATCCATTTCCAATGGTATGCTAATGATACAGCTGTACAGTTGGTTCCACTTAAACCTGACAAAATGGCCAAATGATCCTGTGTTGACTTCCTCCTGCTTAATGACAAGAAAGATTAGATCCTTTTATTTTAATTCTTGGCAGCTTCTCCATGACTGTAATATAATATGATACAAGCCATATTCCAGGCACGATGTTTGTCTCTCTCTTTTGCTGGTCATTCATGTTTTGCTATCATGTTTTCTCCAGCTATAGACCTTGGCCAAAACTAGCTCCTTTTTTTATCTTCTGTAGACCTTGAAAAGGTCACCCACTCTGTGCACTCTGAGGCACCTCCAGCTCATACAAATGCAGCTGAGAGTTTAACACTCTCTATTTCACCAAGTTGTTATGTTACACCTATCCTTGCCTCCCTTCTCTGGTAGCCCGTGAGTTTCAGAATTAGTTTTTTTAAGATTTTAGGGAGAATGTAAGAAGGTTTATGACACATAGATACATTTCATGCCAGTCCCCTTTGAGTCTGAGTACAGTCTGAGATCTAGAGGTCAGTCCTTCTGGTTCAAACATGACTCATTAGCCGGAGTGACATTGTCTTTGAAACTCCACATTTGTATATCTAATGCTAGCAAAAACAAATCAGTACCAACTTTCATGCGGAGACATTTGAGATTGTTTTGTAAAAATGTGATTAATGATTTTCTGCTGACGGCAAATAGAGACAAACTGGCCCACAACAAGCACATGCAGTAAGATAACTTGCAATGAACTTTGTATGACTGCACCCTTCCTGTGGCCCCCATGAGGGAACAGAGTACACAAACAGATAGGGAATCACATGACACTTGCACACACACACACACACACACACACACACACACACACACACACACACACACACACACACACAAGACTCCTTCCTTATTGACCAAGGGAAAAAAACAACCACAGCAGCTACAGCATGAGATGCTTGTGGCTCAGCTCTTCTACAAATCTCGTTTGTACCACTTCTGATAATGATGTATGGAAAACCAAAAGAGGTTTTTGTGATTGAGGGAGAATCGTTGCACTCTTAGGTATTGGAAAACACAACTTTCCATTTATTTTCTCCTTTAATGACACAGTCGGCCGTCTCTTCTCTCAAACTGTTGACTAAAATACTCCCAACTGATCAGGGCAGCTGCAGGCAAGCGATGGAAAAATATCTCCCTTCCTCTCTTTCTCTCAGGTTCCCCTCCACCCCTCCCTCATCTCACGATTATATAACTCTCGTCTGTGAGCATTCCTCACAATACTCATTCAGCAGGCTCACTCGAGCAACACCGACACCCCGCCCCTCCTCAGACTCTCTCTTTACCACTGGCTGAGCCGCCTCCTTGGTATTGGCGGAGTCACCCGTCACTCGGGCGCTGTAGCCTGTCAGCCCATGTGGACATTCTGTCCCACTGACACACTTTCCCACTGCGGGGGGAGAGGGGAGGAGGGCGGCATGCACGGTCCCGACTCTTCACAGGCCAGCTTCAAGGTGGAGCTGAACAATGCTCAGACTTTCCCATAAAACATGTCCCTGGAGGCTCGTAGATTTAAATCAGAAAACCGTTACAGAACAATAAAATGAACCAAGCAAGGCAGCGATAATAAGCCTTGAAAAACGACACTTAACAGTTGGGCTAATACAAACACGGATCTACGCTGATTTCCCCGAGGACTATTTCTGTATGGACTGTTTAATTAATGAGAAATCACATTTCATTGACTGCAATAGCTCATACTATACTTGGCAACAGTCCACTCAAAGCAGACAAAGTCTGAACTTGAACGTCAGCTCTTCGGCCCCCTCCCTACTCCCCAGTCTTTGACATTGAGCCTCTTCTTCAACCCAATCTATTCTTGTCCTGTGCTGTGAGCCAGAATTGCGCAGATGCCCAGCCGCCCACCACTTTTGCCACAACCACACATGCATGCTTTCTAAATCCGGGTAAAATATTTGCATCCTTCATGTTCCCTTATTTAATGGGATCGTCTTGTTACAACCTGGTAGATGAAAATTGACTATCTTGTTAAACCAATTACCTTCATACGATGATTCAATAAGTACAGAAAATTAACATCGACGTCTTGAAGACTTGCAGTGCTGTACCAATAGAGAAACAAAACTAGGGCTGCAGCTAACAATTATTTTAATAATTGATTACTCTTATCCATTCGTTCCTTCATCAATCATTTACTGTAAAAACTTCAGAAAATAGTGAAAAAAGGCCAAAACACTGGACCAACTTCTCCAAAACCCAACAGTACATATAAGAGGAAGAAAACCTCTGCAACATGTGTATCTTCCGCATTATTGCTTTCTACTAATCGATTAGTTGAATAACCATTTAATATCTACAGAAAACACTGCTTTTATGAGATAAGCACAAAGGGAAAATGAGCTCGCTTAACATATGTTACAAATTGAAGTGCCTAACAATGCTGATAGAGACACAGGAGCAGTAGCCACACTCATGTTGCAGCAACATTTACCTTTAACCCTGAATATCATCGCTGACCTGTGATAAAACACCAGTCTTAGGCATCTGACCTTTAGCTCTCCAGAGAGAGCCTGCATTCCAAGAAGATCAATACCAAACCTGCTTTTCGCTAACATGAGGAATGAAGGCTGCATGCAGCTCTTTACATTTCTCACCCACTAACTCATTACCTCCGTGAAATGAAATTACACGAAATGGCAAACAAAGAATGGTGTTTGAGTATGGCCAGTGTTTGAGCAGTAGGAGGGCTACTTTGTGAGGCAAACCCAAACCTTTCAACACAAAAAAAACTGTAGTGTACTCTGAAGAGTGTCTGTTCTCAAATACGTCAGCCCCAGTGCGTTTATCAGCCAGCTAAATGTGGAACCGTGTTATCTCTGCAAAAGGCTAATTCAGTCGGGGGTGGGGCAGTGAGAGGCAGAGACAAATCACTGACGTTTTGCTTCCAACTGCTCACTTCTTGGTATCTAATGTGAAACAAGCAGCCAATAATCCTCCAGCAGGGGCCCCTCCTGGCCTGTGAGTAATACAGTCAGTATGTCAGTGTGCAAATATATCTTAAAAGAAAAGAGATACATGTTCACCACCACATATACGCACACACACACACACACACATCACTTCTCTGTTTTTCATAATCTCATAACCTCACAAGCGGTTTTCTTATTATTCAAATCACAATACCATGCAGACTCAAGCTAACTGCCCTTGAGCATCAGATTGACTCAAGGCTCAATCAAATTCTTCTAATTTCTTTTCATTATCTCGGTATAAGAATAACTGACGGCTTAAGAAGAGACACTCAGTAGGAGGTGAAGGGCCCTCTGCTTGGCCCCCCGATACATATTAGCAATGCTGAAGCACTTGTTGTGTCATGCCTCAGGGTGTAGGCTTTTAGTGCAGCACAGAGCTGCATCACAACAATCCACCGCAGTTGCCCTTGTTGCCTTTTCATCTTTTGAAGTCATGTTCAGCGTACGGGAATGTTGTCCTGATTATTCTATTTCGAGGTGTTTGCAAAGCCTCGAGGCCTGCGGAGATGAGCCAGAGGAGAGCAAATATATTCTCAGGCATGATGAAAACAAAACCCACTTGGATTTCACACTCTCAACTTGAATCCATGAACCGTCTTACTGATTACACTTGACACCTTGTAGCACACAGCTCCCACAAAAATAATTTAATTTGACTCTCAAAGGATGGTACAACTTGAAAAAACAAGACTTATGAGACTTCACTCACATACTCAAAATGCGTAAATACATTCTGGCTCTCTGGCTGCTGGTGCATTCTAATCAAGGGGCTCTATTTTAAAAGATGCAAATACCAGGGGAGGCCACGCCGAGGCCCAAAGAGGGGGGATTTGAACAGAGCTAAGAATTTCATAGGCCTCTTCTACCGGGTGTCACTGTGTGTATCCTGTGATCTTTCACTATGTCTTAATTAAATAAATATAAATACATTCTGCAGAAGTAAACGCTGGTATCCAGTACAATAAAACAAAGGTTAAGTGTCGGGTGTTCAGACATCACAACAAGCCTCTAAAAGTCCGTCAGCATGCCAAAGCTGTTGGAACGACTCCATAATTTAGACCAATTGTGAATGCAAATGTGTGTGTGCATGTTCAAACTGGTACAAAAACGCTGACATGCTTTTCTATGAGGAAACGACAGGTTGAGTAACTAACCCACATTTTTAGTGCAGTGAGCTAAGAAACGGCTGTGGTTTGTTTACATTTGGATATCCTGCCAGAAATGGAGCCTCCCTCCACCAGAGGCCCCCTCTGCTTCTTCCTCCCCTCCCTCCCCAGAAAATCCATCTCTTTCCTCCCGTCAAAAAAAAAACAGAACTCTGTGCAGCTTATCTCCTGTCCTGCACAAAAAAGATTGTAAGAAAAAACTTGATTGTTAACACAACCAAGCATTAGTAAATATTAAGAAAATTATTTCAACTATGATCTGTACTGGTGCATTAGGTTTTTGTGATTTTAACTGTCTTCTGTAGACTATATGTAAAAATGCGTTGCTCATATTTATATTTTGGGGCCTATTTTGAATGTTTATTTTATATTATAGGGCTATTTCAATTAAATGATATTCGGATGTTCCAGATAATAAAACAGACGGGGAAACAAACGTCCATGTTAATAACAATTATCTGCTGCCCTCTGCTCAAGTTCAAGCTCGACCTGGCATTGAAGTGACACATTGAAGGCCGACCGTCAGCGCGCGCCAGTAACAGCACATGGCACTGCACGGCGGCGGCACGGCGCTTCTTAGAGCCTCTCCTCCTCCCTCCGCTGCGTATGCTGTATAATGTTGGGTGACATAACTAGGTCAGTGGAACAGCCAGATCCCTCTCCCTCTGTGCACTCACACAGTAGGCCATGCTGGCACAGCCGTCACACAACAACATCACAGGACTGCACCAACACAGATTTCTCTTGAAATATCAACGCAAAAAAAAAGACAAAAAAAGTTTACAAACATCTTAATAAATGTTTTATTTTCCAAAAATATAAAACATCACTAAACGAGACGATTGAATATCAAAATAGCGTTACACATTATTCTTGTTAGCGAATGTGTGCAAAATGTTCACTGTTTGGTTGTTTAATTCACCTGATCAGAAACCTGATAAACTCGCGTTACATCTCGATTACATAATTGCAGTTTGGGTTAACAACAACAACCTCCTCTGATGCCCCGCCCTCTCCCTATTGCACAACTCTAACATGGATCCCCTGGCAAAATTTACAGATGGACTCCCAGGTGAGATACGACTCACATTTCTTCAAAAACAATCACATTTGGCACCGCCATGAATCATAAAGCAAAAGTACGCATGCGTGTCTTGGACTGATTTCACCATAAACAGACACGAGAGATGATATAAAACTATCTTACATTATCATGCGCGCACAACATGCCTCCAGCTGTTACAGCGCATGCTGAACTTCAGCGTTGAGCATGCCGCCTCGGGCTCTGTGCAGCTATAAGGATTAATGCGCACGGGGGGGGGGGGAGAAAAAACAGGCGCACTCAAGTCCCCGTGGGCATACATGTTGTCGTTCAAGCCCGTACAAAAACCTCACCATTCAAGTTCAATTGGACATGCACAGATTTATTGCCAAATAAAATCAACTTACCTCTCATTTTGATGTTTTCTTTCTCTTGGCTGAACGATGAAAAATAAACTCGGCTACATGTGGTTAATGTAGGTGACAGGATGGAGGATAATAAACCGTTGGAGCCACCACAGTCAACTGGCTCTGGAAATATGAACTTTGTTCCGGCTGCAGACAGATCTCGTGAAGCACGACCAAAAAAAAAAAGAAAGGGGAAAAAAAACTAGCCGAAACTCCGCTCCTCTATCGCTCGGTCAAGTCAGAGCGAAATAAAAGAGTGATTAAAGTCTCTATGGATCGCATAGTAACCGTCTCGGCGCACTGGCGATTAGATTTTGCTCAACTTTTATTTTTTTGACAGAATAGTCCCAGGGTGGACGACCGGTGATCGGACCCCCCCTCTGCGATGTGACTCTCCGCCTGCTTTCCTCTCAGTCTACCCTGCTAACCTACTTTCTCCAAGCGTGGACTCTCCCATGATCTCACCGCCGACAGCTCCTTTCGCAGCTCTCGCGGGAACGCGCAGTCAGGAGCGAGTTTAAGGTGGCTGGGTAAATGATTGACTGGTGCTCAGTTTGTCGTGAGAAAACTAAGACGATCGTTCCAGGAAACAATAGGAAGGCAATTAGAACCAGAGCCAGTTCTGCATTTCAACAGACATTCATGCGCGCTGTTTCCTGAACTTCCCTGGCTGCATATCATTTACACCAGTCACTGTGTCAAAAACAGTGTGGCATGTTGCCTATAAATTATTGAGATATAATTAAGTGTTGCTCAAGTTGAAAACAAGCTGCAAGAAGCTGTCAGACTGGCTCTTTGTTTATTAGACAGCTGACAGTCCGTCCACTGAGTATTTGCTGTATTGCATTAATGGAGTTGAACAGAATTACTTCATTTAAACATTTAAGTCCTGACTGAGCTTCCAAACATGAAAGTGGTAGTGTTCTTGCAGAACTCTTACAGAACCACAATCGTGTTTTTTTAAAGCAAAAAAAAAAAAATCTAACTGGTTCCAGTTTCTCAAATGCTGTTTTTTTGTTGCCTTACATAATAGTACACTTTTTTTCCTTTTCCTTTTAGACTGTAGATAAGTATGACAACTACATTTCGCCTTCAGCTTGTGATCAGCATTTTTCACTACTTGCTGGCATTTTGTATATTAAAATGGTCACCCCGACACCCCTGAACACTAATGAAAGTGTACACTATTTCTCCAAAGACTGATGCGTTTCCTACCTGCCACTTCTAACAGTACTTGTGCTATTTTTGAAAGATATGAGAATAAAGACAAGTGAATTTAAATTGAATGTGTTTATATATGTATATATATATATATGGAGCAGCTTCAGAATTGATCTTAGTTGGATCCACGGCAGTCTGGGTCCTGTTTCGTATTCATATTTCTGTACTGGATGTGCAGGAACATATCACAGGACCACTGCTACTTATTTGTATCTCAGTATTTTGCTATCCAAAAACATTGATTCAACTCGCATGAATCACCTCTTTCTTTGCACATTTTGTACTGTAAAAAAAAAACACCCAACTAATTTACAGCTCATCTTCCCACCTTCAAAACTATGAATAATTCTGATGTAAATGTATGCCTGGGACAGTGGGTGACAGTGGGTGCTGGGGGAGGGGGGGGGGGGGGGCCTTATGATGCAATGCTCTAGCAGCAGTGTTATGAAACAGCATGAAGGCAGAGATTACTCAAACTAGGTTAGTGGAGCAGCTGAGCTCAGAGCACCTACAGTCACAGATTGTTTTTCTGTTTCACACACACATTCAGCCACACAGAAAAACACAGGCACTCAAATTCCTTTGTTTTTCCCCCTCTCCAAACCCTTTTTCTCTGCTTCTTTGTTTACCAGAATCTTATATTGTGACAACTCTGATATTTTTAATCATGCCCACATGTTCAAATCCTTATTTCTCTAGCCTTCTCTGCACGTCTTTTCCTCTCAGCCGCTTGGTGTCTGCTGTTTTTCCCTTTCTCTCGCCCCATGCACATCTCCTCTAAAGCCCCTCTGTTCTATGTCTCCCTTGACAACGGCAGTGACACTTTGACCTTAGGTCTTATGTAACTGCTGTGCAGCTCGGTTAGACGGCAGAGGAAGGGTGGGGGGGGGGGGGGGGGGGGGGCGGGAGGAGGGCTTCGGCATGGCTCGTATATGGCAGACATTTTGTTACCCGATGATTAAGTAAGAGGTGAAAGAAGAGACAAGGAAGAAGAAGAGCTTTGAGCTGGAGAAGGATTTTGGAAGGTTGCCAGCAGCAGCAGCATAACAGGATGAGGGAGAAGATGGGGGTGGGGGGAGAAATTATATATAAATGGAGGGATATTTACATCATAGACTGTGTGACAACAAACAGAGCTGCAGCGAACACAAAGAGGCCAAATAGCCCACTTTGCACAGTGGTTTAAACTGACATCCCTGTGGAGCCGTTGAAAGACAGAATTGCTTTCTGCAGAGAAACATTATGAGATATTTCCAGTTCACACCTGCCGCGAGATAAAATGCACTGTATGAGAGTATCTTTAAAAAAAATGCAACCCAGTGGACTCTCTTTGATCACAGTGCATAATAAAATAGGAGATGCAGCGAGCTACAGCAGGTTAACAGTGACACTTTTTGCCGTCATCTTGACCGGCTACATTGTGCAGACACATGGTCGACCAGTTAAATACAGCATAGGTTTGTGTTTAGCACACTAATATTCAGCAGCCACCCATGAATCCGTGCTCGTCGCCTTCTTTCTGAATGTCAGGCAAGCAGGCATTTGGTTGTTGTGCAGAAGGTCCTTGCTGTTAGGACCGGCATAAGGTTTCTCCTGACTCACATCAAAGCCAGTGTAGCCTTGTGACTCCCCGGGGTTGAATTTTAAAGGCCTCGCTCACATCAAAGAGTCTTTGTAGGGATGAGGGACCAACTGTAACTGATTGGGCGCACATGGTTTCGGCGGGGCCAATCGCTCTGCCTCAGCAGCATCAACCACTTACATTCCAGTCCATCTTCTCATGCAGCACATTGTAAAATGTTCACATTATGTCAAGAGGGGTAATTTAAGATCTATCATACATGATATTCAGTCTTTTATTTCATAATCTGTTCTAATTTGTACATCACACCCACAAAAAGGCAAAGACACACACACACACACACACACAGACACATCTACTGGACTGTGCCAGTCAATTTGTTGGGATTATTTCAGGTTCCTGCCATCCAGAGCTGCAATCCCCCACTCGATTAATCTCCTTGTTTTCTCCTCTCTGGAGGCACCATTAATCCCTTCTCTCTCCCCCCTTCCCTGAAGCCACGGCTCTGTAATCTGGAGCTGGGAGCTTTGCTGCGTCACTAGGTCAGTGTGTCAGATGGAGCACAAACACCGTTCCCTCCTGTCGCAATGTGCTCATCCTCCTCCTCTCGACTCCACTTTACATCCTCGTTCTATCTCTTTTCTAATTCTCATTCCACGTTCTTTTTTTCTTATCTTCCCAGCTCCTGTTACCACTCGACACTGTAGCACATCTCTTTCTTTTTTTCGCTCTCCGTTTCTCCTTATCAGTTTTATTTTTTTCGTACACTGTACACGTTTGATAAAGCCTGCAGAATAAATAGAATATGAGTTCAATTTCAGGTTATTATGCACATATTTATCTCACTGAGCACTCACACACCTCCAACCCACACAAACATATTATTAGTGTCCTTGGCCTACCTTACATTACTGTAAATTCGTTTTTGTGAAGTCTTATAACATTTATAACATAATTACAAAAAAAGGATTTACATATAAAAAATCATCAGCAGCTGTTTTGGAGGCCGAGCACAACCTGCACTGAAGTAAAACCAGAATTCATCTTATAGAGGAAGAGGAAGAGGGAGTCAGAACCTGACCAGTGACTGCGAGAAACGTATTTTCTCAATCAGATTCTTACGGTGATTGATTGGGTCCTACATGCACATATACTTTTCTGCCGAATAAAGAATAGTTTGGTTATTTCACATAAGAATTTTCTGCATTTCTGTTCTTCTCACTGGTTTGAGGTGGGCTGACTTTTATGCTGATACTTCCGTGGACCAATCAGGATTCAGCAGCATTTGAATTAGGACCGGATGACAGTCAAACGTTATCACACACACACACCTACGCAGATAAAGGAGATTAGCAGAGTTTGGGAGGGTTTAACTCTTTATAAATAACACATGAATACCTTATTCAGTCATGCTTTTTTATTGTTAAATCAATATACTTAAGATTTGGCTTTAAGTTGAAGTTTGACTCTAAATAAAGAAATCTATTCTATCTGCATGAACTCAAATAGAGTTAGAAATGTTTACAGACCATCTAAGAGACACCTCAGGCACTCGTGGTTCTCATGCACTGATCAATTTTGAGATTTCGGGCTGTTTTGCTTCCATAACATGTCTTCTTTCAGACTAGTGGAAAAAAACCTCATCCAAAATACACATTTAGGTGTTTATTTTACTTCTTTTTCTATTTGTGTCTGTAGCATTAAATAATGCCTCATTTGCATATTTAAACATACAATTTCAGAAAACGTGTACCATGTAATTGTCTTAATGTAAGTTGTTAATCGGGGAAGTTTCATGGTGATATGTATGTTTCACCCTATTCCCCCGTCGTGTCTTGCAAAATATATGGAAATTTACAATATATATCTTTAAAGGCGGTTTTCTCGAGCCAGAAATCTTCAGTAGCACTTACATTCACAGAGGGGTTTGTTCATATATTATTCATAGCCTGAACATTTTTTTCCAGCAAACATGGCGAACATGTTATTTCTGGTTTATTGAGTGATAAAGAGAGGTATCCATGTAAAAACCTTTGACTCTATTATGTCAACAAAATGGTGGTAAATATTAAAAATGTTTCCCTATTTACCTGGGGTCTCTCCCCTTAATTAAAGTGTTAATAATATATGTGTTAGCAAACGCCTTCTTTCTGCAAACACAATCCGATCTGCACAGTTAGACCACAGCATTTTACTATAACCTGAGCATTCCTGTTCGAGGGTACTCTACAGTACTGAACAGGGGAAGTACTGTAGAGTTCTTCTCTATTTCCCCTGTGCAAAAAGTCACATGATTCAAACTAGCAACCCTCTAATCAGGAGCATACTTCTCTAAACCTCCACAACACACTAGCATGTCTACAGCTACACAAAATGTTCTTCGTGGCTGTTTGAGTTACACCTATGTTTACATTTCTATAGAAGGTCCGGACTTGTCACGACAAACACAATCAGCAGCAAATCTCTCTCTTTGTCACTCACGGTCTCGCCATTCTTTCCCCCCAACCTGTCTACGTCTCTTTTGCTTGGTTTCTCGCAAAGCAGGTTGAACATCCACACCCACACACACTCGAATAAAGGGAGGACTCTGAGGTGTTGACATTTCTGCACGACTGAACCACTAATTTAGGTAACAGATTATGGAAACAAAAGACAGTCATGACTGATCAAAGTGCGAACCCGTTCATGATCATGAATGCCTGTGTCAACATTCACGTAGATCTCTGATGCAAATACAAATATGTGCCACGTAAAGACGTGGCGAGAGTAAATAGGAGGTTTCCACGGCTACTCGGCTGTGTTTACCTCCAGTGGGGATCAATGTGCTTGGCCATGTGAGCATGACCCAGTTACACCCGAGTGAGTGCAAGTGAACAACAAATACACGCGCCAAACGCACATGCAATCCCACATCAACATGTGATATTTCCATCAACAGCAAATAACATCAGCGAGCTGGAAAACGTTTTCCCAGAATCCTGCACCTTTTCTGTGACCGCTCTCGCTTCCGCCTTGTACCCCCCTTGCTTCCTCCACCTTTGGCCTGATGACCTACATCTCTTGTGTGCCATCCGCAAGGCACTGCTAGACACTCACAGACCCCTCATCTTCAGCCTACCATTTACCTTTGTCCCCACACACTCCCTCGGATCCTCTATTTCCTTTCATTTTCATGCAAGACCAGAGCTCATTCTTTTGTGTAATCCTCTAACTATGCAATCAGCGAAGAATGGAATTACTGAATAATCCTTTTGGGTTTAGAGATTTATTTCATACATGATACATCAGCTAAAAATCACTGGAAAATATGTATATTTGTCAATTTTTATGCAGCTCTTGACTGGTTACCGAACAGGTTTATCATATTCACCAACCAGATTTCTGGCCTCTTGCTTTAACACCATCAACACATGCAATACACCGTGCATCCACATAGATCTCACCTCAGATCGTTGTTTACTGAAATAAACACCCTGCATTTGAAAATAAGGCATGAGTGAGGTCTGGTTATATACAACGGCTCAGATGACTCATCGCAGGACATCCAGCTGAAACAGAGACATCTAGTGCTTAGATGTGGTATAAGAGGCTGGGCTTATGTAATACTTGGAGTTTGCTCTTTAGCGTGCACACACACATGGTAAGTTACAAGTTAAGCATTTTATGGGGTTTAAAAAACAGCAGATGAATGCAATAACTGTTACCTACCAGCGCTGACACACGCATCAGCACACTTGCTGCCAAAACAAAAGCACAGTGACAGTGACGTGCTTTCTGAAAGGTGCACTTGACTGCCCCTCCAAATGTGCAAGTGGCCCGATAACAGATGGAAAACCCCCACAAACATTATGCAATGCCGGAGCATTATGTAATCGGTCACCACAGCAAAACGATGGACCAGATCATTGAAACTGGCCGATGAGCCGATCCATATGGTGCAGCTGATTCGTCGAACTTGTAAAAAAAGTGCAAGCTGTCTTTGTTCAGCCGATTTGTGTGTTTTGCTGGATGCTGATTTGAGAGGATGCATCACTGAAGTGGAAGGCTATGTTGTGTTTTTCCGGATTCGGGGAGATGATAAGACCGAAACAGGACCGTGAAAGTCTGCATTGCGTCACAGCAGGGAGCCGAGGAAAAAAAAGGAGAGAGAGGAGACAGGAGGGGGGGAGAGCAGGGGCACAGTGAGGGGAGAGAGGGGTGCGTCTTCACTGACCTAGTTAGAGCGTTGGAAACCCCCCCCTCCCTCACCCATCCTGCCTCACTACTACTGACGTGTAAAGGGCACTTTCAAACAGTTCCAGACAGACAGGAATGAATGCAGGGAGTCGGGAAAAAGGAGAAAGCCGAGCGTTTAAATGCAGACAGGCAGGGGGCAGACCAACAGACAGGCAGACGGAAGACGAGAAAAAAGGAGATTGACCGAGACCAGCAGACAAATATATCCACAATGATAAACCAGATCCGGGCAGATCTGGGAAATATCTCTGTGAAAACAGGATGAGCCTAAAGGGATTTAAAACAAATGAATGATAACAACAGGCCACATCACAAATATGGAACCCCTTCATATCCTGCGTAATATTAGATTTCTGCCTTTATTTTCAGGCAATAACCTCTTTGAAGAATAAAGCAGCTTTTAATAAAATCAGAGCATCGCTAAGAAGGCAATAACTGCAGTAATTTCTAATAAACAGGATGCAATATAACATTCCCTGTGCTTTTCAGGGGTATTGTTGTAGAAATCGGAATTGTCAAGGCCATTACAATGTAAGAGAAAGTGTTTCTAGGATTAACAGGCAATCAAATGCATTCATTATGAATATTTCGTTTAATAAAGCCACTGCTTCTCCAGGTAACTTTCCCACGAATGGCCAATGCTCATTTACACAGCTACACCTGACCTTCAGTCTTTTCTCTAATGGATGATTGTTTCCCCGTCTGGCTTCACGAAGTCTACATTTCAGTTCAGAGGTTGCAGTCTAATGGAGCAAGCTGACTCTTTTGGCTCGCGAGGGCACACCAAAACTTTCCTGAAACCAAACTGTATCAGCTAAAAATAGATTTGACTATAACAACAACTAAAAGGGCACCTTCATACTCCAAACCTTTCTGCTCCGTCATCTGTTTTAATGCTGTGTATTCTCAACTGTTCCGTTCATCCCATCCAAATTATTTTTTTCCAGGCCACATTTTTAGATTTCCATTCCCCCATTTCAGTGGTTCACCCTTGGTTTCTTTCCATCAATCCCTTTTTGAATGAACTTTCAGCTCTGCATTTCTGCATGTTGATGCTGAAGTCTTCATCTTAGAGACAAAGAAGACAGAGGCTGATATTCTTCTTATCTCTTAAAATCACTGGAGTGGCGTCATTAGAGTCTGCAAAAACAATTGACTAAACCGTGAATTAATTTGGGGCCATCCGGACTCATTGAACAGCACTTGATGCTTTGTTACACTTGTATTCCTGTTTTAATGATTACTAAAGAACCATACAAAGAAAGGATACACTCTAAACCTCTAATATGAATCTTTGTCCTCACTCACCAAAACAGCCCTCTTTTTACTCTGTGCCTCTAACAAAGCAGTCCTTCTGTACTAAACATCTAAGGCCACAATATAGAGACAACCATTGTATGCAATGTTGCCAGGAGCCACAATCAGCAATATTACTTTAAATGTCCTTTTCATTAACTCAACAACTCGCAGCCATGACCTCATCTACACAAGCCGAAGGCCTCCTTTCCATCATTATCTGCACTTGAGCACTCGAACATGAGCACAGTGTTAGACCCATGCTGTATAAAAGATTGTGATGCAGACAATGATTCGTCTGTGTAATCTTGTTAAAATCTGGTCCGGCTTCAAGATTATTGAGGTCAAGCAATTTCAGTAAATGTTCTATTATCCAATTTCAACTGCTTCTCTCCAGATGTAAATATAAGTAAATATTACAACGGACTAATTCTGACATGTTCAATCAATGTCCAGGATTTGTGTGATGAGACTCTCGGTCGGCAGCTTAGTCACTCTGGTGAATACACCGCTCTGCCACAAACAAGTGAATCACCCCCAGAAGACAAACAAGCACATAACTGCTGGACATAGTTACTGTAAGCAAAAACAAAGCAAAACACTAGAGACCATCTTGATGGGATCACACCAGCCTTGATGCCAAATCAAACCAAGAGTAGGTGCCAAGGGCCCCTTCCACACTCACTACCCCCCTTACTTCCTGCGCCCTTGCTCAGATCACACCCGTCTTCAAACTTTGCCTTTTGATGTCAACCACACACCTGTAAAGTTTCCGTATATTGTGCGTTTGCAACGCTATTGAGTTGACAATATCTGTCCATAGACATATGCACCCAGAAGCCGCTTCTGTGGTTGTTCCCGCTACAGTAGGCGTCTTCCTGGACCACATTTTCTGCCATGATGACACGCACACTCACAAGGTGAATACAATACCAGCCCCATGATGCAGACACACAAACACTGCGTGGCGCCATTTCTATTAAATGCCCATTAAGGTAGCTATCATTGTGCAGCGTCTGGCTTGCGTGTGTGGAAGCACAACCCCCCCCTCCCCCGCGTCTGCCTGATTGAATAGAAACACTTTGATGAGGACATGTTGACAAAATAACTCACGAATACGGAGCAGGTTTGCCAGAGCTACATGAAGGCAGAGAGAGGCCTGCAGATGTCTTGATGGTTTCTCAGGCTGTTTCAATTAACTGTGTTCAATTGAATCCAGAAACTCAATTAAAAAAGGTTATTTCATAAACAGAGGTTTTACGCCAGAGGCCTGTGGCTGTTTGATTGTGACTGTCAGTTGTTGACAAGCTTAGCAGAATTTAAAAGGCTATTTTAGCTTGACAATGACAACGGAAAATAATGCATGAGACAAAAATGTTGGCAATCAGGGCTGACACATTATCCAAAGCAAAAGCCCCATTACCTTCAAGGTTTGTTGTCAAGTGTCATTTCTGGGGGTTGTGTAAGTTCTTGCTTGAATTTGTTGTCTCCTCTTTACTGCCAACAGAACAAAAACACAGATTCACTTCTCTTTACATTCTAGCTGTTGAAGAGTGGAGAGGCTGTGCTCTAAATCGTGCCTATTGCGCAAGTAAAATATTTGTTTTGCAATTGCCTGTTTCATTCTGGCATTGTCGGTGTAGCTCTTGACCGCCATCTCTCACCTCCATCTCACAGTGACCTTATTTTTTCTCTACAACACTGATGCTGGAAATTACCACTTGGGTTGCAGATTCAATATCACTGACTGAAAGTACAAACAGGATATTATATGGTACGAGGAAGTACGTGTAGAAAGGTGTAGTAGTGCAAAACAACACTGTTTGCTTCAGTTTCATACTACCCACATATGCATATCTATATATATTCATCTCTGATGCATGGTAGTGGTAGCAGGAAAACATCAGTGTGAAACAACATGGGGAACTGCTGTTCCAGCTAACATCAGCAGACCACACTTTTAACCACAGAGACTGACACATCCATCAAAAAGAGAGGAACTAATATAAATGAAACAGAGTCTCACACGGACCTGCTCCTTTCAAGAAGACAGACATACTGGTGCAGCTACCTTGAGTCAATTCAATAAGGTTTATGTTTAATATGGTAAGTTTTGTTTTTATTGGATCATTGTGACCAGCAACGCAAAGCGGATGTGTTTCTTTCTGCCTTCCATTCATTTGACTGTATGCTTTTGTATGTTTTTCATTGCTGTTTCTGTGAACTGTGAAGGGAAGAAAGTTGTTGTACTGACACTTTAGAAGAGAGCACTGTCGCTTTCAGAGAGTTTTTCGAGAACGTGATGTATGCTGAAGAGGAAAAATGTGCTTGTGCTTAACCGTGGGATTTGTTAATAAAAGTTGCAAAACTAAGATGGACGTGTTTTTGGACATTTTAAGGGTGCAACATTTACAATTAGGGGATAGCTTCACATTTTGTCAAGACTCACATGCTCATTAGACATTTAAACCATTTTTGGTTGCCGTAATCATTCATATTGTCCATACTGGCCATGAAGGGATCATTTCTTAACAGGGTTCCAGTGTTGAGAGAATCTGAAGACTACAAGTATGGAAATGACACATTCTAGGGGTGTGGGGGAGGAAGTGAGTTTACCAGATCTCTTTAGCGCCTTAATCTCTGCTTGAGGCTAGCAGCTACTAGCAAAACACACTCGCATATCTAATAGAACCACAGATTGTACGTAGGACCTGAACGTAGTCACCGTGAAATCACCGTGACGTCACCCATTCGTTTGTGGACTGCTGCTTAGAAGCAGCCTCGACTTTGACAAATCGTCCGTCGCCATTTTGTTTTTTTGCAGTAAGAAGTGACGGTGGAGCTGAGTACAACCAAATGCAGCATCAGACATTTTTAGGTGACCGAAACGGTTACAATTGATATTTGTGAACTGAAAAAACACTGTGAAAGGGTTAAAGTTCAAAGACGAAAACATGGACAAGTCCCAGAACAGACAACGTATTGTATTTGTATTAGTGACCTGTCAATCCCAAGGTAGCTACACCCCTAAAGTTGACCTGCTTGATCGTTGATTTACTCTAAATGGGACAGTGATTTACTAAATGAACATCATGCTGTATTCAGGAGGACTTGAAACTAGTGATTGAGACCATAAACTAATGTTTACAATGTTTACTTAATCAAGTGAGAAGTAGGGTTATTTTCTCATAGACTTGAGAAGACTCAGACTTCTTTTTGCAACCAGAGGAGTCGCCTCTTGCTGAAAGAAGATTGAAGTTTAAAGCACTTTCGTACTGGCTTCACCTTTCAGAGGAGGTTTTCCAAGTTGCATTGGTTTTGATCCTTTTTTTTTTCACCGTGAGACCGACAATGTTATTGGAGTGTAATACTAAATCAGTAGAGTATACTCTTTTGGAAGAACGATTACAGCAAGCTTTTTTAAATGTAGGCCTACATATGGGCATGTGAGTATTGTTTTAAGACTTGAAAAATATGAGAACCTATCCTTTAATAAAGTAGGATCCTGTAAACTGTATTGAATAACCATTAACCGTTTGTTTATGTGCTTCTTTGGAGTTGCATCTCAGTATTTACTCCTTCTCCTAACTAACATACATTTTTTTTTTCCCTCTGGCACATGGACATTTCTTACAGATAAGTATGTGCAACATCACCACCAACTTTACCATCGCTGGTTGCAAGGTGGAACCCCTTCAGGCTTTGGCTTACACTCCAGTGTTTCTTCTGGGTTTCCTTGTCAATGCTGCTGCTCTGCGTGTCTTCATTGCCACACGGGCCTCCTGGACAGACACCCACATCTACATGCTCAACCTGGCTGTAGCTGATTCTGCCCTCATCCTCTTCCTTCCCTTAAGGATCTATGATGCCTTCTTCTGCCTGCCCAAGACTCGCTTGTGTACTTTCCTTATGTTCTTACATTTCATCAACATGTATGCCAGCATCATGACAACCACGGCCATCAGTGTCCAGCGCTACCTGGTTATAAGGTTCCCACTGCAGACCAGATCATGGAGGAAGAAGAAAGAGACAGCTTTTGCTGTGTGTTTGCTCTTTTGGGGACTTCTTGTGACAGCATGCGTTATATTCCGAAAGGACAATTACCCGAACAAACTCTGGACCTGTTTTGAAAGATGTAAAAATCTGCCACTTCATCTAGAGTTGATTGTCATTCTGGTGTTTCTAGGCTACATCATTCCACTGATTATTATTGTCTTCTGTTCCAGTTGCATCATCCGTATTCTGTTAAAGGTGAAGGACAGGTCAGAGGAAAAGCAAAGCACCATTGGCATAGTCACAGCCAACATGATCGTTTTCATTGTCTGCTACACGCCGATCCATGTTGGCTTTATTGTCAACTACTTCAACAAATTACCAGAAAACTGGCATATTGTATACTTACCTGCACACGTGTATTTACTTGTGTCTGAATGGATTGCTTCCACAAACTGCTGTTTTGATTCCATCAGCTATTATTTTCTGTTGAAACGCTTTTATTCAGTACGTGGGAGTACAAGTGTTCGACTGCACAATGAAGGCCTAAAATAAATTATATTTTTTAAGGGGTACGTCACTGATCTCACACATCACGTTCAGTTCAGTGGTTTTTGACAATTCTTTAATATTATTATGTCTCTTGAGAGTCCTAAAACTTTTTGGATGCGCATTACCAAAACGTGTGACTCCCCCTTGAAATTTGTGGAACTGTCTGACTGTCTGATTGCAACGTCTATTATTTGACAATTTTTCATGATTTATTCCGATGAAATGTCTAAACTATGGAAAAATAAACTTCTCAGCTTGTTCCATGTGATTCCTCGGTTCCTAATTGGTTCATTGCACAGTTGATTTGTTAATATAGCTATTCGTTTTCAAAGTCCTCTTTACATCAGTATATACACTGATATAGTAGTGGCAGGAATAAAATCTAACTTCTGAATCTGATTTCGCCTAAATCATCAAGTTGCTGCATGAACTCTTCAGCTGCTGTAGGGATGATCATGGGGTTCATGTGTGTGATTTTGTGTGTTTTGGGATATAAATACCTGTTCCATAACTCACTCAACCTTTTGCTGACCTTTACGCTCTCTGTGTGATGTTCAAAGCATTGTATCAAAGCAGAGAACAAGGGCTATTCTCATCTCTGCACCAGACCTCTCAACAAAACTAGTCGGTGTCTTGCTCTGCAGCACAGCCAAACGATAGCCAGTCAATGCACAGGCAACTCCCATGGGAGTTCAAGACTCTCACCCTCTCACAGAGGCCAGCTGAATGAAGGCCAGTGTCCAGCTCCCTCTTGTGGCGAGGAAAGGAAATGCAAGAAACATTTCCCCCCCTGCCTCTCTGCTCTAGAGCTTTGGCTGTTGAGAAGTTTGAAACTGTCAATCTGATGACATATGTCTAATTTATAGAAAATAAACTGCACTAATGACGTACGCATTACTTGAGACTGTGAAGTAATAGTATTGCATTTGTAAATGTGTGTATATGCGCGGATGTAATGATATGCATTTATTTCTATGAGTGCATTCGGAACCACACTCGACAACATTAGCAGTCAATTATATAATGCCATTTAATAGCAGTACTCCAAAGATTGATGGTTATTATAACAGCAGTATCTTAGCAACTGCAAAAAACTCAGGCAGGCATCAGTCAAATGAGAAGGCTCAGTTCTGGCTGAAGTCAGGCCTGCGACTCTACTCTAATAACAGGAAAGAAGCTGAACTCAGCAGTCAGCCAGAGTCACGTAAATACTGTACATACATCTTATTCACAGCATTGTCACTGAAAAACCCCCAAAAAGAACTAAACAAAACCTCACACTTCAAACACAGTCCTGTCTCAGAAGAGCATGAAGGACCCCCCCCCCCCCCCCAAAAACAAACTGAAACACTATACCTACAGATGATTATTTACACTATTCACAAATGATACAGAACAGCTCCTTTTCAAAATGCAAAACAAACAGAAAAGTTTTTGTGCTTTTCCTCAGTTACTGCACAGTATAATGACTATAAACAGAAAAAGGATGACTGCATTCATTCACTCACAATGCTGACAAGTATTATCAAGATCCTCCAGTATGGCAGTTGACGGACAGACAATCACTAGACTACAGAACACGACCAAAAAAAGCCCAGGATCAGGACAGATATGACACAAAATGAGATACACACAGATTCCCTCACAGCATTTTAGTCCATTTGAAGGTTTGCTTACGAACTACTTATAAATCGTTATTATTACATATCGGAATAAACATGGCTAATGTCATGGCATCAGTGAAGGCATTACAGTATAATCATTAAGGGCATGACAAAAGAGTCTGCATTCATTCTTACATATTTACAGGACACAAGTGTGACATGAAAGTAGTTCATAAACAGACCCTCAAACACTGCTGGCAGCGTTCAGTGTCAGTAGCATCCAGACGGACAGGGGGAGCTGAAACAAATGATTTCAACAGTACAAGCCGAAAATCTAAATAAAAAAATAATATGTAACATTCAGCATGTAAAGGTCAAAAGGCATACGTATCACAAGTATTCTGCAATAAGTGAGTTCTCCGGGGACCACAGTACACGAGGTGCACTGCTGACTGAAATGGTCTTCATGGCACTTTAAAACAAGTTTTTTTTTTTGCTTTAGTAATCAGGCATCAGTAAATCATTCATGGTTTTGGCGCGCGTATGTAAAAAAAAAGAAAAGAAAATATAGTATCTTTGTGATTTCAATCTTGAAGCGGGTTGATATGAAACTTTCAGATTTTCAGACATATATAGCTACAATGACATGATACATGTTTATTTCTGTTTGCAAGCTAGTGCCTGATATCATTTTTTTTTGGAGTTACTGTTTATCTTACATAATTATTTTAATCTAAATCAAAGTTTACTATGTACAGATAAACCATATATTGCTGCTCACCAGTACAAACCACCATTCATTTGCTCATGACTCACTGGGAGTGAGCGTGAAAATCAAGTCGGTCAGTTTTCTAACAAATTCTCACTATTTTCCACGGCCGTTATCATCAAGTCTTAATTGCCTTTTTGCTTCTTTATCTTGTCTCTTTTTTTATGACTTCCATCTCCTCGCTAACACACTCACACCATGTCCTGTTGATCTAAACGCCGGCCATTTTGCAGGCACAGGACACTGTGACGGGCTGAATATATAGTCCCATTTGCCTGCTGGGAACATTTCCATTACCCCTATTGGCTTTGAGTGAGGCCAAAGGTTTCAATCATCACCGCTGTAACTGTCACTTTGTTCTGTATCACGTCTGTGGGACCTTGACACCCTTGTGGGGCTTAGGGGGAAATTCTGCCCAATAAAACCGGACTGCGTTATCTAATTCAGCGTTAATGAATGTGTGTGTGTGTGTGTGTGTTTGTGGATAAAAAAACCTAAGGTGACAGTGAAAGACAACGTGTTCATATATTACAGTGGATTTACTTTAAATCCTATAAAACACTCTCTTTCTTCCTTTCTGTCCAGCTCCAACACAAGTCAGTCCAGTGTTGGTGGGCAATCTCCTCAGACGTCCTCGTGAAATAATTGGTAATTCAAGAGTACATGGCGCGTAAGGAGGCAAAACGAATAGAGCGATGGACGGCTGAGATGCCGTCATTACAGAGAGCATGCGGTTGGCAGAAATAGTGCTGACATTCCAGTCCTGCACTCTGCTCTACAAAGACGTGAGTTATGGTCCCATATCCCTGTGAGACAGGTTAGAGGCATTTGGCACACACAAGTTGTGCTTCTCGTACACATTGAATACTAAATACCCTCCGTCACCTGTGCAAAAAACATGTATGCATCTACTGTATGCGTGAAGCAAAGAGGACAGAGAGAGGAAAAAGAAACAGAGAGAAGGATTTTGCGTTTCCTCATCCTCCATTAAATTTGTGTTCACAGTCAGTTTTTTTGTCTGATGAGTCACCTGCAGCTTCTACGACGCTAAGATTTCGCAGTTTCCCTTCAAGTACCTAGTTGGCAATCGGACCAACAGGTAATATAGCGGAGAACAGATGGGTGGCAGTCTTGTTAATGTTATCCAAGAGGGAAAAGGGATCCCGCTTCTACAGCAGTATCTTACTGGCTCTGCAGTCTCAGTTAATCTGCACAGAGAAGGCAGCCTCTAAGTGCCATGTCCAACTTTGTCTCCGTTGTCTCTGCCCCCCCTTTCTGCTGTTATCCTTTCTTTATTTCTTTCTCCTACATGCTCTCTCCTCCCTCATCCTGCTGCCGCCGAGTAGCAGGAGAGAGAGAGGCAACTCTGCAATGCAGACACAGCAACAACCTCAATCCATCTGACCAATTAGTGTGAGCCAGGATATGAGTGGCAGACCCAGCAGCCAGTCATAAAGAGAGGCTCATCATGGGGCGGAAGGGGGGGCCTGAAAGACTGACAGAGGAGCTCAGAGGGGTTGAATGACAAATAAAGATGCAGGTAGAAGAGAAGTGAAGGGAGAGGGGAATGGACAGAATGAGGAGGGAAGAGAGAAGAGAGATCTATGTAAATAAAAACAGAGAGCTCCAGACATGGAAACACTCCCATCCACTTCATTTCCTCAAGAGTCACTGGCCGGTCTGAGTCCTATCACTGCAGTTCTTCTTACTCATCAGCTGGCTGAGGTCCACCAGCTCGCCCAGTTCCCCTCGCTCCAGGGCTCCTCTCAGCAGAGCCCTGGTCAGCCCGGGGGGGTGCTGCTGGGACACGTAGGCCTGGCCACTGGGAGCGGGCATGGAGGGTGGAGGCAGGGGGACGGGGACCATGCCGTGGCTGCTTAGGATGTATCCTTCCGGGGCTGGCCAGCGCAAAGGCAGCGGCTCGCCATACTCCATTGGGGCACTGGGTGCTGAAACCACCCTCCGACGCTCGGGCGAGTCCTGGGGGGTCATGGGGTATACATATTCTCCTGCAGACTTCCGGAGAGGAGCTCTGGGCGTGCCCTTCACTCCCTTTTCTTGCCTGCTCAGGCAGACGTAGTGCTGGCGTGGCGCGTCAATTCCACGGCTCTCACCGATGTGTCTCCCGCCTCCCCCCTGCTGGAAGAGTCTGGTGGTCAGGTAGACGGAGGAGGGGATGCGGCAGGGAGAGCCCAGACCAACAGAGCCTCCCCCCAGGTACGTCTGGCTGGTGTCCCACCCTCCAGAGTTGGAGTCAGACAGTCGTAGGCCTCTGCGTTTCTGCTGGGGCGTGTGCTCCGGGGTCGGCAGGAAACCCGGGTCGAGCTCTCCCGACTTCACCCAGCCGTTGGGCATGACAAACAGGGTTTCCCCGCCCTGAGTGCAGGGGCGCTCCCCGCCTCCCTGCCGCGTCACACTGAGCACGGAGCCTCCCATCCCACCGCCATTAGTCAGCAGGCCTCTTTCACGCCGCTGGATAGAGGACTGGGAGGTGTTGCCGTGGCGGCGGTTGGCAGGTTTGTGGGCCATGATCCAGCAGACGGCGAGGCCGGAGAGCGCCGCCCCGATGGTGAACGCGGACACAGCAGACGCCACAAGCAGGTTGAGGGAGACCAAGCTCTCCGGTTCAATCAGCAAACTCTGCTGCAGAATTCCTAAAGATTAAGACACACAATTACAAAGATGACATTTAGTTGAACGGTACGATGGACGTTCTCTCTCAATGTCTGTCCAGAGGGCACAGTTTTAAATGATCATTACTACAGCGCTGCTACTTCTACTGAGTGTTTCTCCCCTCACAAGATATAATAATTAATAAATCGATAACCGCAATAGCACTCATAATTGGTGAACATGGGGTTCAGCAATATACAATGATTGTCTTTTAAAAGGAGCTTCACTCCAGTCTGGCCTTGGGGCTCCACAGGCTCCAGGTTCAGAGAGGCCTGCACTTGTGATCAGCAAAAGCTCAGACCACAGCAGCTGACGCTCCTTTTCTCCTCTCTCCTCTCCACCTCACACTTTCCATCCTGCAGCCCGGTCAGTGAGTCTCTCCTCGCAGCAACACTATTACCTCAGTGTTTCCACCCAGCAGCTCTAATCACTCCCATCTGCAGACACAGCAGCACATGCCTGTCCCTGGCTCGGCCTCTTGCTTGCACATTCACCACTCGGATTAGAGGCTGTCAGGTCTGCAGCCTGGCATCACTGACTTCTACTGCTATCGGTTTCTAAGTGCAGGTAAAAAAATGTGAAGCCCATATGTTTGAAACAAATGAGTTTGATGAAGGCTTGGAATGTGCTATGTGCTTTTTTTTTCTGTTTGGAAATTCGGATCTACCTACGTGGATTTCACGCCTAAAACAGGCCGAACAGTTCAGAATGAATCTGCTGGAGAGGAAATTACTTTTACTTCTTTTCTTTACTGAATTTCAGAGCAAGGTTCAAAGAGGCCCTCTCTGGCACTGCTGCAGTGCCTGTTGAGCCTCGCAACAGAGGTGACATCAGTATTTCATGCTAAGCTTTTTCCAGCTTGCTCACCGGTTACCCTCGGCCAATCCTCTCTCAGATGCTCAGCTTTGAGAGAACAAAGCCTGGTGACCAGGAGGATGTCGCACCTCCCGCCCCCGCAGTCTAGTGGTATCGTCCACCAGCAGTTACACCTCTCACATCATCCTTAATTAAACTGTCTCACACAGTTGACCTGTAGGCAGTGAGGTTGAAACCAAAATCCCAGTTCGACTCCCACCTGATTCAGCTCTGATAAAAAGACACCAAAACACTCAGTTGCTAATAAAATGGTTGAGTGGATCTTGCTGAGCTGGGGAGGAAATCCCATTATACCTATAATTAAATAAAAATGTGCTCAATTACAGAAATTGTCAAAAATATTCTCTCTCATGGAAGTACAGTATCAGAACAAAATGTTCAATGACAAGCAGACAGGTGTAATGAGGGATTCAGCCACTAGGCGGCGTCTGCCCTCAACCCGCTGTGCACAACCCGAAACATAAATGTCATAGTGCTGCAACCTACCATCACAGTCTCCTAGATGGGAGGTGGCGTTTCCATATTCCACATCTTGTTGAAAAGGCAGCCTGCAACACACGGAGATCAGCACATCAGAGACTTCGATATTTCTCTTCATATACAAACACCTTCCAGTAGGAAACATGTTATTATAGTGCCCTTAATTCAATATATACAGCTACGGTATGTCATCTCTCAGGGCCGAATGTTTACAGTCGAACAGAACAGAAACTAATGTTACTGAAAATAACTCATGAATGTGAACTATTTACTTTTTGTATGAACATGTTCACATTAGCATGAAAACTGCACATTAATGGGGACATTTGTTGATAGTTATCAATCAAATCGATATGGTACATATTGATGTGTCATCCAGTGTAATGGGATACACTATTGATTTTCTCCTTATGCTTGCCATCGTCCCTCAGGGAGGTCAGAGGTCAGGGTCAGCCACAGGGAGTACGGATTGCGATACTGCTTACAATGTTTGACTTGACACCAATAATCCTTCATATTGTTTATGGGAACATGAATTTACAAAGGATAATGATAGTAATCATTTTTTAACTATTATTTGTTGATAAAGGTTGGTATTTAATACTGTAAATCATGCTGAATCAAATACTATACACATCCACACATCTTTACTGGTTTAGTTAGCTTACAAACTGAAATAAATACTAAATTGAAATAATATAAATTTGTACATATTCATAACATTTATTTTAATCTACTACAACATTTTACCATTATTGTGCAGCTTTATTTAAACTTCCTGACTGAAATGGGATGTGTGCTGTAATTCAGTGGTTTCTTGCGTAACCAGAATTTGTTTAAGTGCAAATAGACCAGAATTGCATTAAATTACTGAAATGACAGCCTCAAATAAATGAATAAGTAAAAAACCTTTTGCACTTAACTGATTTATATTGTTTAATATGTCTGGACCTTATACATATACCACGTTAGTGTGTTCTTATATGTAACTATAGAATATTGAGTGTGTTTGTTTGGCCATTTCTTTACTTATTTATTGATCATTTTCTTCTTTATTGTATTTGCCCCTAGTTGAGCAACAAGTGTCGTTGTCCACAATTTGTCTGTTATTTCTGTTTCTTTTGTTTTCTTACATGTGTAACTGTGTCCATAATTCTCCTTGAGGGAACATTGTGGAATAGACAGAAATCTAAAGCCTTGCTTGCAGTCACGGGAGCTGGAACACCGTCATCGTTTAGCATTTATTCTCCTTATATTGCGCGATAAAGTCCACATTCAACACTAGCTTACTTGCCAGACCTTTTCATGAACAAAATACAGGAATGTTGCACCTTTGCCAATAAAACTCTCCACATATAATAACTTGCCCTGAGTCTGCAGGCAGCAGGTCTGCTGCAGAGGAAATAAACTGTTCACAGGCTGGTGTGTGTGTGTATGTGTGTGTGTGTGTGTGTGTGTGTGTGTGTGTGTGTGTGTGTGTGTATGTGTGTGTGTGTGTGAGAGAGTGTGTGTGTATGTTGTTCTCACCGTGTGCCTGGTCTCAGGAAGGAGCAGGTGCTGCCTCTGGTCCAGCCACAGTATGGGTCCCTGGAGGCTAGACAACTCCTACACACCAATGGAAATAAAAAGTTTAGAAAGACTGAGTACTGACCTGGTTTTCAGAGTGGCCATTTTTAGCATTCTTAGCAGGAAACTCTCCCTGGGAAATTTAGAGAAAATCAAACCTGGGAACAAGTTTAACAGCTATGAATTTGCAGTGAGTTAGCTTGCTTATTGTCTATCTGGCTAACAGGTAACTAGTTAGGTATAGTGGGCCATTGAAATACTAAATACTATATGTCCCTATGGACTCATGATATTTATTTGTTATTTTGTTATTTGTTTTCAAATGTTATATGTGGATCACTGGTCAAATGATAAATCCTCATCTGGTATTCATCACTGCAGTCACACGTACTGTATCATGTTTCTACTTGTTCATAGTTTCCTGTATTCAACTGTGATATACGACCGCTGTGGGAATCAGGTTCACAGTGTGGGGTTCTACTTCAAAAGATCTTCCCCATATGTGCAGTAACCAAAAAATGCCTTCTTGGTAATAATATGAAATCATCTATTTTATTACAAACTAACATCAAGACGATGTTGAAGCCTCTCGTGTCAAGTTAAATATTATATCCCAGGGATAACAATTCTCCCAAAATAAACAAGTTAGCTGTTTGACAAACACACATACAATCTATCCCTTGCTGATTGAAACATCAGAAGAATTACATTACATTTGTTATGGACAACTGTACTATTAATGAGAGAGAGAGAGCTCAGTGACCAAACCAAAGTTGGCCACTAAGTCCTACCTTGGCTAATGGCCATGGCTACATTTAAAGTAACCGAATTGTCATACAAAGAAACATTGAGGAGAAGAAAAATACTCTCCAAGGCAAAACCAGGTGACAGTGTGTCACTTACTTCATGCAACGTGAGTGCAGGTGGCAGCGAGAGGTGGGCACTCGGACCAGACAGGAGGGGAAGGCCAGCAGCAGAGAGTGACTGGTCCGGTCCAACGACAGAGACAAGAGCTGACGAGCCTGAGGAGAGTCCTCACCACACCTGCAGACAGCAAGACACAGAAGTGTGAAGACTGGAAACAGAGGTTAAGGAGCCAGCAGACGGAGGACAATGTACACCCTTTGGCCTCAAATCAAGGCCTCATCTGTTGGTACCTCAAGTCAGACAGACTCATGACCTAACCCTTATACAAAGGGTCACAACATCAGCACTGTTTTATCTAGGCCTGCTCAGATACAGCACAGAGCCAGAGCTGAAGGAAGAAACTCTCTTTTGTGTAAGCTGACAGTGGATGAAGCCAAAGTCCTGCTTTTTCTGGCCAGTTCCTTCACACTAAATCTGTGTTATAATGTTTTTCTGCTGCTACAAAAGGTTGGAAAACATCAAAACAGGAATAGTTTGTATCTATTATGATACATTTAACAAATAGAGCTGAAACGTTTTCAGCGTAGTGTTTTCAATCACTACTCAAGCTTAAACTCCACATATTCTCTGTTCTACCCTTTTAAAAGTGCACGTTCTATGCTTTTCTTTGCATCTTTTGGTTTTGGACTGTTTGAAAAACACAATTTGAATAATAATCATGGACATAATAATGTATGACATTTTGTAGTATTTTTTGAAATTTTTTATTATTAATTATAATAATACATTTAAAAAAAACGTTCCATGGCCATCAGGGGGCGACTCCTCTGGTTGTATAGAAGTCTATCAGAAAATTACTCTACTTTTCACTTGATTTATTACCTCAGTAAACACTGTAAACATGAGTTTATGGTCTCAATCGCTACTTTCAAGTCTTCTTCAATACCACATGACGTTCATTTAGTAAAATAAAGGTATGCTTTAGGGCTTGCTACCTCGTGACTGACAGGTCGCTACAACGGCGTTGTCCGGTCTGTGAGTCATCAGTGTTTTTGTAACCCTTTCACAGAGTGTTTTCAGTTCATGAAAAATAATTGTAACATTTGGTTGCCTGAAAATGTTGTATTCAGCACTTCAGCATTTGGTTGTACTTATCTACATCCTCTCGTGTCACTTGTGGTTGTAAAACGCCAATATGGCGACAGCCAAAATGCAGAACTCTAGGCTTACAAGCAGTCCACAAACCAATGGCTGACGTCACAGTGACTACGTTCATTTCTTATATACAGTCTATGGATGCAACCTTAAAATCCAACTCTTTTACTATATATGTGAATACAACTGTAACAGATACGGTCAAATAAATAACTGAGTTTTATTCTTAGCAGCACTTCAAAAATGTTAAAGTGAAATTTTCAAAATAAGTGTAATTGCAGACAGTTCTCGTGTGAACTGTTGCTGCTGCTCTCAAGTTCTCAAATAGAAGCAGGCAGCATGAGACCGTATCTACCTGCAACAACATTTCAATAACTTAATGAAGATCAAGGACAAAATGTCCTGACTCCTACTCACTTCTCTGGGTTGAATCCTTCCACCTCCTCCAGAAACACACTGCCGTGGGAGACAGAATCTCCGCTGGAGATCATTAGAAACTTCAGGATGGTTCCTCGGGTAGAGCCCAGGAACAAGACGGTACGGTTCTTATGGGGACCGGCTTCAGTGTCCGCCACCATGGATGTCAGCTGGTACCTAAACACATCAATAGTGAAACCACGTTCAATCAATAAAATTAAGTTCTGAGTCAGTATGCGTACCGTCCCATGGTCTTGACCACCCAAGGTCTGTGGCCCAGGAGTGGAACGGTCTCGTCCATCAGCGGGTGGGTCTTCACAAAGTTCAGCACTTCATCCGGCAGCATGGTGGAGGAGCTAAATCTGGATCCCTGCACTGCACATCCTCCTGGTCTGCAGACAGAAAGAGACAGAAAAGTGAGAGTTGAGTAATAGACAGATAGGAAGAGGAGAGAGAGCGATAGAAGTCCAGAGAGAGCAAGAAGAAAAGAGCCAGAGGAGTTCTTTTTGCGGCTGCTCGAGGCTGTGTTAGAAGATTTGCTGAATAGTAGGGAAGTTGCTGTGTGATTGACAGTTGGAGCTTATAGCAGGGGAGTAACTAGACTATATATGTAGACAGATGCTCAGTAAAGCAGCACTGCAGTATTTTGCCCAAGAACGGCTCACATACACTTTGCATAACAATACCTCGGTTTAGGCACCGCTTCGTCCGGCACAGGCGTCCAAATAGACTCGGGGGATTTCTGCTCTTTAAACCGGCCCTCAAAGACGTGAGCGAGCTGCTGCATGTCAAACACACACACCGCAGAGCCGGGGATGCTACCGACGGAAAGCAAAAATAAGTCAAGTGATGAGAAGAATAGCGTTTGTGCTTGTTTGTGTGTGCACGTTGTTTGCATCTCTTTACCTGTTTGGTGGCGTGGAGAAGAGACCCAGGATGACGTCTCGCCCCTGCATGTGAATGATGTTGCTTGTGGCGTGCAAGAGGTTGAAGTAAAAGTGCGAATCTCCCGGCACGGAGCAGTTGAGCCGCGCCTTCAGAAATGTGGTCCACTGTTTCTCGAGGACCCGCTGAGAGCCACCCAGGTCTGCTTTGCACACACGGGCTACACGAGACACCATCACCTGGAATAAATCAAGCACAGTCTAGTGAAATGGAGGGACAGCGGGAAAAAAATAAGAAGAAAGGAAGTCAAAGAAAGCACCTTCTCTAGATGATGAAACTCCATGGCCATCTCTCTGAAGAAGAAATAAATATGAGGCCCCCACTCCATGGAGCTCACAAAGTAGGGCTCTGAAAAATATTATGAGAAAAACAGAGTTAGACAAACACACACATACATACACACACACACACACACACACACACACAGAACAGTAGCGACGCAGTGCCGGGGGCCAAGCGTAACGCTCCACAGTCCGTGACATGGAGCTGTAATAACAATCACATCTACTTGGGCCGCTGCTGTCCTCGCTCATCAAATATTCATGTCCTGTTTAATTTATCATCTTAGACAAGACGATACACATTATGTATCACTTATTCATCCAGCACTGTTCCAGCTTTGACCTACCCTGGCTTGTTTTTCTCTCCATGAAAAACAAACTCAACCGTTCAATCTACGGCTTGTTAAAACCGTGAATCTGTAGAGTCAAACTAACCTAAATACATCACTCTGTCTGAGTGTGTTTCACTTAAAAGAAACCTATTATCATGTTTGGTTTCATTGAATGCTCCGTGAAAAGACAGACGAACCAATTTCAGTTTTTAGTAAACTATTGTAGATAATGGTGATGGTTTCTGATATTTGCTTCTAGAATATCAATTGAAGGTGTCTGACGCAGGAGAGTAATTTAATGTGACTGTTTCTAAAAGTACCTCTGAACCATTTGGAGTCGTGTTTGACTGTGCGGAGGGCGGGGCTGTTGCCGAGACTACGATAGATCACCGCGTCGATGGCCAGGAAGTCCGTCACAGTACCAGTAAAGAGACTTCCATCTGAGAGCGAGAGAGAAGCACAGAGGGAGGAAAGGAGGAGATTAAGAAGGAGAAGGGGAACATAGAGATTGGAGAGATAGCACAAGGTCAGGAAGATTAAAACCAAACAAGCAATGCAGCGAGAGGTCTGACTATAAATCATTTGTAAAGGTAAACACAAGGGCACAGACGTTTCAATGTCTGGAGCTTAAAACTGAGTCTGATGTCTGCTGGAAACCATGAATTCTTCATCCTTTAGTGTGCAGACTGAAGATAGTATACCTGCAAATAGAGCCACATTGGCATGTCGTGGATCATATGGGCACCGTGCCATCCCACTGACAGGCTCTCCCACCATTTCTAGAGTGTCTTTCTGCAAAAAGAAAAAAATATATGTATAGATGAACAAACTGGCAAAGCACACAGAGAGTGGCCAGCGGACAGATAGGTGGTTACTAACAGTGTAGTTGGCACACAGCGGGTTGAAGGCGTTTGTTCCACATACAAACAGGCCACCGTGCTGGCTGAGCAAAACCTTGATGAAATTACGGCACTCTCCCTACAGAGAAAAGCACAAAGGAAACGATTAGAAGAAGAAAATCACAAGGTACAGGGCAACAGTTTTGCACCAAAGCTAAACTCAAAACTACCAGTCAGAGCAAGAGGGCTGCAAAAGTGCAGTATAAAACTATCCTTAACACCCATAACCACACTCCATCTGGAGGAACAACAGGACAGAGACCTTGAAAGCTGTCTTCAAAGTGGAGGTTGAGGATTGAGCTGCTGCTACTGAATCTGAAACTTTGTGATACGACAACAGTGTCTGATGAAAAAAGAATCGATGGAACTTGAATAAACCTGTTCATCAGTAGCTAAATTGGTATTTAATGATGCTAGCAAGTGTTACCAGCTTACAGTTGTGTGACAGAGCTATATTTTATTGGAGGATATTTGGTAGCTAACTACTGCGAGTGAGGCAGAAAGTAGTTTTGCATAAAAGCAGCCTCGCTCTGCATACCAGCGCTTATAAAATGCACTAATGAACACATTATCGTATTAATGCTGGTTATGCCTCCTGGAGTCTCCGCAGTATGAATTAAATAAATGACATATAAAGTGTTAATCAGTGAGCATTACAGGTGCTAATTGGCAGATTTTGATAGCTTTGAAAGCCAGGCTAAACGTGAGCCGTTTTCCCCCGTTACCAGCCTGTGTGCTAAGCTAAGCTAACCAGCCGCTGGCAGCAACACCTGTGCTTTTCCTGCTACAGCCTACAATCTCGGAACCCATACCTATCGGTCTCATATGGGCCTCTGGGGCCAAGCGGCTTAATTTGGACATTGCTGGGGTTACGCTGTTTTTTAAAACATTAAAAAGCTAGATCAACGTCAGACGATAGCCGGTGGATTAAGAGATTTCATTTCGGCCTCTTTTTCTCTCAGACTGTTGAACTGCATTCAATCAAAGCCTGCTCAAACATGATTGGTCAAGACTTCAAATGGAAACCAGAACGCTTCAGTTACCAACATCTTGTCCCGTTTATGAGCATGTATAACTCAATGCCAAGAGCACTTTTTGGTTTGGCATTTGGCAAACAATAAAATAAAGTGCAAATATACCTGTTTCAATTTTTTAATGAGGTAAGCTGAACCAACCAGCTTCTGGCTCTTGCTACACCGTTACAGTACAGACATGAGAGTGGTATCAATCTTCTCATCTATCTCTCGGCAATAAAGCACATGAGTGAATTTTCCAAAACTATTCCCTTTACAAAGTTTTAGTAATGGTGAGTAATGGATGCGTTCCACACCGGTGTTTCAGTTCAGTTCCCACGTATTGCTGCCATCGTTAATGTTAATAGTTCCACCGGTGCTTTCCGCACTATGGCAAACACATTTCTAAGTGTCGGCTGTGAACAATTTCTATTTTTGGACTGTCATGACTTTATATGCACACTTACCTAATAGATGCTATAAGACCGAAAAGCATTATGTCTGTTCTATATGTCAGATGATTCACAGCTGCATCATTTACCCTGCGCCTTATAATTTGATCTCTTCATGTGAGTTAGTGGGCTTAAGCTTCAACCTTCTGTCTTTTGTCTTCTTCCTCTTATGCTCTCTCCACCTTGGGCAAGTATTTCTCCTCCTGTCTTTTATCACAGCTTGTTTTTGCTCATGCATATTTTCTTCTTTCATCTGTGTTCTCTGAAGCAACAAATCTTTTCCTTTTGTTGTCTCTCTGGCTCTTTCTTGTACCCGGTGGCTGCCCTATCCTCCTTATGTGTTTCTTCCCCACTTTTCCTCCACCTACACACATCCCACCCCTTCCTCCTCCTCCTCAACTGATTTCAATTACTCTTTCCTCCCTGAGGCTGTGTCACTCTCTCTGCTCAGTTTGCTTTATAATGCTTCCTCTTGCCTCTTTCTCTTTTTCCATGAGATCCGCCCAGATTGGATTTTGCGGATGGCAATGCTACATTCATACAATAAAGCTTATATTTTAGGTCACACCCTGTCAAGCGAGCTACCATCCCATCAAATCTTTCGGAGATTTGATCACATACCTTTAATATCTCAGAACATTGTCATCTATCACTTCATATCCACACATAAATTGCCCCACTTCCCCACAGGCTATGGATGAGATATACGAAGAAGATTGGCACAATGCAGGCGTGCAAGGCAATGGCTTTCAAGCGATAACTTTCGGCCTTGGCAACGTTTCACTGCGCTAATGTGATTTTGTGTAAATACCGTATGCAGGTGTGCCCGAAGGAAATAAGGTTTCTCTAACAGCTGTCGTGTCTGTCCATGCGTGTGATGGAGTATAGATGGTGTTGATGCATGCAAGAGTGGATCTCAGGGTGCTGTGTACAAGCACCGTACCTCATGTTTGCCCTTCATCCGGCACACTCGAATGTCGTTCTTATTGGATTCCCATGTTCGTTTCTGCCAAAGGAGCAAAACACAGTCTGAATAACTTTGTTACGTGTGTCTGCGTACATTGTCAGTTGTTAGTGCGCGTTTGATTTTGCGTGTGTGAAAGAAAATGAGTCTTACCTTGCTGTAGAACATCTCATCGCCTGCCATGTTATCCAGCTCCACTCTGTACAAGTCATCTCTACAAAACACACAACAAATCAGTGCCAATGTAATACTATAGGTGTCTGATATACAATGTAAACAATGCTGAGGGAAGGGGTCAGCAATTAGACAGTTTTTTCAGCATTGTTTCGTGAGGGTCTTTTTAAACCAGTTTTCAACATTATTTCTTTAATTCATGTCAGAATCAAACATCTTGTTCTCTGATTTTATCAAACAGCAGATGTAATTTCCCCCATTAGTACGTGAGGGCTAACAGAGTGACAGCAGCTTATATGTTAATATAAATTTGGCAGAAAATGAGTTGATGTGAATGTATGATCTGTGCTGCTCATAACAGTGGCCTGACTCGTTTATGAATGAAAGTTCTGCTGTTGTTGTTGCCTTAGAAAAAAAATGTCATCACCACTTCTGTTAGACTGCCACCTGTTTGTGTTTTTGACGACACAAATCTGTTCAAACCTGCTAAAGCAGTGGACTTAAAACTAAGTTTGAATTGTGTTTCATTTAAATTAGGTTGACTAACAATGTATTTGTGTTTTTCATTGGCTAAATTAGATTTTTTTTTGCCCAGGGACTACTATTTGCTACTACAGTTCACTATTTTCCGTATCTCATGTATTAGAGTAATGTGAACAAACAGCTTTCACTTGACATTTAACAACAAGATTGATTGCTTTCTCACAAACTGAAAATGTCCTCTGCAGAGTGACAGCAGATGGAAGCTGAGGCATCAAATGAAGAGCAAACGGATATTAATGCGAACACGTCAGTAACGCACAGTTGGAGGTGGTTGCCGTTGGTTACCTGGCTCCTATGTAGAGCGTGCGGTTGACTTGGAGGACCGTCTGGATGTGCAGATCCTGCCTCTGAGCTGAACGATGAGCTCTGCCCAAGAACACTGGATACCTCCGCACAACTGACATGGACACACACAGTCGAATAGAGTGAAACGCTTACTAAAAAGAATCTAGAAATGAAGTGCATTGCTCAAGGATACTTTGATAACAGAGCGAGTCAATCTACATTTACCCTAAAGACTTCTCTAACCTTCACTTTAATTGTATCTTCTTCGCACATTCTTGATGCCTTTCTTTAGGAAAACAAAGATGTGAAGAGAGGATTGGTGCAGCATAAGTACACTAGAACACTTTTATCCTCGTTGTGTTTTGCTTTTGTTGATGCATGCAGCTCCATAATGACAAAAACTGTGTGCAACCATTACTGTAATTTTATCATAAAAAAAAAAAGAAATTACCTCCCTTTCCTCCCTAACATTTCAGATAAGTGGGAGAGTACAGATGAGGCGGAGAGAGAAAGTGGCGGTATCAGAGTATGAGAAAGTTTCAAAGTGGAGGACGACGGTCTCCACAGGGAGCCCTCATCATCAGGAGACAGATTGGGAGAACGTCTCATTGTCCTTGACTGCAGGGGAGGGAGAAAGGAGGACGTTGCAATCCATCTCCACCTGTCTCCACCCCTTCTCTCTTCCCTCAGCCTTCTCTCTTGTCATCTGTATCACCCCCTCCAATCCAATTGTCACACGCTTTTTCATCTTCCCGGGCCTCTCAAAATCCATAACAATCATTTCTCTTGCTCCCTTTCTTTCTGCCTTTACATCTTTCTCTCTCGCTCATATTTATCAGTCTACCATACAGCCATTGAGAGACCGAGTGAAGTCTTTTTTATCTATCTGTATGGGTCCACACACACAAGCTCTGACCCTTGACCCCCGATTTCCACCTCCACCACGAGGCCATTCATCATCAAGTCACACCCACACACACGGCAGGAAGGAAACGTACCCTCTACAGGGACGTAGCTGAGAGGACTGGGTTCCTCTGGGAATGAGCCATCCGCCAGTTGAAGCAGCAGGAGAAGAAATGTGAGGGGTGGAGCCACGGTCGCCATGGCAGCAACACACATGCACTGAAGAGAGACGGGAGAGAAAAATATCATTGTTGTGTACGCTACATGTTCCTCTGGGTGTGCATGTGCATGAGATTGTTATTGACATTATAACATAATCAACAGGTCTCTGTCTGTGTGTGTGTGTGTGTGTGTGTGTGTGTGTGTGTGTGTGTGTGCAAGAAGAAAGGGTCAGAAGTGCAGCAGGGTGACTGCAGCCACCAACCTGGCTTCAGCAGGGAGCTGATGTGTTTCTATTGTCTGCTCACTGGTGTAATAGGGCTCTATTGTCAGAACTGTCACTCCATTGTGAAACAGTTTGAATCGAATGGGATTCTCACAGTCATATAACACACCGAGAGACAAAACAGTCACAGGATTACAAAGCCACTTTGGGTGATAATGTTCCTTTCGTTGATTGTGTTTCTGTACGGCCATATGGAGGATATATTACTGGCAATGTGCGACAAAAAAAGAATAGCTGGTCTTTAGAGGGAGTGAAAAAAGAAAGGATGAAGGGAGTGACTCGGGGAAGCTGGACAATGTCTTTCGAAAGGTCAAAAGTCAAGAATGCTCTAAATCACAAGCAAGGAAAAGAGGAGGAAAAAAACGTTGGTCTTTAAAAAGTTAAGAGGCCACACAAAAGGTCACACTGCGCAAGGTCCGTGCACACGCACAAACACATGTACAAAACAAGAGTCGACAGCCATGCTAGCCGTTGGGCAAGGCACCGGACCCCCAAACTGCTGTATAAACTGTATAGTAGCTGCCCACAGCTCCTAATATTAGGATGGGATAAATCCAGAGGATTAATATCACTGTGTGCTGTGCTGTGTACATGTGTGACAATATAAGTTGATTTGATTTGAGTTAAATGCTAACATAAGCGTTAAGCAGGTTTAATGTTAACCATGTTCACCATTTTAGTTAGCATGTTCAAATTTGCTAATTAGCATTCAACACAAAGAAATGTTACAGCTGTGGCTCATAGAAATGTCAATACCTTTGTTCATTAACCAAACTGCTGGACAAATAGAAATGTTGAGAACATAGAATATCTTGTGGTAGTGAAAAGTCAGGGGATCACTTAAGTCTGTATAATTCATCATCTGGGAACCATGAATATCTGTACAAGATGTAATGTCAATCCATTTAATATTGAGACATTTCAGTCGAGACAAAAGCGGTGGATTGATAACGGACCAATCTGACCAAAAACCATTGTAGAGGGGTCAAACTGTCAAAAACAAGCCCGCATGCTGTACATCAACATATCATTCACCTATAAAACCAAAGACAGTGGAATAACACTGCAGCACATAAGTTACAACCAGTCATAAATTGTCGCCGCCACGCCATCAAACACTTTGTAACTCTAGAAGCTTTTCTATGCATTTATTAAAAATGCCTGTGGCTGAGCTACACTGTCTTTGATGTGAGAATACTTTGAAAAAGGAGAGGATATAAAAAGAGAAGGAAAGAAAAGACAAGACAAATGAGGAGGACAAAAAGGGCGGAGTACTAAGGTTCTTAAGAGAGCCGCTAAAATCCTCGACAATGTTTGATGAAAACACGAATGAAAAGAAAGAAAAATTGAAGAAAAACATGTGAGCAATATGAATGTCGTCAGCAAATTCAACCTGAATACCGTGTTCCAAGTTTCCCCCAACCCCAGCTTATTTCCTTTCATCCTCCATCACTCTCCCTCCGTCCCCGCACCTCCTCCCGTCATTTCTCTTCCTTTATACCTCTCAGCTTGTGTGTTCCAGAAAAAGAAAAACCTGTTTTCAAAGACAGAACACCAGGTAGAGAGGTAGGTGAGGGGCTAGTTGCTAAGGTGATGACAACTGCTATTTGAAGCACGCAGATGCACAGATGTAATAAGCATACTTACATATAAATAAGCACATTCACCTGCGTTGCCAGCACCTCAGACTGTGCATGCGTTTGAGTGACAAGCTGTTTGACGACATCAGTGAGTCGATGTGGCTCTGCAGACTATACACATGGGGCCACTTCAAATAAAAATTCTAGCCCAGAGATTGCAGGTTTGACATGTCTGAGCCCTCTCCTCATCAGAAGCACTGGAACAGCCCTGAGGGGGGGAGGTGGGAAGCTTGTTTCATCTTAATCTCCATTGGGATTCCCTGAACTAGAACTGATTGAGTCAGGTGTAGGGGGTCAGCCCCATTTCATTATGGCCATTTCATGAAATGATCCAAATTTGATGCTTAAAGCTACAATAAAATGATGTTGTCTTGCATGGACTAAAAGGATGAATGGAATTAAATTAAGCGTGTGTTCCAGTGAGCTTCAGCATCATATGTTTGTGGTTTGCATCATAAAATCCCCGTGCCTCTTCTCAGAGTCATAAACGCAGTCAAATCTGAACACACGCCGAGGTCTACATATTTTTAGATTCAGCGTGAGGTTGGATTCAGCGGTTCTGAGAGTATCATTATCTCCATCCGTCACATAATAAACGTCCATACATTTGATTAGATATTGTAGAAAAAAGCTGCTCCTGATAACTCAGGACAAAATCATCACATTTAAAGGGACAGTTCAATCAGGAAACCCCAATTAAAAACACGTATTTTTCCTCTTGCCTGTAGTGCTATTCATCAATCTAGATTATTTGTATGTGAGTTGCCTAGAGCTATCAGAGTTTCATGGAACTGCTCACAACAGGATCTGTGGATTATCTTTGAGCAACCGAGTCATGATTTCTGTAAGAAAAATACTGCCAGAGACTTTTTTGACTCCACAAGCCCGAGTGCCATATAGTCCAATTATATCTGAGAAAAGGCAGACATCTCCGATATCTCCAAAACTAGGCAAGTAACACCAAAACAATCTAGGTTAATAAATAGCAAAGAAGAAAGCTATAAACTGTCCCATACGTTTCCTTCATTATCAAATGAATCCAGTTATTAGCTGTCTATACATTCATGGGTACATTGCAGACAGGAACTGCTAATAAATGATTTGCCAGACATTTAATGGCCAGAAATGTGAACAAATATAGTCTGTGTAAATGCTGTGGGAGATGTAGGAAGACAAAAATGTACATTACAACCCTGCAACCCACAAAATGATGTTCAAATACAACCAAACTGTCCCATCAACCACAAAGACTCTTCTCTATCCATTCATATACAGATACATACAGACAAAAAATGAACAAAAAAGTGTTTATATATACATGCAGTGACTCTGCTAAAAGCCTGCAAGTAAAGAGAGAAGCTGGGCATCCCTCTTTCCTTCCTCACTCTGTTCCTTTTTCTCTCACACACAAACACACTTGCAAACCGCCTTCACACGCTACATACCAAATGCCAGCGGCCTATCATTGATGTAGCCTCCTCATTAGAATGTGTATTGATTAAAGCTATCGATCTATAAGATAAACCCTCAGATCTGGGCCAAGGCCAACATATTAGAACTCTGCTGCTGGACAGTGCCATGACGAAAGGCAGCATTTTTTAATGCTCTGGGCTATAAAAAGAGGTTTGGGGCAGCGCTTTGACGCATGGTTATCAAGGGTTTTGAGTTCTCCCTGCTGCGCCGAGAGACAGAACAGACAGATGAAAGATAAAAGACAGACGTGGTTTGAGTAACAGACTTAAAAAGAGGAGGAGAGATACCGCCTGCGACAGACTTGCAGCTCATCAAGCTATTAAAAAAAAAAAAACAGACCGCTGTTGACAGAATGAGTATCATGAAATCAAGGTAAGAGAGACAGGCGAGTGGAGAGAAGAAAGGGTGTTATGTATTTGTGTCAGATCTTGTTGGAGTGATAGGATTAAATGGTGTGACACTGACACGGTTATCATGGGACGCATGTAATGACGGCGACAGCCGCGCAGTGCAATCTACCCTCATCAGGCAATAACCCATTAGCAAATCACCTGCTAACACTCACATCATTAACCAATCAGCAGGTCATCTGAAGAAGCATAATCACCTGCGTTCGCCTGTTATCAGTTTGTCCATATGTCTCGTCCTCATCAGCTGGGACTGAGCTCCTTTTGATGAAGTCTTTTTTCTCCAGTGTGCTCTTGTTCAGCTGCCACATAGGGGGGGATAGGGGTCAAGCAGCATGCTGGGAAATTCTACACAGCCCCACAGTATGTCAATAAACTATATGAAATATATCCATTCAATATTTATCCATGATTCCATCCTAAAATGCCTCAGTGGCCTTTAGTGCATATTGGACATGCTCATGTTTACACAAGGCATCTCAACTACTACTACAAGCCGCTGAGCAGAATCAATACAGTCTCATCCTGCTAAACAGAGACCAAGTAAAAAGCAACATCCCTATCCGCACCGAGCAGCATTTACTGACCACGGGGAAACATTGAGACATAAATACAAAAGGCCTCAGCGGTCCGTCTGAAGGCACAGATGCACAGCTAAAACCAAGCCCAACGTCGCTGTTGTCGAAATGCTCGAGTCATGGCTTGCTGCAACCAACTACAGTACAGCAATAAATGAATCCTTTGATATGTGTGTGTGTGTGTGTGTGTGTGTGATAGAAATTGGAGAAGTAAAACCGAAGCACTTCTGTCCGTTGGTGTTGACATTTTTCTAGTCTCTGTATCTGAACTATGTTTTTTTTCTGCGTTAAATCTGTCATCGTGACTAGGTCTACAGGCAAAAACATCTCTCTCTGTCTCTCCCTCTGTCTCTCTCTGTCTCTCCCTCTGTCTTTCCCTCTCTCTCTGTCGTTCTCTCTGTCTCTCCCTCTGTCTCTCTCTGTCTTTCTCTCTGTCTCTCCCTCTGTCTCTCTCTGTCTTTCTCTCTGTCACTCCCTCTCTCTCTCTCTCTGTCTTTCTCTCTGTCTCTCCCTCTGTCTTTCTCTCTGTCTCTCCCTCTGTCTCTCCCTCTCTCTCTCTCTCTCTCTCTGTCTTTCTCTCTGTCTCTCCCTCTCTGTCTCTCCCTCTCTCTCCCTCTGTCTCTCCCTCTGTCTCTCCCTCTCTCTCCCTCTGTCTCTCCCTCTGTCTCTCCCTCTGTCTTTCTCTGTCTTTCTCTCTGTCTCTCCCTCTGTCTCTCTCTGTCTCTCCCTCTCTCTCTCCCTCTCTCCCTCTCCCTCTCCTTCTGTCTCTCCCTCTGTCTCTCCCTCTATCTCTATCTCTCTTTCTCTGTCTCTCCCTCTCTATTTCTCTGTCTCTCCCTCTCTCTCTGTCTTTCCCTCTGTCTCTCCCTCTATCTCTCTCTGTCTCTCCCTCTCTCTCTCTCTGTCTTTCTCTCTGTCTCTCCCTCTATCTCTCCCTCTGTCTCTCGCTAGCTGCTGCAGCCACTCCACTCCGTGCCTTTGTTACCGTAGCAACCAATAGCAAAGCTAGGCAGCGATGTTCTGTTGCAGTAGATGTGAACGCTGGGAGGGCGGGTTCGCCCTTTGAACATGTACGGGCGTATACATTTGTGAGAGAATGCACACACTGATGCATACGCTTGAGCTTTAACCCAAATCCCAAATGTATTCATATGAGTGTGCACGAACACATACGTGGACACAGATGCCGGGTGCTGGGGTCCCCCCCCCCCTTTTCTCAGCAAGGAGGGGGATGGGGGAGCTGCAAGCATTTTGTCTCCACATTATCCACACTCTGGCAAGACAGTATAGCTCATTTGAAATCAATATGACAACAATGGAATATATTCATTGGAAACTCAACAATGCATTTATTACACATTCGCTAAGAAGTTTTTTTTTTTACTGCTGAGCCCTTCTTTTCGTGGTGTTTCCCCTTCAACAATGTAAGATCCCAGCTGAATATCTATGAGCTAGCTGGATGATTGTTCTGTGTTCATGTAAAACCTTTCAGACTCATTAAAAAGAACAACTTGACTGGAACTGAGGTGAAACTTGATTTTTTTTAACAAAAAAGATTGTGTGAAGATGAATCTCTCTTTCTAACTAATGCTCTTTGTCAAAGGAAGCAGACTTCCTTTCCCTGATTATTATGACAGGTTGATTTATGATATTGAAACAGATGCATCAAGAAAGTGAAACATGAACTGTAAAACAAGATAAGATGTATCCACACGAATCCTTCACATCTCCTCATTTGTAACACACTTGCTCCTTGAAGACGGTATGCAGCCTGGAATAAAAGAAAGATGGCCTGAGGGTAGAAACACAGACACGGGCTAAACTGGGAGAAGTGGGTCACCTTCACACTTCAAGACTCCACCCTGCGAGCACTACAGCTTCATTACTTAATTACTTAAAACGGATCTCCACTGAAAATAGACAGGGCGTGAACAAAATGTAACCGTGACAGATTTTAGAATAGTTTTTTTTCATACGGTACAGTGATGATTCCAGTACAGCATTAAGATAGTAGTAAAAGTTCAGACAAACATTGTTTGACTCCACAACATACCTCTATCATAGCTTGTCCATCAACAACACCAGTAGGTGCATTATGTTCATTTAACAGATGTTTCGGGAGCCCAACCTATTTCAAAGGAGAAATATTCGCACTTTCACGCTGGTGTCAGCATTCAGCTGGTCTGACTGACACTCAATTGAAGAACGTCTGACAAACACATGGATCTAAAGAATCCAGAGGCAATAAAGGTCAAATTTTAAGATCTGTGTATATTTGGCCCACCAGGCTACACGTATTTAGTAATGACAGTCATAACTCTAATGTTTAACTTCCTTGTATAAGGAATAATGCAACATTTTGTGAATTGTTTTCTCATATGAGAGTGATATGTTGTCGAGGTAACTGTGAGGTAACTGGTAACTGGGGATTCAGAGTTCAGAATGGTTGCTGTGGGAATAATTATAAGTGGTATTAAAAATCTTCCATATCAGGTGGCAAGACAGGTAGAACCACATGCTGTCAAAGCAAACATGTTGAAATGAGAAGAGATAAATACATCGATATATATTCAGATAGCCAGACCTGTTCACATGCACTCATATACAAACACAGTGAAGAACAAATATGCACGCACACACACACACACACACACACACACACACACACACACACACACACACACACACACACACACACACACACACACACACACACACACACACACACACGCAATCATGCTCTCTTCAGCAGAAGAGTCAAGTCTTTATCTTATCGAGGTGGAGGCGATATTCCCTCAAGTGGCTGCCTGTCTCCTCAGAGCAGGTCTAATCAGAGTTAAGGGAATCTGTCTTTTGCTGTTAAATATCCTAAAATACTATTCAATCTACAGGGTAATTTATATGCTAATGCAAAGGTTACCTCTGCATAGGCCTTTGACGCAGCTGTTAGGTTATGTGTGCGTGTATGAAAGAGGGGAAAATGAGATAGAAAGAAGGGAGAGATAGTGAGAGCGAATGAACGAAGATGGTAGCGCAGGGAGAACAGGGAGATGAAGGAGGAGAGGAGAGAAGATACAGATACAGAGAAGAAGGGAGATATTCCCCTGGGTGAGTGCCATAGGTAATTAAAATAGGATGGACAGAGCTGGAGTCTAGCCAGAGAGAGCTTCATCTCCCCTCAGTCTTCTTCCCCAATCAGGCCTTCTGCCTAAAGCCAAATTGCTGCTTGTGACAGGCACACAGAAGCCTATGGATGCAGAGAGTTATCAGCTTATGGTTAATGGACATGTACGAACGCAAACACACTGCTCAGAAATGCAGGTGCAAAGCAATCAAACACTCGCAAATGACTTTGGGCTACAAAACAGGTAATGTTGTGGTGCTGCACTGAGACAGAAATGCACATGAAAACAACACACACACACCTACACACACGCACGCACGCAGGCACTCGCACTCGCACGCACGCACGCGCGCACACACACACACACACACACGCACACACACACACACACACACATACATTTATGGTGCTGTACAAAGCTGCAGCAAGGGCAAACGTTACTAACCAGAGTTTGACTGCAGTAAGCACATATACATTCACTGCACAGCTCTGAGCTAGAGGCGAGCACATGAGTATGCGGTGCACGCACTCAGACACACACTATGAGCACAGAGTTGAACACACGCACACTCCAGTGCGTACGATGGCAATGAAGATGCAGTTTAAATTACACAACAGTGATGATGAGGGCTTTCAATCTGTGGATTTGACTTGCTGCTATTGGGTTTTGTCACACAGTGTTAAGGCTGCACTTCGTACTGTACAAGGTAGTCCATGATATCTGTCTCTAGTGAGCATCTTTTCATCTGCTTAACTGTGTCTTCAGGTAACACAGATCAGAATAATCTTACCGTACCATATCTATTTATTGTTACATTTTTGCTTTCTATGTTTTACTGACCGCTGCCCAACATCTTCCTGCTTGTCATTTTTCTACCTCAACAAAGACTATGCTAAATAGGTTGAGCTAATGTCTCAACGTGGCAGTCATTACCATATATCTCATACCCTGTTTGTGGCTTCTCTTATGCTGGCGTAGAAGGAGGCTGAAGCTGAAAGGTAGCTCATATTCTCGTCATGTTGTTCTTTGTGTGCTGTGATCACCAGTAAGGGTAAATATAGCTCTTTTGGCAGAAGCCTGCTAAGAGGATCACAGCTCACAAAAGGTGGCCTACACACAACAATCAAAATGCCAGAGAACCTGCTCGTGGATTGACGTGTGCATGCCATGCACACACGCTTACAGCAATACGCACCCGTACGCAGAGACGACACCTTCCCCTGAGAGCTTTCTCTCCTCCTCGCAGGTATAATTGTGTTTCGGCTATTGTTCCTCTCCCCTCGGTTGTGACTGGGCCGCAGATGAAAAGCCATAATTAAAAGAGGAAAGTTGTGTTTGTTGCGAGGAAGGGATGGGTGTGGGAGAGGACAGGATGAAGGAGGGAGAAAGATTAACCACAACAAAGCTTCATCAGGCAACAAAATCATCTTGCGTAGCTGGGAGACAAAGGACTCGGATGTGCCTTTATCTCCCAATAAAAAAGTCCTCCAAATCCCTCTAGCTAAGCTGCCATAACTAAAGCCTGCCGTTGGCTTCGGTGCTGGCTGAATTTGTTGGACAACAAACGCAGCGGAATATGAGAGGATAGACCAAACACCCGAGAAATATGTAAACCTCCATTCATTTTGTGCAAAGAAGTAACAGGTCAAGTGCCTCAGCGGTGGCATTTGAGAAAAGGTTACTTTCATATATGCTTATTTTGTTTTGTTTGTGTGTGTGTGCGTGCAGATGTGTGTGGGTGCCTCAGTGAAAGCATGAAGAGGACGAGTCATTTTCTCACTCTGCAATTTTGTGATGTAAATGAGAACACAGAAGGTAGGTAGATTCGACTACCTTTATCTTTCAAAAGTTGAAACAGCTGTGATATCACTCACAACCAATTTGCCAGGCAGTTAAATGGGAGGACCAGCTGCATCCAAAAACGATGTATTGGAGACACAAACTATCTCATACTTCTTGCGACCCCTCACATACACTACAGCAAATACGCTCATAAAATATGCATGTATGTGTGCCCTAAACCGCCACACAGGCCGTGCATGTCATATCATCTGGCCCGACCCTGATGAGGATGAGGGAGCGCCAGAGGTGTTGTTAAGGTGATACAGTGGACAGGAGAATACACTGCACAATGATCACACATGTTAGCCTGTTATAGCCCACACAATGTGCACAGGGAAGCATAAGAGAGGCTGCTCCTCGGGGGAGGAATCAGTGAAGACAGAGAGTCATAAAGCTGAAGATGCATGGCCACTGTAAAGTATACTAAGGATTTTTACATTGAAACCAACTGCAAGGCATTAATATACAGCACATGTGGCTGATACGGCAACCAAAATCCACATATTGCAGCCACCTTAGCCATCTCATGCACCTGGTGCCGTTCAATTTATAGTACCATGGACAATTCAGCGTTTGCTAAAGCTCCTCAGCTTGTGTGGTGCCTATTATCTTGCTCCTTTCCTTTTCAAACATCTGGAAGGAGTTGTCAGAAAGGCCCAGTTAGGCTCCTGAAAGCCTCTCACAGCAACACAGAATGTTTTGCATGAGGGAGTTTATTTTGAATGTACCTGTCTGAGGATAAAAGCTACTTTCTGACAAGTAAAGCAAGTATGCCTGCGTGACACCTGACCCTCTGACCTTCTTAATCGTGCACAATGAAGCACGGAGGTCCACACTTGGGGGACTCTGCAGGAATAGGTCACCCAGCAGATGCCTGCCCAGCTAGGTCCCTCTGATCTCACTGCACCGGGATCTGCAGACGTCAACACGCTTTTCAAGTGTTGATTTTTGTATTAAAGAATCCCACCAAATCCTAAACACAGCGCTCTGCGTGAAACCAGAACTTCAAAAGATGCTGTCGCTGGCTGCTTTTGAAAAAAAATAAGCATTCCTTCAAATCTCTTGACACTAGTCACAACTTTGCTTTATTTTATGATCAGATTAGTGAATAATCCTGCCTCTGTTCTGACGCAGAGAGGAGTGGTTGCTTTGAAAGTTACTTTAAGTTCATCTAAACACTGTAGGAGCATACGTCCACATTCCCTCATATACAGTATGAGTGAGAGAGGTATCTCCAGACTGTGTGAAAACAGAGACATTTACAGCGTGTAGAGGTTAAAGCGAGTCACAGTAGTTTTAAAACAGTGTCCTGGGTGGCTCAGGTTTTGGCAAAAAGAAACTAAATCAATCCCACTGTCTGATATGAAGTAGAAAACTACAGGTTTAGTGGCAGCTTGGAGCCCCCACAGTGTTTCAGTCATTCAATGTTCCTCTCTGTGTACCGGAGGTAAAGACAGGAAATCTGTCGCCAATTGCTCGGCGTATTCTCTTGGCGAAGCGTAGAGAGAAGCTGTTAGGTAACATCTCTCTCCCTCCAAAATGTTCTGTCCGTTTCATCTCACTCTGTCTACCACACACACACACACACACACACAAGATCTCTGACTGTCATTCTACACATTTCTTGAAACGTGCTCCTTAGCAACCCCAACATACTAACCTGCTGGCGAATTGCTCCCTTTGTGGGAAGGCTGTATTATGCTGCAATCCAATCTATTTTTTTCTGTGCTTGAGATGCCCTGTTTGCGGCTTAGCATGTGTGATTAAATATGGTCCTATGTGATCAATAGAGCTCATTAAATGTCCCTGTGGGCAGTTGTCTCACCCTAAGGCTCTCTTAGATTGCTTTTACCTGCAGCCTGCTCTGCCTTGTTGCTTCAAGTGGCTCCAACTTTGTTTGCGGCATAATTAATTTTCTAATTGAATTACTCATGCCTGGCCTTTGCATGCGATTTCCCTAAATGTAGATTGAAGTATCCATTTGGTTCCCTTCACTATAGGCTGTGGGTGTTTTGGTGTTAGAGGGCTTTTTGGATTGCTGGATGTTTGGGATGGGCGGCTGTTAGACTGCCTTCCAAAGGGAGGCTGGAGGAAACAGTGGCTGCACCTGTTGTTCCCTGCGGTTGCTGTGTGTTGGGGTTAGCACCTGCTCACACGGCTGCTGTGTGGCTGTCTGTGTGGGCAGCAGGGATAACAGGGAGACCATTCACACCCCGCTCACACTGCTGTCTGCAGCCCCTCTCCCTCAACGCTCGTTCGCTCTGAGCTTTCTGCTCCATCATTTATTTTTCTGTCTTTCACGTCCTCTGCCTATCCCCCTGTAGCCTGTATGCCGGATTGCTATCTACCACACTTTATCCTTTGCATCCTCGATCTCTCCGTCTGTGTTTCTGTCTCTCCCTCTCCTCCTCTTCCCCGCTGCTCCTTTCTATTTTCTTTTTTTGTCTGCCACCATCTCTTGTTGCCTTTCAACTCACACAGAAACACAAACATAAACAGCAGCAGCTGGGAGCTGTTACAGTCATTCTGTGGCACTCGGTAGCTTTTGGTGTGAGGGATGCCGTTGTAAACAATGAATTACAAATAACTACTAAATCACTTCAGTAAGAGCTGAGACGGCAGTGAGTGAGCATTTAACTTGGTCCGGGGTGGTTGTGAGTGTGCAGCGTGGTTATGGACAATTTAGGTGACATGTCGTAAGTGCGCAAGACATATTTTGGACAAAGGAGTTTTTAGAGTATTCAGTCGTCTTTGGATCTGTCTAAAGTAGCCTAAAATGCTGAAGAGACATAATTTGGGCACCTATCACGGCCTATAATCCGGCCAGATCACAGGTCCTGATCTAAATAACAATTTCAGGCTTTGTGCTCCAATGCAGTGCTGTAATGTGCAAGTACTGTGAGCTGTTTTTGCTGAGGCATCACTTCTAACCTAAGATCCTATGCAACACGTGACAGAACAATGACATGCAGGGATATGCAACAAAGATATGCACATAATATGCAAATCATACATCAAACTCGCAGCAGACACAAAGAGCAATTCACGTCCAAATGAGGTCCAGGCGATGCCAAACACAACAAATTGGCTAACCCGGAGGAGAAGCCTAATAATGCAGCATCGCGTTAAGTGGCAGTAGCCTAATAAAATTGCTCACATGCTGTATACCTGTTCGTCCCGTCCGCGCCCACCCCCAACCCCCCATCTCCCTCACACATATCCATCTCTCAATCTCACCGTTTGGCACACTCACCGCACCAGATGGCCAGGTAGGGAGGAGGTGGCAGGTGCCAGTCGCCAACTCGCCCTCTCCGGTCGATCTTCTTCCTCTCTGTGGAGAAAAGGGTGATGGATACCACGACTCTCGGTATCTAAAGCGTCCCTGAAATAACAGCAGCTCCTTAGCCGCACCTCACCTGTCTCTTCCCTCTACGGTTCCTGCGCGCCGCCGTAGCATCACCGTTTACCGAGCGCGTACAAAACGCCCAGTCCACTACAAAAGGTTTTTCTTTTTTTTTTGCCCCTGGAGAAAAAAAAGTCCGTTGTCTAAATACGTAATACACGAAACCTATGCGAGTTTTCTGTGATCCAGAATACGTTTTCTTTCCCGGTAGCTTTGTTCAGACCCCTGTAAAATCCCAAATCCTGCAATTGCGGACTGTATTAAATCCACTGTCAGGGGGACAGGGCTGTAGTCTGCACTTGGTCAAGCTTCGGCTTTGAAATCAGTAGTCAGCAAAATGTAATCCCCTGTTTAAATTTACAGTGGCGAGGGGAAATGTCCAACGCAGAGCAGTCACAGTGACAGCAGGGGCCCATAATTCACACCCCCTGAAACAGAGTCCTGCAGTGGATCAATGATGAATGGAGGAGCTCTCTCTCTCTCTCTCGCTCTCTCTCTCGCTCTCTCTCTCTCTCTCTCTCTCTCTCTCTCTCACACACACACACACACACGCACACACACGCACACATACACAATAGCCATTATTGAAATACGTGTTCAACTAATGTAACTTAAAGGGCCTAAAACATGAAAAGCTTCATGGGGAGTAATACCTTTATAGGCAATGATTTTGTGAAAAAAAAAAATTCTAGCTAAATATATATATAAATATATAGATATATTATATAAACCGTTACTTTTTTGATTACAAAATTATTTACAGCTATACCATTACATACTTTAACGTATTGGTCAAATAATAACATCAATACGGGCAATCCTGCTGAACAATGAGGACCTTTATTTTGAAAACAAGTAAATTCAGAAGATAATACTTATGTCATTTTAAATAATTACGTTTACACTGTGATATTACAATGTTTACTTGAGTAAAGGATCTGAATAAGTGCACTGGTTCTGGATAGGGTTTTAAACATTTAGACTCACTGGAGTTATTATGAAACACTAGCTTGATTTTATTGTCAACTTTGAGTTTCCCATGTTGGATTGACTGTTTTATTTTTTTTGCTTTTGTTCCCGGTTTTGTTTTAAGAAGTGTGTTATGTTATATTTATAATGTTTTATGACAGAATCCTATCAATTGAATAAAAAAATAAAGCCACCCTTAAAGCCTTTTTTTACTATAACTATTATGATATTCGCTATAATATCAACCATTGAGTAAACAAAACTGAAATGCTGTGAGGTCTTACAATTGTTTAAATTAATCCATTCACAATCCCGGAGAGATGTTTCCACTATCATACCGTTTATATGTGCGATATAAATGTGATAATCCTAAATTATATCGAGGTAATAAAGTTTTGAAAAGGGAATATGTCATTACGTCACTTCCGAGTTTAATCGGACAGTAGTAAAAAAAAATTCTGGTTGCCATGAATTTCAGCTAGCTAGCCACCGACAACTGTCATTACACTTTAGTAAAACCATCCATGTCAAGACTCAAGAGGAATAGACGAAGTGTTGTGCCGCTTCTGTGTACATATACGGGCACACCGGCTTGCCTGCCAACCGACTGTGAATCGGTAAGTAGCTAGCTTTGAGGCTAACGCTGTAGCGAGCTGCCGCTAGCTGGTTGCCCTGCTAACGATAAGTGATGATATTTTGACTGTTAGCTGGCAGTAACCTGTGCAGCGGGCAATGTCAAATAAGAGCGGCAGTGTGTCGCTTATCTTAATTTTCGCTTCTACGTGTGCTTTGTCACCATTCTGCTCCCGCTATGTGCCCACATCACCGGCTAACGTTAGAGGTTAATATCGTTGTTTAACCATGTAGCCACCATTAGCATATCAGTCGCTCCCTGTCTGTGTCTGTGTTGAGGGGGTGTTGTAATTAGTCACCAATGTCCACGATCACATCAAGCCATCGGAATCACTTTAATCTCGCAGTGAGATGTCAGCATCATCAGCAAATGGCCGAATGCATGTCACTTCTGCCCAAATAAATGCTAATTGGTTACAGGAGCTGATAAATGACAACAGCTGACGCCTTAACTGTTATAATAAATCCAGTTGTTGTTTTTAATCTTTAAATCAAAGTAATATCTCCCTCACAGCTGTGCCCAGTGTCTGTGTACTTTATTTGGTTCCATCTGCTATATTTGATAAAGCAAGAATAATAGATTTGAGCTTTTTAATATTTATAATCTGTTACTTTATAATGGCACACAGTCGCTCTAGCAACAGCTACTTCTAAAGACCAGGCTAACTAAGTGGGCATGACTTTGTGACTTTATGCTATTATTATGTATAGTAAGTTGTTGCATTTCAATGTGTTATCCTTTCTTTTTTATCAAGATCCTGCTGGTGCAGTGACTAGATCAGAAGACCTTGGCACCTGCGTGTGCCACTTCTTTTAGACACCCAGGGATTTCTGAATCCAGGTATGTTCATAACTGTATATATGTGCAGGGTTTCCCTCAATAATTTGGTTTGTGGATTTTTATCTCTACCTGACATTGCAACATTCTCCCCTGTGAAGCAAGTATAGGATGTGATCGATCAATAAATCACCTGCTGAGCTTTCTACGCATCGCATCTCGAAATCAATTTACTGTAGCTACTAGATGACAATTTAAACATTCTCCTCATTAATTCAATACTTGCCTTTGCTGTGTTTATATAGTAACCACTGTCATTTTCCCTAAAGCTAATAATCCTGATATTATATTTCATCAAAATGTAACATTTGTAACAACAGTGGAGGCAGTGCACCTCCATTGTAAAACACTGAGTGAAACCCTGCTCTGAATCAGAGGTGAAAGGTTTTGCTTCTTGCGTGCTTTCCTTTTTACATTTTTATTTAATTATTCTGTCTAACATGTTTACTTTTCTACCAGAAGATGAACGGTCTGTCCATACGAGAGCTATGCTGCCTGTTCTGCTGTCCCCCTTGCCCCAGCCGTATTGCAGCCAAACTGGCGTTCCTCCCTCCAGAGCCCACCTACTCCCTTCTCCCTGACCCAGATCCAGCTGCTGGAGCTGGAACTGCTTCTGGGTCCGGTTCCGGGGCTGCTCAGCCTTCTCTTGGAGCACCAGGACTGCGTTCCCGGCTGAGCACTGGTAGTGGAGCTGACAAAGGAGGAGGAGGAGGTGGTGGTGCTGGAGGTGGGGCTGGTGGAGGAGGAGTAGGAGGTGGTGGAGGAGCAGCAGGAGCATCAGGAGCATCAGGAGCAGCAGGAGCAGCAGCAGCAGGAGCAGCAGCAGCAGGTGGAGGAGGTGGCAGCGGCAGCGGTTGGAGTGAGGGCAAGTGGAAGCTTCATCTTACAGAGAGAGCGGAGTTCCAGTATTCACAGAGAGAGCTGGATCTGACTGATGTATTCCTGACCAGATCTAGCCGAGGGAACAGAGTGGGGTGCATGTACATCCGCTGTGCCCCCAATGCCAGGTGAGACACACACCACCAACACCTGAGACTGAAGATACACAGATCACGACCCTGTATCGCTGTGTTTTGTGTGTACTTTTAATAGGGCGGGTTAACTGTTTTTTTGTAGGAACCAAATTCAAATTTATTTTTCATTATATCCCATGTTTTTCTATCAGCTGGAGGCTCCCCAGTTCAGCAGTGTCCCTCAGCCAGCTGCCTAACTTCCTTCTTTTTTTCTTCTACCTGCTCTGTCCCTCAGGTTCACCGTGTTGTTTTCCCACGGCAATGCAGTAGATCTGGGCCAGATGAGCAGCTTCTACATCGGCTTAGGCACGCGCATCAACTGCAACATCTTTTCCTATGATTACTCAGGCTACGGCGTTAGCACTGGCAAGCCCTCCGAGAAGAACCTATACGCTGACATTGATGCTGCCTGGCACGCCCTGCGCTCCCGGTAAGCAGGGAGAAACTCCCCGTTTTCCATCCACACAGGATCCGAAATGAACAGCCAACAAGCACCAAATGCCAGTTAAAGCAGCCACTCGCATCACTGGCCAGTAACTTCTTGTGAAAATAACTTTTCCGCTGGCTCGGTTATATGCAAACTTTGTCCCTGCCAACCACGGCACCCTATCTCTGACCATCGGCCAGTCAAATCAAAAGATAAACAATGGCTCTGTATCTAAAAGACGGATGATTGGCCGTCGCATACTGTGCTTTGCATGAAGCCTCAGCATCTAAACTTCTGAAAAATGTTCCTCTTGCTTATCAGCTGCCAGCATGGTTAATGAGCCTAATGTCAGCAGAAACTTAACGGAGCAACTTAAGACATAAGACAACAAAAATGTGTCTTATAATAAAATCTGAATTTACTCACACAGTCCCCGATTCTGAGCATAAGCTAGTATTTCAACAGGTTTGGTAATAAACTGCACTGATGTCAAACGTGGTTGATGATAACCAACATGAAACACAGGCTTACTGCACTTAATCAGCATATGGAATTGTGAACACTGTGCGCCAGTCCTTCTGCACTTTTCATACTAGCAGGATAAAAGCGACTCTAATTTTTGTATTCTGTACTAAAACTCTGGTGTGTGTGTGTGTGTGTGTGTGTTGTCTCAGGTACGGCATCAGTCCTGAGAATATCATCCTGTACGGGCAGAGCATCGGCACGGTGCCCACAGTAGACTTGGCATCCCGGTTTGAGTGTGCTGCTGTGGTCCTCCACTCTCCTCTCACCTCTGGAATGAGAGTGGCATTCCCCGACACTAAGAAAACATACTGCTTTGATGCCTTCCCTAAGTAAGTCTCTTGATCTACATTAGTTGTATTTGCTGCAGTATCAACGTTTTAAATATAATAGATAAAGATGTTCCAAAGCCCAAATATGATGTTGTAAATACACAGCTTCCATTGGAATTCTGATCGTGGTTGGGGATTTGTAGTGCAACATGGAAGCATTGTGGCCCATGGAGGTTTAATGCACTTACTGTAAGTCACTTTGGACAAACTCAGATCAATGAATGAAGTCGTGCATTATGAAGATCGACTGTGAGACGATAGAAGGCCACACTTAAGTATCTCTGGTTATATCAGACCACTGTGGGCAATGTTGCATATCATTGAGCATGTCTGAGTTACGGTAATAATGGATCTACAACATTTAATTTTTTTAATGTGGATTCCCATTGGTTGTTACCTTGCCAACAACTACTTTTCTCATTTTAGTTTTTGCTGCAAATGTGATGATGTACCTTAGTTTGTCAGACATTAGATTTGCCGGATTAGCCAAAAACATAACTTCCAGTCTGGTTGTTTTGTCTAGAAATAGTTTCTCAATACAGTTTCTGAAAAATATACTATATCAAGATGCATTCCTATGATGTAATGTATTATGTATTTTGATTTAACGATGATTGTTGGTCATATAATTGGCATTTGGATGGACAGCAATGAGAACGCGTTTCTTTTTGGTATCCATGTAATGACACAACGCTGAATGCATATTCTGTAAACCTTTCATGACGACCATTCCAACCAGCAGGAGTGGGTCAAAAGACAGAATCTTTTTTTGTATTACACTTTAATGTATGTAATTTGTCCTTGTTGGTCAATACTGAAAAATGACCCTGTACCCTGTTTTCTAGATTCACCGGGTCAGTGCATTAAAAGCCTCCATCGTTTTCTTTCTTGCAGCATAGAGAAAGTGTCAAAGATCCCATCTCCAGTGCTCATCATCCACGGTACGGAGGACGAGGTGATCGACTTCTCTCACGGCCTGGCCCTGTTCGAGCGCTGTCCCAAAGCCGTGGAGCCCCTCTGGGTGGAGGGAGCCGGTCACAACGACATTGAGCTTTACAGTCAGTACCTTGAGAGGCTACGGCGCTTCATCAACCAGGACCTGGCTGCACAGCATGCCTGAGAAACAAACAACGGCCTCTCTGCGTTTGTATGAATGACACCAAGTGTGTGTGTGTGCACGTGTGTGTGTGTGCACGTGTGTGTGTGTGTCTGTGTGTGTGTGTGTGCGACTGAGCGAGAACATCGGCATGTTTGCAAAGTACGTGTGAGAGATTGACCTAAAAACGATTTGTGATTATTTTTAATCACATCTGTGTGTCTTTGAAGCAGCACACCTTTACGTTACTTTTCGCGACATGTGTTCAAATATTATTCTGTTTGAAAGGAGAGAACGGTTTTTAATATCAGTAGCTGTGTCCATCTGCATGGTGGAGTGTTGGGGGGGGGGGGGGGGGGGGAGAAACACTAAAAACAAAAGCTGAGATCTTAACAATTTCACAAATCCGTTTTTTAACGTGAGGATATTTATGAACTGCAGCTTTGAAATGTGTCACTAACATAACTTAAGAAGTATCCAGAAAAAGGCACACAGATGTCTTTTTTTTTTTTTTAAAGTATGGCGTGTTAGTGAATGTATGAGTCGTGGATGAAAGTGTCACGCGTGTGTATATTCATATCTCCATGAACATGCGTGCCCATGTTTGCATGTGTGTGTGAGGCAGTGCTGAAACAAATGAAGGACATCCTGATGACTTGGACATCTGCAAGTGGAGGACGCTAATTGAAACTTAGCATTATTGATGTTGTTGTTTTTTTCTTTTTGTGAGTGTATTTATGAAGAATACCTCCACAGCTTGACCAGTTCTCTCTCCAGGAGACAAACGCTGGTCGAGCATGTGCCCGCCCACTCCTCCTTTACTTCCTGTTTACCTGTTAACGGACATCCCTCTGACTGCCAGGGCATTTCCCAAGTTGTTGTCCAGCTAACACTAACCTACTTTAGCTGTGTGGTTTGGGGGGGTCCATCTCCTTGCCTTTTGGTGGTTACATAAGGACTAGTCTGGAATATTGTTGGGCGTCTCATACTCGCCCTCATTTTAGACTCTGAAAAGATTACAGAATGGCTAGCTTCCACTTTTATTTCCTGGCTGTGCTGTAAGCTTTAGCCTTTACCTGTCCACAGAATTGCAGCAGCAACTTACAGGCAATTATTTTCATTCCCCTTCATTGCGTTTCTCCAACCAGTCCGACATATTTGTGATGAAGAATGATGGTGGGCTTGAAATGAAACTTCGATAGCGACACGGAGTATATCTCTTGTGTATGTGGACATTTCTTTGGCATTAAAAGAATAGCTATAGAAGTGCAGGTTTACTTAGTAATTATTATGTCACATTGGATCAGTTGGCTCGAACAGAAGGCTGTTGCTCTTCAGTGTTTGCTGATGCGTGACGTTTAAAGGTTGGGCGGACTGCACTGACTTGGTAACGGCAGGATTAAGTCCGATTCAAAGGTGTTGTTCGACATTTAGGCAAATACGCTCATTCGCTTTTTTTTTTTTGCTGCGTTACACGAGAAGCTTTATGCTGATGAACTTGTCGTCTTACAGCACAGTTTGTGTTGCAAGTCTTGTTCCAGTAGCTCTCATCACAAGGGTTAGTCAGCCTCTTGTTCATATGCACATTCTTTTTTAAGCGTTTTTTTTTTTTTTTTTGTCTTGTTGGAATTAATCCAAACGTGTTTGTCGTAGTGTGGGGGCCACGGGTTGTTCGTTTCAGAGCCATGCGTGTCGATGTCATGACCAACACATCAGATCGGGTGTCAGGACGGGACGTCATGCCTACTATAGCTGTTTCTAACCTCTGTGGCCCTAAATGTACAGGAGCTCTCTTATGGGTGGCAGCACGCTTCATGTCTGACACAAGCCATATTTGAGCCTCTCACTGTTAGTGTGGTGCAGGTTCCACCACACACACACACACACACACACACACACTATCACACACACACACACACCTACACACACACATAATATACGTACTGTAGAATACAGTATATTGACACATTTATATATATCAGATCAAGCATGACAAAAAGCAGGTCTTAAGTTCAGCACTATTGTACAAAGCATCCAAAGTGTAATAAGGGTTTAAAATGTAAGTTTGTGTGTCTTCATTATTATTGACTGTCTTTCACAGGCCAGCATTAAGGATACTAACATCACATTTCAATAACTAGCAACAGTCCCCCGTGTGTAGACCTGAAAAAGTCCAACAAACTGATTTTATGGTTGCAGGCTAGCACCACATTTCAGATCTACACAAGACGCCTGCTGCATAAGAGACCCGTCAGTTTCAGTGATAGTAGCTGCGTTTTTTTTTTTTTTTTTTTTAAGGGAACATGTACTGAACTAGCACTGATCTGATTACTCCATTGTGGGAGTACAAGTGGGTCCCCTGTCATCACTTCAAAACAGGGAGTCTTTCCATTCTCATCATGTGCTTTGTGTCTCTGATATTTATGTAACGGAAAGCTGTTACCGTCTCGGACCAGGGGTCCGAGCTGATAGAAGAATTAGAGAGAGTTATCAGCTCTCTATGGAAGTAGAAGTAGGCCTCAGTTCTTTTTCCTGGACTTGTCGTGTTATCAGGGAAACCACTGGATCCACCTTTCATTCTCATTGGGCTTAAGAAACGGGGTGGAGACTTGCCGTTTTATTGATGCACCACTATGGTTGACGTATATTGTATCCTCTGGCCCTGAATGTGTATTGATGGGGGGGGGGGGGGGGGGGGGGTGAACAGTGAAAACTGTATGCATGTCTATTGTGTTTTGCAAGGCAAGTGATGGGATGGGTCGTTATCTCTATTATGTATTCTATGTGAGGATAAAGCTGAACTCGTGGCATTGGAACATTGAAGCGCTTTTGAAAAAAGAAAAAAAAACGGGACGTTTATTTGAATTTTTTAAAATGCTGATACTAACTGATGTATTGTTATGAGTTTTGTGCAAGAGTTTGAGCGGGGCCGTGTTGGGTGGGTGGGGGGCTAGACTATACTAGTGGACTGTTTATATGGTTACTGTACTTACCTATTCTATTCTTTGTATTATGATTTGTAATTTTATGTTGCTTTTTTGAACTGAGAATATGATGTAATGAATTATTCATGGGACTGAATCTTGACCTTTTTATGGACAACAAAATAATAAAAATGATCACTTATGTACAAAAATGTGACACTGACTTGTTTTTAAAATAACCGTTGTATTTGTTTGTACATTGCTCAAGTTAATAAGAATGGAGATCTGGAAGATGGTGATCCAAAAATTGCAATATTTATATGTACATAATGATTTACCATTCGGATGACATGACTTCACCGGTGAAGATGGTTTTTGGAGAATATATAAAATCAAACGGTCTCTTCCTAGATTGACTGCAAGGATGCAGATAATGTACAGTACATCCTGGAATTTGAAAATACTGTTTTCCAGGCCTGAGAAGGTTTTGGAAAATAGTTTAATGTAGTTCAATGAATATCAGATTCAAACATGGCCTGTGTATTTTTTTTTTAATTCACACAATATTAAGGCAGATGTACTGTCCCTTATGTATCACTACAGTTTTTTGACACCACACATTAAACAACATTTGACAAAAAGGGCAGTGGCAAAAGATTTAAATAACATTTAAGAAGTTTCAGTGCTTGAATTTTTTAAGTGCAAGTGAAATCCTGCCTTGGTAACAGTGTTTAATGGGAGTGTCTGCCCTCTGCTGGCTGATTATTGTCACTTATGTTACGAGATTCCAGCAGTTTATGCAGAAAATGGGAACCCTCATTTAATGACGCACAAATCATTTTAAAGCAGGCAACAATAAAGAGATTATTTCACTTTGTGTGTTTGCAGGTTGTGTTGGTCCAAGATAACGACGGCCAAGACTCCAGCGAACTCGGCTTGCTGAGCTCAGCTGTTCACCGGCCAGGAAATAAACATGGCTTCAGCAGGCTGCCTCCATATGGCTCAGCGCACGAGCTCCTCACTGCAATATTTGATTTGTCAGCAGAGAATGGATGTGCTCCGAATAGAAATATTGTCCCGGTGCTTCTCTGCCAACGCAGTCGGTCATCCGTGTAGTTCACCATGTGTGGCCTGGTTCAGACATCCAAAAAGCATCTTATTGCCGACCTGCATCCTCCGCAGAGAGGGCATCAATTTCTACTGTGAGAGAACTTGTTTGTGCGCAATATTGTAAATTTAACTGAAAGATGCACTGTGTGTCAAATGGACCGAGTCTCAGAGCTAAGATGCTTTTGGGAGCCTGTCTAGACAGGGATCAATGTACAGCAGGATCTTAATAGAATGGTGCACCGCATTAGTTCCTCGATGGATTTGTTTGTCACAGTCCTCTGTCACTGGCTACATTTGTTGGTACCTGCAAAAGTAGAGGAAGCAGCATGAGGAGAGGACAGTGGTGGAGGAAGCACTGATCCCTTTATTAAGGAAAAATAGCACCATAATGTCAAAATGCAAAACAAAATAAAAGTATTATCAGCAGAATGTACTAAAGGTAAGGTACTCATTGTGCTAAATGGCTCGATGCATAGATGTATTAATATGCAAGCAGAATACTACTTTAGATACTGTAGGGTAATATAATCTCCGGAAAATACATCATATTTTGTGTTCTAATCACATGAAATATATGTGAATGTGAATCTGTACAGCAACTAGAGCGCTTAAAAATGTAGGAGAGTAAAAAGTACAATATTTCCTTCTGACATTTCCTTCTGAAAAGTAAGTAGCAGGAATGTTGATGCTCAAGCAAAGTATACCTTGTATAAAGTCAAAACCCTAAGATGTACTTTCCAACATAGAGAAAGGAGCACATTGTTCAAAGTCATCACAAACTACATTCATTATTGAAGGATTATAAACTAATCTTTAAGGATTTAAGTGGAGTTTTTATTGCACACTGTTGTTAAAACTGGTGCAAAGAATGTCTACATGTAAATAGTTAAACGCATTCTTCCTAGTGGGTGTGACTCTATTCATCACTTATCTCTTGTTCACAATGCTGTCGTAAACCTGCTGAACGATTCTCTTCATGTCTTATCTGATCTGAAAGTAAATGGTTTTAAACTGGTTTGAGCCATGTCACTTTTTTTTCCCACGAGACCAGGTCTTTCTTCTTCCTCTTTAGTTATGTCATTGTGTCTACTCACTCTTTGTGTTGTACAGACAACTCAGTCAGCTGCTCCTCCAGCGCTATGATCCTCAGCCCGATGTACCCGGACGCCAACAGGAGCAGCACCATCCTGCAAGCACACGGTATAACAATGACCAACAATGCTTTGGATTTTACAGTCCCTCGCTACAATGCACTTTGTGCAGAGTGAATCAAAAACCGAGCAGACGGTCTAAGATGGGTACATACGGTAACTTCCTGACAATAAGATACCAGTAAATTGTATCTGTGCTGAGCCTGAGGGACCATTGTGTGATAACATTTCTAAAACTACATCTTTCAGCCAATCTAGAAAGTCAACATACCAAAATGTGCCTCTGCTCATATGCAGTCAAAACATAAAAGTACTTCATCACAACTAAAAGTCCTGCATTCAAAGTTTGAAGTAAATAAATAAATGTATGTAATAAATGTATGAAGTATTAAAAGCGACACTATGCTAGTGTTGCATTATAATGAAGTCAAAATTGTACTCATGTACAGTGCTTGAGTACATGTAACTTAACTGCGTGAAACAATGGTACTCACAGCATAATGTAGACATAGAAGAGAGCGCTGAAACTCCTCAATTCTCTGAGAAGGAAGAGCGGTGCGACCCTCTCAGCGAACCTCCAAATCCAGGACACAGCTGGTTGAAAGAAAAATCTGCTTGTGATTCTTTAGTGGCTCTTCCCTCTATGCCTTATGGGTAACTTGACTATACATTACAGTTAGCATGTCTATTTGTGACCTCTTACACACACCTCTGTTGTCTTCGTCCGTTAAGGTGTTTTGACCGGTGGAATTGCGTCTTGTGGGAGCTGGAAAGGCATAAATATACAGTAAAGAACATTTTCAACATTATTATCCTAAATAGACAAATGTCATCTTTAAAAATGCTGAAATTGCCAAAGAAGACAGGATTAACCAATGACGATCACTCCATTCACATTTCTCTCCGTATGTCCCATCTGTTTCTAACCTTCACTGGACTTCTGAGGAAAGCCGTTGTCAAGATTAATGCTGTCCTCTCTGCTGAGATCACGATTTATGCAGTCCTCCAAACTCGAATAACTGGAGGCCTGCAGACAAGGACAGAGACGCTTGAAGGTTAAAGACTCTGCTGTCGTGCATCATGCACTCACATTCAACTCAACTCAACTATAACCTTGAATCCCTGAAATTCTCGGTTTGGTTTGAGTTAGGTGAGCAGCAGACGTACCACGTCGTGATCAGCTTCGTTCTCTGCAGAGGAGAGATGAGGGCTGCTGTTGACGCTCTTGCCCTGTTTCAGACGAATATAGAAAACATGAGTGAGACACGAGTTTAAACTGATGCGTATTTGCGCATGCAGATCAGTTGAGTGCCTATACCTGTAGACGGGAACAGACAGTTTGGAGGAGTTTATGACACATCTCACGGTGCCTCAAAGACACAAACGTGTGCTAAAAAGAGAAAAGAGAGGCGGGGGAAGGGGTTAAGACAATCCATGTGTACGCTCAATGTTAAAGTTAAGATGACGTCTTGGCTTGACAAGCTGCCAGTTTCGCTGCACAAACTTTGAATAATAATTTCCCTGGTTTCTAAATTCAGTTTCCATCTTTCCCTGTATTGATTGGTAGTTAACAATAGAAACACTGGACGCATTTGAGTCAAGCTGAATACATTTTTAATTCATTATTATTAATAATTACTTGATAAACTTGATTAATAAAGACACAGCATTTATAGTCCTAGCTAGTTTGGACTGCTCTTCCCTAAATGAACCATTGTACAAATACACATATTACAAGAAAATACATACAAAACAATACAGAACATGAATAAATGATCTATTTTCAGTTATGTGGTGAAAGGAGTTCACCAACAGAGAAACACATCTGTTTACAGGAGGGTTTACAATTACTCCCCACAGATGTGTTAGATAATTATATTGTTCATCTGTAATGCAAAGATGCAGTCGACTCAATGTGTATATCTATAGAGCTCAAAAGAAAAGAGAACAAATCAGAGAGACTGTAACTTTAAATCATGAAATAAATATATCTCTAAAGTGTGTCTTCTGACCTTCTCTCCATCAGCAGTTTGAATAGACAACATGGATAAAGTAGAGTTATGTTTCTTCACCCCCTGGACGCTGGACGCAGGAATCACCACCTGCAATATGTGGACAAAACACTTTGATTCTTGTAGCCTTCACCGCCTTAAAGAGGACATTACAGTCATATTTCATTTGTCCTCGATGTGACCTGAAACATGGATGACCAAGGTAAAGAACCAGCTTGTTATTTTATTTTCTAAAAGGGGTCCTTAAATAATTTCCCTCTGTGAAGTCCTTGATTTTAGGACAAAAAGCCCAAAAATACTGGAGTTGAAAGTGAATTCCCAGGATAGCTAATGTTAATGTTGACGTCTCCTTTTTACCTCTTCTGGGACGTTTTATGCTTAAAAGTCTGCTCTGCAAAATTGCACTGTACCTACAAAATTAAACATATTGGTTTAATTAACCTGAAATGTGAGAGAACCCAAGTAGTACCACCACTGCTGTGACATTTCAGTGTTAAATGATTTCACCGGTGTGACTAATGCTTCAACCTATTGTGTGAGTGCGTTACCTTTGTCTCTTTGAGCAGCACTGATGAGTGGAAACACACATAGTTCTCTGAGACAAAGAGTTTTCCGTGATATAGTACCTCCTTCTGCAAGGCACAGGTAAATGCTACAATAGAGACAAAGACACACACACACACACACACACACACACACACACACACACACACACACACACACACACACACACAAAGTATTAGGCAGTACTTAATCAAACAGCAGGGACAAAGTGAGAAAAGGTCACAACGTGAGGTCATTTCCATAATCAATATCACGGAATATGTAACAGTGACTCTTAACTCACTGTGTGTGAGGTTCTCCCCCACAGGAATCTCTTGGAACAGTTTGTGGAATGTTTTGCTGTGCTTCAGGAAGCTCTGTAGGGGGAAATGGTGTTAAACAATACTCAGTATGTATCTGGGATTTTGTTTCGTAGATAAGAAACAGGTTTGGTGTTCGTTATCTGAAATAATTGACTTTAAAATTATGTTTTTTGGCCACTTGGGGGCAGCAGAAGTTGTGAACACAATACTGACATAACATCACCTTTGAAGTTGCTATGGGGAACTTGTGCAAACAATTGCTAACTTACACGTCATCTAGCAACATTATTATTATTCATTTCATGTTTCTGTCCACCTGATGAATGTAAGTCCAATATTCACCCTCTTTAACTCTGTTGTTGTCTCCAACAACAACAACTGAGGGAAATATCTGTCTCTTTATTGCTCTTTATCCCGTTTTTTTAAGGTTTCTTTTCTTTGAAAACAGCTGCCGGACATCTAAACAAAGCGCTGAAAGTCACTATAAAGCTCTGTTAAGCCGAGGGGAGCAGCAGATTCAGGTGATAATTCTCTGTCGGTTCATCACTACGAGAGGTCTTCATGCTGTCAGATTGATTTCACATTGTCATTTGATGCATTGCTATTATTAAAAATACTGATTATAGCCACTTTAATTCTCCGTGTGCTGCAAAGATAAGACATTTGTGTTGTAAGGAACAGGAAGTGGCAGGATGACGAGAAGCAGTCTTACATTTTTATGGACGAGCCCATCTGAACGCTCAACGTTCTCCTCTACTATGGTCTGCTGCCTGAGGAGACTAAAGACACCACATCAGTACTTTGTCTGGATACAAGATTTAATTGTTTTTCTTAATCCATGTGTAGTGTTGAAGGCAGAGTGTACCTGGGGGACGTGCTGGAGGTGAGGCTGTGATTTAGCTCCTGGATCTCTAGTCGGGCATCATCCAGACTTTGACATTGTTTGGATTTCTTACTGCTAAACCTGCTGCTGCTTCTTCTTCCTCCAAGGACTCCAACTCTGTCCGGACAGCTGTCCAAAGAACATAAAGTAAACAACAACATAAAGTAAAAATATATATTTATATATATATATATAGCAAGAGAAATGGATTTCTCTCCGGTGGGAAAGTAAATGTGTTGGATTTAGTTCACAGAGTGAATGTGTGGACGTGCTGGTGGTAAACATTTCATTATTTTTGGTTGGTAAAAGATGTGAATACGCTTTTCTTCTTTGTTTGTGAGGCCAATCTAACAGCTCAGTTTCAGAAGTTCCTTTACGTGGAAGCAGAAGTTAAACAAGCTCCAAACTGAATACCAGCTGTATTGACAGCTAATTGTCAGCTTGTTAGACCTGTGGTTCGTCTGCTGTTTCCAGGCAACACAAATGATGTCTGGACACCAGCAGCTACAAACACTGGATACATAACACGATTATGGAGATTGAGGGAGACGTATGTACACTGTTTTTCAACTGTAAAAGATAATATGTAAAATATGCAATACTTTAAAAAATGTAAGTTAATTTCAACAATATATCAAGAAATATGTGAAAAGTGCAGAGAAATTAAACGTGTTCAGAAACAATTATGTATCTATACTTACATAGAGCTGTCCAGCGATAATCTCCTAAATCTCACAGTCATGATGGAAAATAAAGACTTTCAACTCATACACAGGCACACTCACACACTTTCACACATGCAGTGAAAGTCTCTACTTAATGTCTTTAGCTCTCTCAAGTTTAAAAACTAATTTTGAGTGATTTTTTGTCTTTGCTTCCCTCATGCAAATTAGTAAGTAAGAGGCAGGTAAGACACAAAACATTATAGCAGCCTACTTTTAGGACTGGCTTCTTAGTGTTCAGTCAACCAATCAGCTCTGAGGGGGAGTTTTTTTTCACTCAAAACTAAACCAATCAGTGATAGCAGGAAGAGTCGCTATGGGTGGTACTACCCTCACCTTTTGACACAGACACATGACTAAAATCACGCGATGTGACACAGGTATGCAGAGATAGCTATCACCACAGTCAGTTGCCATGTGAACTGCCTAGCCTGCCCAGATTGAGATCAAGGAAGGATTAATAACCTACAACACTAGAGATGCAACAAAAACCCCACCTTTACCAAACATGACATTACAAATTCAGTATTTCCATTTCTCAAAGACATTAAGAATATACAACATATTCAAAAATAAATGTAAGCTTTGTGCATGATATCATTTGAATTAAAACGCTTTTTTTTTTACACTCATGGCTCATGTACATACACAGGACTTTGTTGTAAAAGATCATCACGCTATTTGCCAAACAGAGGTACAATAACAGAAATGCAGCACTTTGAGGAAATACAGTTGGGCTTGGCTACAGGTCACAAGTTCAGACTTGAATATTGTGAACAATAATCTCTCAATCAGGTCTGTGCCACCTCGACCTCCACACCTTACAGCTCTGAGGAGGAAACAGGTTGTGTGGAAAGTGAGTTAGCAGCTGCCAAGCTAACAATTGCGTTGGAAAGGATCACACACTGGCTCGATCCATCATGTCTGACTCTAAATGTAAATAAAACCATCAGACAACCTCCTGATGCTGACATTCTCATCAACGGAGAAAGGCTTGAAATAGTCACTGATTTTAAATATCTTGGTGTGATACTAGATCAAAATTTGACATTTAAGAAACATGTGAAAAAAATACAACCTAGGTAATTTTAGACACATCAGAAATTGTCTCTCTCCAACTGCAGCAAAGATATTGATGCATGCCATGATCCTTTCTCATATGTCCTACTGCATTACATGTTGGGGGCAGGCTGGTGAAACAGCCATAAGACCTCTCGAGTCATTATATAAGCAAACAATAAAAACTCTGGACAAAAGGCCGTTGCACTTTCACCATTGTAGGGTATTGGAGAAGCACAATCTACTGAGCTTTGACAATTTTAGATTGTTCTCAAATCTGTGCCTGGTCTATAGGCTTTCAAATGGTTTGGCCCCTCCTCCACTCCGTGACTTTTTATACACTCGCTCAGTAACTTCCATTAGATCAGCAAGAATATCCTCTACACGAGATTGTAAAATAGCATTTCGCCGCACTACTTTTGGACAATCAGCCTTCTCTGTAAAAGCAACACATCAGTGGAACACCCTGCCTGAAGGTGTGAGGAGCTGCAGCTCTATTAGCTCTTTTAAATCCAACTTAAAAAGTCTTTTACAAGCTGCACAACACTGCACACACTGACCTCAATTCTTGTGGTCTTTCTGACTTGATTTTATTGACAAACATTCATTTTTGATGTGCTATTTGTGTGTAGCGTTGTATTGGGTGTCTTGTATGTTCTTTATGGTATATCTTTGTATTATGTCTTTTCCTTTTACTGTGTTATTGTCTTGTCCTTGTTTGACCTGCCAAGGGACTGCAGATGCAAATTAGCTTAAGCTACAATCTGGTACAGTGCATCGAATGGTGACATTTATGTTTAAACTGTACATGGTCCCTTTTAAATTAATAAATAAATAAAAAAAGTAATTTTCTTTTGTTTTTTTTGTGTTTTACCCAGATAGAATTTTTAATGTCATGTTTGAAGAGAGACATTTTCCATCAATAGAATTGGATTGTACTTTATAGTAAATGCTTTTGTCAGTGATTTATGAATTGTGTTGCAGGTCTGAAGGTTTAGCTTTAAAAATTGTTTCACAATTTTTGGCAGTTATTGTTTGAAAATGTATGTGCATCACTAGGGTTCTGGTTCATTTTTGTATCTTTCATTTTATATCGATATTTCTTTCTTTTTTTTCTCTCTAATTCATATTTTGACTCTTATATTAATTCATATAATTTACTGCACACTAGTCTTTCAGCACAGTTTCATGAGTATGAAGCACAGCAAGATGTTGACACGTTGACAGTCAGTGTTGCCAATTTGCTTGTGAGTTTTGCATTTTTAATTAATTTACCTAGTTCATTTATACCATGATCCTTGCACTACTGTTCAGTTTGGTTAGTTTACCTAGTTCATTTAATACCATGATCCTTGCACTACTGTTCAGTTTGGTTAGTTTACCTAGTTGTTCATTTGATACCATTCTAATTCATTGTATATACTGTGCATTTTTATTTTATTCTATTTTATCTTATTTTTTATTCTATTTTCAATTAAATATCTGCTCTGCTATTTTATTGTACTGTATATATTGTGCATTTCCATACTTCATATTTTATTCTACTCTGTAACTTGCTGCTGCTACAAACAAATTTCCACCTGGGGATAAATAAAGTTTATATCTATCTATCTATCTAAACAGAATCACAAAGTTATAGCTATTTTATAATTTAATAATTTTTCTTAAATACACTACATGTATTTTAATTTAAAAAAATATTTGTCCCATTATCTTATTTTCTCATTGCACAGCTACTGTCTTCCTCAGTCGCTCTGCTTCCAGTGCAGCTTGTTTTAAGTAGAGCTTTTATCCAATCAGATTTCACCTCTGTGTCTCTCAGTAGAAGAGAGGCCCCAGGCCTTCAGACTCAAAAGTGCTTCTATGTGCCGTTTAAAATGAATGGGGACGTGTTCAACCAATCAGATCTTTAGTTTGACATGTTGGGCGTATTCTTGAGTGTTAGCAGCCGCTACCCCCAGACCAGCCGGCCTACTCCACCGTCAACGTTACACATCCAGGTGCTGCTTTGCCGCGAAGTCCAGGGTGTGCTGTGATTGGTCAGTGGGCGAGCACGTGACTAAAATGAAACTTGCCAGCAGAGCTTAGTTGGAGTAGTACGAGTTCAAATTGAAAGATATGGAAGAAATTATAACATTTGTAGGGTTTTGCTTGGTGTAGTTTATTTATTTTTTGACCTAGCTTTGTTTTTGAACACTCAACGACTCAAGACTATCGTGAAACGAAACTTAACAGCAGAGGCTTGCAGCTCAGCCAATCAAATGGCCAGCCTGACAAGTTTCCTGACTCTTCCACACACCATGACACAGGGGGCTGAGACGAGGAAAGACATTGCAGAGCAGTACGTTTAACGTTTGGGTTGTGAAAATAAAATCATGAGATGGTCTCCTATAGAGACGGATCAGCCGCGGCTTGTTGTTAAGGGAAAGAAAAAGCAAAGCCGGCCGGCGAAAAAGCCGGCCGGCCGGCGAAAAAGCCGGCCGGCCGGCGAAAAAGCCGGCCGGCCGGCCGGCGAAAAAGCCGGCCGGCCGGCCGGCGAAAAAGCCGGCCGGCGAAAAGGCCGGCCGGCGAAAAAGCCGGCCGGCTTTGGGCTTTTGCCAGATCTCTGAAAGATACAGATCTCTGACTGAGATCTGGCATATCCAGTGTGAGTTTCATTTTGAGTGAAATACAGATTACATGTCCTCATGCATGGGTGTGTGCCTGCATTCACTGCAAACATGCTGTACAAGGAGCACATTCCTCTTCATCTTCCAATCACACATAACGCAAGTAGTCTAAAGAATGTTACCGATTTAAAGAAAGGGTAAACAAAAGTAGTCTTTGAAATGTAGTTGGATTCATAATCACACTGTCTTTCCTGGTTGCTGTACTGTCTGTGTGATCAGACTCATTTGCTTTCCATAAATTAGATAGTTGACTGTCATGTCTGTATATGAAGCTAGCGCCAGCAGCCGGTTAGCTTAGCCTAGCACAAAGACTGGAAATGGGGAAGCAGGATAGCTTTGGCCAAAAGTAGCAAAAATCCAACTACAAACACCTCTAGAGCTGTCTAATTAACACATTACATCGTGTTAGTTTAATCTGTACAAAACAAGTGTAACAATGACATGTGTTTCTGTTACCTTCGGACAGAGCAAAACTAACTTTAGCTTCCCCCCCCTGCTGTGTTCACCTAACTGTCACAGTGTTTGTACACATACAGGTGTTTTCACTTATTCTTGCTGATGAAACCTCTTGCTCAGGTTGAAGGTGGGCTGACGCTTTGATGGGAATTTATTAGGTCACAAATCTTCATCTACCAATTAGAATAATGAAGGTTTAATTTGTCCTGCCCTAACAGGTGCAACAAAGCCACCTGAGAAGAGGTCTGATCTAATCAGCCAGATTAACTGCACCTGTGTGTGTGTGTGTTCAGAGGCTTGAACTGTTTCTTTATGTTTTGGTAAAATTACTGTTTCAAATGTCAGGAATTAAGTTTCGTGCTGTAGATTGCACCATTTAATCCTCATGTCATCTGAGAGTTTGTAATATGTAATATCTTACTTTGAAAGTAACGTTAAGCATTTTAATCATCATACTAGTGGTTAACCTTGGAATCTTTCCCATCTCTTCAATCCATCCCATCTATGACATGGATGTGGCGTTATCCCTCTGTCCTGTACTGTAATGCTGCAGCTGAAGTTACAGTAGAACTGAATGCAAGTTCATTTTGTGGCTTTGTGTCAAGTGTATTTAGTAAAAGCTTGCTGCAGTGACAGGAGCACATTTCCCTTTAGACTTACGTTGGTCCCATCTAGTGGACGAAGAATGAATAACAAAGACAAAAACGCACTGAAATCAAGCAGCTCATTGTGCTGTATATCCAATCATCCTGCTTTTAATACAAAGTCAAGATACAATATCTACATCCATGGTTTTGAAAGGAAAGAACAGGTACATAAGTGAGGGGGGTGGCATCATCAGAGCTTGCCCTCAACACATTTCATTTTATGTTTCATGTGTGTGGCTTTTATATTTCTCTTGACACAATAATCATTAGAAATCGAAGGAATAACATATTTCATATATGTCACACACTGTCAAGACTTCTGGACCACACATCGATTTCATATCAGACTATTTTCAGATACAAACAATAACGTTTGAGGGTGTGTGTAGCTGGGCCATTGTTAACCTACTCTCTGTCAAAAATACACTTGCTACCATTCGCTTTCCAGCAAACTAAATACCAACAGCTTGTCTGAGGTTCTCACCAGAACGTCTGCTCTATACATCTATCTTCTCGGATGCCCTTAAACCTATCACAGTGGGGCTGACCGTACCTGCTGCTGTGATCACACCACTGCTGTTGCTATGGAGGTTGAGTGGGGGAGGGCATCAGGAGGGCATCACTGTAAACTTAAACTAGGTCTGCCTCTAATGTACATCTCTAGCTAACTAGTCGGACATCAGTAATCAGTATCAAATAGCACCCTACACAGAGGGCATACTTTATAATAATAAAGCAAATAAAAAAGCACCAAAACTGACCATTAAAAATAAAAAAACAAACAGTGACAATATCATACTTTAACATTGGCTCGCCAAAGAAACAAGTAAACAACGTCTTATTGGTTATAGTTGCTAGATATCCCAAATAAATAGGTTAAAAACAAACGTAAAAAGTAACAAAATAGAATAATAAATATCTTTAAAAAAAATCATATGAAATAAATATGACAAAGGGAACAATAACAATAAGGCTTTTTTTTGCGACAATAACACTACATCACATCCAATCCCACGTTATATCTTGTGCTCAGACGTATGTAACTGTACTGTATAGGACTCCAATGATAGACTGTATGTACAAAATGTGTGAAATCGCCCGGGATGTCTGAACATCTGGAACATCGCTGTGCTCTTCAATCACCACGTGGGACCAATAATGATTATATGTCAAATTAATAAAAGATACACATATATATATAGATATATATATATATCTATCTATATATATATAGCGATATCACGGACTTGTGCAGTTGTACGAAGGAGTCAAAGAGGAAAACATAATTTGGTTAAGTTGGGATGTTCTGTACAGCGTGATTTAGCAACAGAGACTTTAAATGGAGTTTATGTGGAGGTGGGACAGTTGGGTGAGGGTCAAATGCGCTCAATGTTTTTTTAGGGATTTCTCTCATTGTCTTTCACTGCCAGTATCCTTAAATAGCAAAACACCAGATTGAATTAACTGCAAAGTGTTGCAATTCAAGTAGGTTAGCTTCAGAGGAAGATGATTGGGAAACAAACTTTCCTCCTCAGTTCAAGATACTGTATGACAATAAAACTTTAGCACACAACGCATGAACATTAAGCAGCATGTTTAAACACAAGACAGAAGTCAGCATAAGGCAAAGACGTACAGTAAAAACACAGAAAAAATCATGTCGGCAGAAATGGGAGAACTGTTTTAACGGGATTGAAGCTCAATTCTGTCATTAGCATTTCTTTCATTAAGCCACTGCTGAGCTGACACAATAAGGGGCTGACTTCAAGAGGAGATGAGTTGGAGGATGAACAAGGACTACGGCAAATAACAAGCAAGCTTTGTTTAATGAAGAATGCACTGGACGACAAATCTCGGCCCAGCTGAGGATATGACGGGCTCTGATCACTGTTCTGAGGCCAGCTGTTACACAGCGACGACACGATTAGGGAGCGTGAACTGATCCTTGGCCAGTGTGTTAAGAGCGGAGTCTAGTCTGACTTTATGTTATGCTGGATAAAAGAGGGAGCCACCTCTCCTCGTAGGCCACAGTTCATGTTCACGCTGCATGGTTTCTCTTGGCACTGTGCGTTGGGTAAATGAGCATCCACATGCTTCTCCAACCGTCCTCAGGGTGTCGAGTCTCCACTTTAGGCTTCTGCTGAGGCATTACCTCGTCATCTGCTTTAAACTATATGATCAGAGCCATGTGTGGTAGCAGTAGACACCTTTGAAACAGACTCACGGACACATAGAAATGTTCACCTTTGCACTTTGTAACCCCCTAGTACACCAAACCAATAGATACAAAGTTGAGGATAAAAAGCCCATTTAGGGTGCAGCAAATATCCAGGCTCTTTGTGTTTTTTTTTTTGTGTGTTTTCTTTTTTAAATACACATTTAGTATCATAATTCCTGTTCAGAAGCTGTTTGTATTTCACTTGTTCATATTGGAGATAGCTGACCACAACACACATGTATTATACGTCCTTCACACTGGAACACTGAGGTAAGTATATGGATTACACATGGATAGTCTCCACACCCACCAGCTCCTCAGAGAAACCCCTGATGAGTGTGGGTGTTGTTAGACACAGATTTCTTGTTGCTGTTTTCGTTGTTGCTTTTTTTGTCGTTGTTGGTGTAGAATTCATCTTTGAGTCTTGCTCCCGGAAAAAGGTCAAATGTTCACGTTATTTTCAGCCGTCTTTCTCTCGTTTCGCTTGTCGGTTTGTTTGTGGACCTCGAAGCAGAAAGATGGATGGGTGGTTGTCTCTTCACTTACGTTGCATAGTGGTCAAAGCTACCCAGGTACTCCAGTGCAGCCTGGTAGCAGAACTGGTACTCATCCTGGGTGACAAAGTGAGAGGGAAAAGGGCATTGGAAAAAAAGGTTTGTATTTTGCTTTAAACACACCTTTTTCCTATTCGCTGATTAAAACTCAACTGCGAAGATTAAAATACATTTTAAAGTAATAATGATATTTAAGAATGCACAATAAAATAAGCACATTTTGAAATATGATATATATAAATAGATAAAGCTACATGTTTTAGAAGTTTTTTAGGTGGTACAATGCATGTTCATCGGTGTATATGAGGGATGATATGTTTTCTTTAAGACAGAAGGTACAAATATTCTATATTTTGTCACCAGGTGACTGATATGCAATTATGCACGTTTGTCAGAGAGATATTTTTACTTCAATATCAAAACAAAGTAAACAGAGTGTAACACAGGTCGAGCTTTTAAAGTCAAGTCTTCCTCATCAAATATTACTGGATTTGTATAAATATATCGCATTGAGCAGTCCCGATCGTGTGCTGTATCAGGGCTTTCTTTGCTAGTGTCTGTCCTGCCTAATGAATCAGTGAGTCCCACATGCTGCTCGGTGTTTACCTCAGTCTGCACCATGGCTGGTCTCTGTGTGCGCAGCATTTTGACAGTCTGGAAGATGTCCACCGCCCCTTCGTAACGCATCCTCTCCAGGACAATACTCAGAGTGATGAAGACACCTGTCCGCCCCACGCCAGCACTGCCGCCATGAAAGAAACCATTTGACTATAGTTTACAACGTGCTACATTCTGACCAACCTACTGCAGTTATTAATATGCAATTAAATGCACTTTTAATTAGCAAGGAAGGGTTTTATCATGAGCCGCTTACCTGCAGTGAACGCTGATTGGTCCATCCTGGCCAAACTGCTCCTTAGTTTTGTGCACTTGACCAATGAAATCGATGAAGCCCTCCCCAGATTTGGGCACACCTTGCTCTGGCCAATCAGTGAACTGGAACTGACGCACTGTTCGTGATTGGCCATCCTGAGGGAGTGAGGAAATGAGCAGTGAAGAACGATTTTACTAAAAAACCTTCGGGTTTCGTTGATCTGAGAATGTGTCTGATGTCTTTTTAACTCGTATGTTTATGCTTGGAAGGTGTAGTTTTTGTTTATGTGAGGTGATTATTTTAAGAGCTCATTCTTGCTGTATTGACTGAGGAGTGAGACTCTGCCAGGCAATATCCATTTTCCCCCCTTCTAATGATTACTGTTATCTGATGCTGGATCAGTGGCTGTGGTTAACTTCAAGTTGTAACGTCAGTACGTCTGCTATTGTCAGCCACTCAGTAGGCAATTACATCTTTTCTCTTCTGCTCAGCCTTTCTGACTCCCCTTTAATGGAGATCAATAGAGCATCTGTCGATGTGGCGTCAGGGCAGGACAGGCTTAACTGGAGTTATCTATGACTGGCTGATATATGCGCGAGAGGACGTGCACACACAGTCACACACACACACACATGTTGTCAAGGTGATCTGGAGACAGCATGGTTGAATGAGTAATCTAGGGGCTGCTTGCTGATAGCGCTAACCTTTTGTGTAACACACATTCACATACAAAACACACACTAAGCAACACACGCTACAGGTCGATAAGACACGCTTCGCACCGCTGCCTTCCAGCAGCACTGATGGATTGGGTATAGAGCGGAGATGTCAAGGAGTGTAATGTTACACTGCTGTTTGAATAAAACATACAACGGGAAGTCTTTAAGCACACGGACGCCATGAACTCACCCTGGCATCTGTAACTTTGAACTCCCGGAGGATGTACTGAGGCATGTTGTACTCAGCCATGGGGTCCACCACGAAGTACTGGTACCTGGCGGAGCGCTCAGCGGGCCAGTACTGGTGACATTTCTCCTGAGAGAGCAGGACAGAAAAGAAAGGTTTGATGACATTGTGTACAGGGCTGACATTTGCTGTTATTTGTATCACTTTGTGGGTGCATGTATGCTTAATTTACCCCTACCCGTCCCATTTCTCTCAGTTTAGTGAGCATGACCACGATGGTGGAGTTGTGTTCCCACAGCATCCGCCAGAAATCCTCCGTAGTCTCAGCCAGTGGGCCCTGGGTGGCAATGTAGCCTCTCTGCTGCCTGCACACACACACAAACACACATACATTAAGAAGCCATCTCTTCCATTCATTCCTCCTGTTTTCCCTCTGTCAACCATCAGAATGAAAAGGGGGTCAGCTTCAGGCAAGAACAGGAACAGTCAAAACATGTGTGTACAACCACTCTGAATGCCTGAATCATCAGAAGCACTGCGACCGAAGCGAGTGCTGTGTAGCGAGACAAATAGTGGGAACATGTATACAGTAATGACAGATCTGACAGGACGTGACAGGTGGAAGCACTGTGGTGAAAACCTATCCAATCCTTTCCCTCATCAAGCCATCATAAGAGGACAAGGGGATCAGGTCATGTTAGTGTATTCGGGATGAAAATATACCTGTATCCGTCTATGTAACTGGCGTTGATGTAGTCGGAGCCCTCCAGGCCTCTGATTGGCTGGAGGCAGACGCGGGTGGTTTCATAGGGCATGATGTTGACCAGTCGGTTCTTGAATTTGTTGCAAGGCAGGTTGGCTGTGACGAACCGGGACGTGTGGGCTTTGGTGTTAGCCAGCCGCTGGATGGTGCGAGAAAACGTGAATGTGTGATGATGTTTTATAAACTAATCGAAAGAAAATTATCTAACAAACCAAAACGGATTTTGCATGCAAGACTGCAGGATTATTCAGGATTATTTGCCTGGTTAGCTAATGTACAAGGCCACTCTAGTGGTTCCCAATTCAGGGGGTTGCAAAAATGGGTTAAGATAGGAAATTAGAAAAAATATTTCTGTATTTGTATTTTTTCTGTTACACAAAATGTTATTAATTAATTATTAGTTTTTATTTATTTTTATTTTTCTTCTTCATAGGTTTGTATATTAATTAATTCAAACAATTTTAGAAAGGAAAAGCAATCTCATGTCGAACTTCTCATAGACCTATGCAACGTGCAACAAAAGATTATAAGTAGAAATAGCTTCGTTTTAAGGAGCCACGAACCAAAAAACATTTGGAACCACTTTTCTATTCGTCTTTTTAGACAAAATATCAGAATATAATTTGGTACACAACCTTTCCCTTTGTCCTCTCCCTTACCTTGAACTCCAGCTCCATGCCGATGATGTGCTCCCCAGGCTCCACCTTGGACAGCTTCTGCATGTAGGAGAACAGACTCCTGGCGGCCACCTCGGTGTTCCCGCAGGCCACAGCCTCCAGCAGGGCCTCGTGGATGAAGCTGTATTGGTCCTCCGTCTGCACCATGTAGTTCCTCTGTGAGCGCATCAGCGTCACGTGACCGTAGATGTCCACGGTGCGCTCGTGTCGAATGCGCTCCAGCATGGCGTCGATGACAATAAAACAGCCAGTGCGACCAACACCAGCACTAATAGTGGGAGAGGAATAGGTGGGATATCAGTCGACTAATAGGGAGGATTTTAGTTCTGATATTTAATTTAAAGGAACAGTTCAACATTTTTGGAAATGGGTTTATTAGCTTTTTTTTTGTCTGCAGTTAGATGAGAAAATTTATAACACTCTCACATCTGTCTGTCAAATAGGAAGCTAAAGCCAGCAGCTGGTTAGCTTAGCTTAGCATAAAAAACTGCACACTAATTAACACATTTAATCTTGTTTGTATGTAAAGACAACAAGTTATGGTTATCCAGAAAGAAACAGACATAATAGTAGTCTCAATCTTCTCATCTAACTTTGGTGAGAGAGCAAATAAGCGTATTTCCCAAAATGTTAAATTAATTCCTTCAAGATAAACTTGCGTGTGTGTGCTGTACCTGCAGTGAGCGATGATAGGTCCGGCGTCAGGAGGGTTGCAGGCTTTGACCCTGCGGAGGAAGTTGAGGAAGGGGGTTGGATACTCTGGCACTCCGTGATCCGGCCAGGCTGTAAACTGGAACTGACGCACCTCTCGCCGTTCACTGCTGCCACTCTGATATAAGAGACAAGCAAACAAACTGAAATGATCTGTACATGTGCATGTGTAAGCTCCATCTCTTTGCATTGTTGAAGGTTGCAACATAAAACCTATTAGGTAAATAAAAGGAAATGACACATTTGTTTGAGTGAAGTTTCTCATATATGTCTGCATTAATCATGACTCCTTTCTAAGAAAGTAGTCATTCAAGCCATGACCACTTTCTTCATACAGAATCGCCAAGAAGCTTTTAATTCGTACAAACAAATAATTCCTATATATACTGTATATATTAAAGGAATACTTTTATTTTAGACCATACATATTCCTACATTGTACACACAATGTATTGTACACAGAAGACAGGAATAATACATTGCTAAATATTTCATGTGCATTGTTCTCTACTGTATGACGGATCTCCTAACTTGACGTTTCCCAACATATCAACAACAATTTTGAGAAGCGGTGCTACACTCGGAAGCTACAGCTGACCTAGTTTCTGTTTTTGTAAGTAGGCCACAGAGACAGGCTAGTCTGGCGGTCTTAGATTAGCCGTGTGCTGTAAGAAAGCGCTCTGCTTCCAACAGTGATCAAATGTTAGCGCCCGACACAGGGAGGCTGGCCTGGTTTGACCGCTCCATGAAGCTCAGTCTAATCTCTCCTCCTCCGTGTGTCCCGTTCAGTGACAGACGGAAATTTGTGATTACTCCAGTTGCTCCTGGTTCCTAACTGTAAACTTGAGAGATCAAAGCAGCTTTCACTGGATACGACAGTAATTACCAGAGGAAAGGACACAGCGGGGTGGGTACAGAAAAAAAGAGTGAAATAATTTACCTTATGCAGGGAAAGGGTGCGGACACAGAATGTGGCCAGCTCCATTGTGTCCAGAAGGGTGACCTGGATCATCCCGTATGTCTCTGTGCCGCGACTTGGCCAGTACTGGTCACACTTTATCTACACGGATAAAAGAAACGCATCATCGTCATCACTAAAACTATAATAGTTTTCAGACTGAACTAAAGCAACATTGCTCTTCAGTTTCATCATTATTTCTTTTTTAGCAAACAGCTCCTAGAACTATAGATTGCCGTTAAAGTAAGATATACTTAATTGCCCCCAAGCGGGGAGTTTTCTTGGGCAATAGTGCTACACACAGCTGCATTAAAACAACACGTACAAAGAAGATGTAAAATATTGCACATTCCATGTGAAATAAAAACTATAAATACGTAGGCATTATAAAAATGAGGAAAGAAATGGTAAACCCATATAGGATCAATCTTTTATGTGTAGGGCAAAACACCAGGCTTGACTTAAACATTACTTTCCTAAGTTTGTAAAACAACATGTAACAAATAAAAACATAGATATTAGTGTACTGAATTGTTATTTATTAAATGAATGGTATCCCATATCAGATCAGCCTATTGTCACCGATATCCGATCCATATATTTGAGTCGGCATTGGACAGATATCTGATATTATTATTGGTATCGGTGCATCTCTAATTGTGACTGGCTTATCTACCCGTGACTTCTCCTCAAGGCGCGTCATCATGACCACAGAGGCGGCCCGCTGCTCCCACACCATCCTCCAAAAGTCCCCGAACGTCTCCGCCAGGGGCCCCTGCGTAGCGATGTAGGCATTCTGCTTCCTGTAGCCATCAATGTAGTTGGCGTTGATGTAGTCGCTCCCCAGGATACCTGCAAACAAGACACTTGTGAGGCTCTTGCTAAACTGCAATCTGCATAAGCGACACAATAAATGAACCTGCATGTATGACATCAAACAGCCTGACGAACTGTTCGTATCTGGCAGCCGCGGCTTCCAGCAGACGACTGCTGGATGACTAGTGGACGACAACAAACAAACAAGACTCTGTCGGTGTAAATTCATGAGCTGCAGATCAAATCTATTCTCCCTCTTCTTGTTCTGGAGGAGTGCTGGCTGCACTCGAATGCTCTCGCGCTGTTTGTCAGTCTCATGCCACTGCACACAGCCAGTTTTGAGCACTGTTTGCAATTTCAGATTTCATCCATCACGCAGCTCTCCCTCTCCTTCTCCACTTTCTCTTTGTGCCCCCCCCCCCCCCCCCAGAACAAAAATACGATCAGACTCTCCCATTAGGATCTCTAAACATCTTCTTTAACTTGCCGTTCTCTTCCGGTTGATCCTCACCTTCTATGGGAGCCAGGACGACTCTCGTGTGGTCGTAGGCTATGACGTTAGCGTAGCGGTTTTTGGGCTTGTTGACCTCCAGGTTTGAATGCTCCCAGGTGAACTGCTGACTGGGGTCGATTGACTGGGAAGAAGAAGCAAACACGCACGCACACACACACACACACACACACACACACACACACACACACACACACACACACACACACACACACACACACACAAACACAAACACACACAAACAGTGCGTGGTGGCATATTTAGTGGTGCATTTGAGGATAATGGAAAGAGAGTGCTCTGTAATGTCGACAAGCTACCGCAACAAATTGCAGTGCTGAATAAATCATGAAAATATAATCTGCACACAGAGATACAAATGTCAAGTAAGATTTGCTTCATGAAGCGACGGCTTAACAGGCTTAACATCTCTAAACAATAAGGATGCTCATATGGAATAATGAAGTATCTCACCTCGTACTCCTGAGAGAGTCGCAGGTTGTCGTTGGCTTTCAGCAGCTCGATGTGCTCAGCCAGCTCACTGATGGGGATGGGAGGATGGCTCATCATTCCTGCGTGACAACAAGGGTCAGAGGTGACGCAGACTTCAGCTGAGTAACCTAAATTACTGCAGGTCAGCATCACTCACATGCAAAAGACGTGAAGATAGGTCTACAATCAGAGAACATTACATATCATTAGGGAACACGTCGAGGCAGAAAATCAATTTTGATCCATGTGCGAGGACAAAGTGAGGCGAGTCTTGTTTGTTTGTAAATTGTTTTTCTTTGATAAATTGCTTTCTCTGTGATCAGAGGAGCAGCGACTCAGAGAAAACAAACAGACAGAACACTAATTAGGAGCACAGACGCACACACACACACACACAAAGGAAGCAACCTATGCCTCGTACAGTCGTTCCTGTTCACAGCTGGAGCGATCTATTGCCCATTCAAAAGGCATGCAGCTACAACAATTAATCAAAGAAACATTGCTTTGTAGGCAATAAACGCACTCTATTTAAGTCAGAATGCATTCTCGACGTTTCTAGAATTGCAATGCATCTCGATGCGAGAGCCTTTAACTCATTCTGCCGGGACAGCTATCAAAAAATAGGCTCATATCAACGGCTATTTTCTCCTTCAGCCCAGCACTGCAGCACCCACAGTAATCACGACAAAATGCTCCCGTCACGACCAAAATGACCTCAGATGGCATCAACCGGTGTAGTTGGAAACAAATTTAATCTTTGAGGAGCATCTCAAAAGCACAAATCTCAGGAGAGAAGATGTGGGTGCGGTGGGAGGTCTCAGCTTCATATGAGAGTAAAAAAGTCATACGATAGAAGAGAAGCGCTCAAGTGCTTTGTTCTGTGGGTTTATTTTGCCTCCCACGAACATGTAGAAAAACTCAGTGGTATCGTTTGACTTTATATAGTCTGGCAGATAAAGCACTAAACATCTCTCCATGGTGACACATCTCGCCACCTTTTCAACAAAGGACCCTGTGAGACCTCTATAAACTGCAACCATGAAGACATAGTGAGAACAGTGATTCAATTCCTCCAGGCAATGTGTTTTTTAGATGCGGACAATTTAAGGGAAGAAGTGAACGCAAAGCATCCTCGGCCTGGTGCCACAACCAAAGCAGCTGTGTTGTTAGAGCTCAACTCTGCGGGGGGTGGGGAACGGCAAAATCCATGTACGTACTTCACAGTGGGGCTTTAGTCGGTTAAGCTGGCATGGACAGAATTAATTCCTTTATAAATGATCAGTCAACCCACGACTCACCTTTTGATACATCAATGTGACCGTTAAACCCAACTCAGAAACAGTCAAGAGTCACAGAACAGCTTTCTGCCTGTTCTTGATGTGCTATCTGCAGCCTAGCATGTGGATTGTGGGCGAGCGGCGATGATTACATTTTGTCACACCGTTTCGACTCAGCCGTGACTAAGCACTGACTGTCCTACCTGGGCAGAGGCCATTTTGATCTCAGAAAAGGACTGACAGCTGCCGGGTTGGTTGTGGTGCGGAAGCGCATTTTCACAATCTTGTCTGCGTGATCTTACCAAAGTTAAAATTAGTCGCGTGAATATTTCATCATCAAATGATGAGCAATCGGAAGTACACTCCGGTATCCAAATACAAAGTGTGTTTGGGTGTGTTTGGGTGCCTGTGTGGGTCCACGCTTCATACCGGGAGTCTGGAAGTTGATGCGTCTCATCTCCACAGGGTCGGTTGGGTGATGGGCCATCATCTCTGCGTTGCTCAAAAGGCTCTTGGTTCCGGGTTCAGAGTCCTTGCGCTTGCTGCTCAAACACCAGTGAGTCAAAAGAGCAATTAGCACATGCAAACAACTCAGTAGTGACGTGTCATTAGCATAGCTACTTAAATGGAGTAAATAGTGCATTAACAGATATGGTGTTTTACAGCTTTGTACAATGTTCTCTGTGCAGCATCTGGTCTCATGTAATTGCTGTGGGTTAAAACGAACAAAGAGCTTGACATTGGTTTAATCTTACCTGTCAGGTTTGCTGCTTCCAGTGAAACAAGAGCAAGGGAAGGAATAATTAGAGGAAGAAAAGGAAGGAAACGGACAGATTGTTAGAGAGGAAAATCAATATTTTGCATTAGTATTCAAAAGCTTGATGGCTTGCAGCAGATATCACAGGCGTGTATAGCAGGGACAGACTGTTTCATAGCTGTGGGGACGGGAGAACAAACTTCGTAATTGGAACAAATTTGATGAATATCAGGCTGAAAGTTGAGAGCATTTGTGGGAGGATAGTGGAACATTAAACAACCCCGGTACAAACAGTATAAGTGGGAGCTGCTGGCAGAATGTGAGCACAGAGCATTCTAGACATAAACTTAATGCATCTTAAAAGAATGAGGCTGGAAAAATTCAATATTTTTCAAAACTAACAATTAATTGATCCCACAGTACTAACAAGTATTGTCTGTGTAGCCGAAGCCTGAAGTAAGTTATTCCTCTGTCAATAGAGCTGCACGGTTGTCCAAAAAGTATTTAAAAAACACATCAATAAGCTACACAATTGGATACATTTTCCTTCATTGCCATGAACATAGACACTGCAGTTAACTGTGAGTGAATCCCACATATGCCATACTGGTGGGAAAATACTCAATAGAGCAACAAATGTGTATTAATCTGTTGCTGAAAATATTCCCTAATAAATACAATATTTACTCCCATCTGTTTTAGTCCAAAGTCCAAACATATTGCGAGATAGTCTGAAGAATTATTGGTCTTTTCATGACAAATATCCTTTAAGAGTCATAATCAAAGCTGCCCCACTCACTTTTTGTAAAGGAGGATAGCAATGACGATGCAGATGATGAAGACCACAGCCAGGACGGGTCCAACCACCCATATCAGACCATCGCCTGCGTCGAGGGGCTGGGGATCTGAATCCGGGGCAATCACGGGGTCTGTGTAGGGGCTGGCCACGTACATTTTCTGTAAACAAACACACAGGCACACAGTCAGGAAAACAAGACACTGGAAGTGTTCTTCTGTTTGTTTGTCTATTTTAGAGATACCTGACTAAATCACAGCAGAAATTATTTAGTCCAACAGAGTGAATCCCACGGCTCTCTTACAAAGACTCAATAAAGTGTAACGTATGTCAACAACAAGCTGCAGCATTGGATTGCATTAGATTGAAAGCACATGAAGAATGTACCTGAGCCTACTGACATTATATGTCTCGATAATTACAATAAACTGCCTTTTTATTAGTTCTAAAGGACTTTTTAAGAGCCTCCTCTAATCTAAGTGTCCCTAATAAAACCCATCTAAAAAGAAATTCATCTATCCCAATTCAAGTCATTTATTTACGTCTGATTCAATTCAAATGCACATACGATCCAGTGCACTGCACAAAGCGTATATATCACACACTGCCACACTGCCACAGTAGTACACTCACTCTTGATTAGCAGTGGTGATGGAAGTACGCAAAGCTTATTGCCTTTTGCTTACACCACTTTGACTGACATACATTTTATTGTTTTAGCAGCCAGTCCATATTGATTACAATGTATAGTGACAGCCTGCAGCGAGGAATGAGGGAGTGGTTATAAACACAGAGAGAAAAGAGAAGTGACACGCTGGCTTTTGTACCCCGGTTGTGGAGTTGAGCTCAGCCAGGATGAAGAAGACGTACTCCTGCCCCGCCTCTAGAGCTCGGTTCTCAAAGCCTCCGTAGTCCAGCTGGTCCCCCAGGGTGAAGAATGCCGGTAGGGTGGCAGGTGTGAAACGGGCGGTGATGTAAGCCCGCCGCAGATCCACCTGCTTCTGCTGCCTAGAATCCTTCTGCTTTTGACTGATGTCTTTTAACAGCTGAGAGATGGAGAGAGGACAAAATGAGACGTTCCAATATCTATAATGTTTAAACACTGATGTGGAATTATAAAGGGTAAGGTGTTCTGAGCAATTTGATTGTGTGTGTGTGTGTGTGTTTATAGGTCCTTTCCTCCTTCAAGGCACAAACATCAGTGGGTGCTGTCATTGTTGTGGTTCTCACCTCCTCAAGGTCCATTTCATCTGGGCTCTTGAGGTGTCTGATAACGCCGCGGGCTCTCCGCAGCGGAACCACAACAACATACACGTTCCTGTGGGAGCAGAGGACAAACAACATAACACCGGTTGCACTGATACAAGAGCAAACATGGAACCGTTTCCACCTTTCCTTGCCAACTTGTTGCACTAAAGACTAACATCTTGTAAGTCAGGCAGTGTCATCGTCGTGCCACACACCTTTAGAGAACATCTGAGACGAGTACAACAAGTGGAAGAAAACCACGGCGAGGATTTCAGAAACTGTGACACCATCTGAAACTCCATCTTACTTGACAGGAGAGCGAGACTCCAGCGACGGCAGGACTATGGTGACTGTGGTCTCAGTGTCACGGGTGTGGTCAATCTCAGGGCGGCGGATGGTGATTGGCGGGGAGGTCTTGGCGGAGATGCGGTGGCGAAGGCCTCCCATGTTTCCCTCTGGAGCGGTGATCTTAAAGTCGTAGCTGGTGTCAGGCTGAAGGTTTGGGATGACTGCCTTTCTCAGACGAGCGTCCACCTCCATCTTCTGTCGGTTATATTCCACCTGGAGGATGGGAGACGGGTAGTGAAGTTAGAACAATAGGTAAAAGGCAAATATGCTTATTTATATACTGCATGCTGATGATATCCTATTGTACTTTAACGCGTTCACGCCATGCCCCCCTTTAGAGGGCAGTCGGCCTAAATTAAAACAAATTTTTATCATCATGTGATCCTGGAAATTAATTATTTTCTTCTTTGAAGTTTTCCATGGTTAATTGCAATGTTGCACTGTCCCACTGCCCCACTTTACACCATATTTGAATGAGAGTTAGATGAGAAGCTTGATATCACTCATATGTCTGTGTGGTACATATGAAGCTACCACCAGCAGCTGGCTAACTTAGCTCACTAATCAATACATTGTATCTTGTTTGTTTAATCCATCCACCCAAAAAAAACAGGTCAATTATTGAGCTGTTTTTTTGATTTTGTTATTTATAGTAAAAGTTGTCATGAAATCCTACATAAAGCCCACATCCCACTTGGGAACAGTTGGAGTATAACTCAGGTTGGGGCCATGCATATTAAAACACAGAAACGTATGATAATGGGAGGTATTATAATCAAGCATCTGACAAATATTATTGAAAAAAATAATAGGCATAAGTCACAACACATGTACATGCACCAGCCAGTGGACATACAGTAAAGCGGTAGGGGTTGGTGCTGTCTGGAAACTCCCAGGTCAGAAGAACACTGGTCTTAGTGGCCAGATTGACTGAAAAATTCCTCGGCACATCTGGGAAACAAACAAACAGAAAAACAGAGTCACACGTGGCGACTTATTTTATTCAAATCAGCAGGCTCCTCTGCTGTCCTTCTGCAAAGCGGTAAAAAAACGTCAGTCAGATTTCTTACTGGGGGAAGAACACATGATGGTTAAGAGGATGGGCAGGTGATGAGGAGAGTGGATGTCAAGAGTAATAAGTACACATAACAGACAGACCGGCTGCAGGAATCTGACATGCCACATTCTCAGAGTGTAAGGGTGTGTTTGTCAGACTCAGAATTCAGCATGTCAGCAAAGGCTTCGGAAAAGGTGAAAGTGGAGGTCTATCAGACAAAAAAAAGCTTACCTGCAGATACAGCCCCAGACGCTGGTTTCCCCTTGAATTCAGACTGCACACTTACCTGCCGTATTAGATACTGAATATCCAAGCCCTGTGTTGACTTTTACCTGAAGGTTTGTGATAAGCAGTGCTCTTGAAGCAAACATCCATTAACATTCAGCCTGCTTCCACTGGTGGTGAAGGGTAGGTGATGAAGGTATAAGTGAAAGAGTGGAGGAGATTGGGGGGGAGTAGTCGTGTTCCTCTAGACTCTGCAGTTGGCCCAGACTTCATATAGTTTAGTGGTTTAGAGTGAAATCCACAGTAAAGGGAGCGGACATGTGAAGCTGAACCAGTGCTTAGAAGGTGCTGAGGCCAGCCCTACCTGTTTCAAAGGCCAGGGTTCGGCCCATCAGAGGTGGACTGAAGGGGCCTGGCCCTGCCTTGTTGTGGGCTCTTAGCTGCACCTCGTAGGCCGTGCTGTGATTGAGGCCCAGGATGGTGGAGCTGGACTCACTCGCTGGTAACATGATCAGCCAAGGGGGAGCAGTGGGGGCTGGTAGGGCTGACGGGCCGGGGTCACTAGAGGGTTTGGGGCCCGCAGCCTCTTTGTAAGATATGGTGTACTCTGTGATGACACCGTTGCACTCCTCTGGGGTAGGGGGCAGCCAGGAGAACTGGAGGGAGCAGCAGGTGGCATTAACAAAGTCAGGGATTTTGGGGTATCCCAAGGGTGGGAAGATGGGAACTGTTATCTCCTGTTGCACTACGTCTCCGTAGCCCGCTCGGCTCTTCGCGGAGAGGACAAAGACGTAAGAGGAACCTGGGGAAAGGTTTCTGACAGTGAAGTTTTTCTCTTTATTTGTGAAATCCACTGTGGTGTCTAAAGAGGTGTTCTTCAGGCCAAACTGTAGGCGGTAGCCCTGGATTACCACTGGGGCCCCTCGGCTATCAGAGCTTGACTCCACCGGAGGAGCCCACCGAACCACCACTGATGGACCAGATCCTGGACGCACCCGAAGTGAGGGGGGGCCGGGCACTGCAAACAACAGTGTAGGCAGCAGAAAATCAATCATAATGTATATATATATATAAAAACATATATCATGTAAATCTTAAGAATTAGAATTGATTTGGCTGTTTATTTACTGCTGGCTGGTGCAGCTTACTGTAAGATCGATTCTTGAGTAAGTTACTGAATCCAGTGCACTGAACTGTATACTTGGCATATGCTTACCAATCCCCAGGGTCTGCACCAGTTTGGATTTGCTATGCGCTCCATCCCCTTTGGTGGTGTACGCTGCCACTGAGATGGAGTACAAAGTCTCTGCTTTCAGACCTCCTAAAATCAGCTCCTGTGGGGGAAAACACATAACAGCACCATAAAAACGCTGCTAACTCATTCCTTTTAATGTGAGATGTTACACAGATCTCTTGCTTTCCTTTCTTTACAGTGATGCATCAGTGAGGAATAATCATAAAGTTACATACAAGAGGCTAAGCAAAATCTCAAGTGGTCAAACTCAATAAGGACTTCACAGCTGTCTCTGTGTAATGTATTGGATGCATTGTGCTGGGATGGCTAGTCTGCACTCACATATTGAGTTGAGTCACCCTCCTCCATCTTAGATGAGACACACCCCGAAGGCAGCCGAGACAGATGACACAAGGATCGAGTCAAAGGATAAAAAGGAGAGAGAGAGGGAGGATGTTTAATGCGAAAAATAAATGAACATCTTTTGATCAAATATTTGGTTATGACATCACCTGAGACTCATCCAATAACAGGTCTTTGATCCGGGGAAGGTTTCGTGATTCACCGCTCTCTGCACGGCTGAAACGCACTTGGTACCCACGGACCTGGCCTAGCCGTAACCGTGGCAACACCGGCCGCCAAGTGACTCGAAGTGCTGAGGAGTTGAGCGGCTGGACATCCGCCTGGCGAGGGGCTGCACCAGGAACTAATCGCGCGCACACACACACACACACACACACACACACACACACACACAAATACAGAGTTAATTAAGCGACCAACAGTCTAGCCAGTAAATAATCAACTAAACAATCAATACTGTTTAAGTCTGATCTATGGCTCTCACTCTTACCGTCCTCATCAGTTCTGCAAATCACAACAGGGCTGTTGGGTCCGGTCCCCTCTGCAGTGAAGGCTGCCACGGTGATGTTGTACCAGCTCCATTTCTCCAGCCCCTGTAACACTGTCTGCCCCTGCTGGGCCGGGATAGGAAGCCCCTTCACCTCCTGGCCCTGCCCTCCACCTTCAGCCCCAGAAACTCTCTGGTATCTCAGCTCATAACCTGCCAATTCGCCATTCTGACCCTCCATTGGAGGCGGCTCCCAATTTACTCTCAGCGAGGTGGAGCTGGCACGCTCACACGACACACCCTCGGGGGCAGCTGAGGGCTCTGATCGGACATGGGGCGAGGAGGGCAATTGGCAAAAAGTTTAGGAGAGACCCAAGACATTGGGGTTGAAACAGCAAGAAAGGGGGGGGGGGGGATATATACGCAAAAGGATAGGAGATAAGGATAAAAAAAGGAAACAATAAGAAACTATGGTAAACCGAAATGAAAGAGATAACGGATAACGCCAGGACAACCATGAGTGAGACACAAAAGGAGAGCAACCACATTATATAAAAGCATAATGTTAGCCTAATGAAATAAACCAGAGACGAGAGTATTGACCCTGAGTGGACAACTTAATTACACCCAAGGAGAATGTGCATCCGATACCCAATGATTATGTCTTATCCTCTAGCCGTATACTAATGGCATAAAAGGATCCAGATTTATGAATGAAAAACAGATACAAGTCAGGGATGCACAGCTCAGTACACAGGAGCACAGACAAATATACACATTTCACAGCCCCCATGGTGGCATAATCCTTGAGTCGGGATAATAGAATGGTCTGAAGTGTTCTACTGCTGAATAGGGGAAGGTCCTGGGCTTCACAAATGGAGGAAAAAACAAACTATTACAGATCTCACACAGTGCTGGAAGGATTTAGGAGGCAGGTTAAAAATAAATAAAAAAAAAGAACAAGGAGCCCGGGAGAGAAAGGCACTCAGACGGATGTTGAAAGGCAGGCTAGAATGAAGAATTGCAGACAAGAAATGAATCAGAAGGATGGCTTGCATATTTACTGTAACAAACCAGCCAAGAATCACACACCTTCATCACCACCATAGATCCCTGAACTGTCGGTATCCTTCACCCTATGTGATGTTCGTATTAAAAGACCGTGAACACAACCACACGCGCCTGGGAAACATGGCTGAGGCGTCTGAGCTTGTGTGTGAGCTCGGGAGTGAATAGCATGTGTGTATGTGTGGGAGTGTAATAGTCATAGCTGACAGGTTCAAGCATCTATCCGCTCAGCCGTACGGCCACTGTTCTGTTGGCCTCGGGGGACAATCTAGATGTGCACCAAAGCTTGGCGATAACAAAGCGCACATAACCTCCCAGGGAAATGAATTCAGCTGCATGAAATAGTCTGCTTATCTGGCACCTTCCACTTCCTGAACCCTCCCCCCCCCCCCCTCTTTCTTTTTGGAGGTAAAGAGTGAAAGGAAACCATCTAAAAGTGTTTAGCACATTTTGTACTTGGTTCTAGAAAAGGATCTGATTGAGAACACACAGTAGGAATCTTTGAGTCTGTTGAGAGATTATAAATACTTTACAAAAACTTACCGTTGAAGCGTCACAGTAGAGCGCCATTCACTGCAGGACTTGCTTTTTTTCTCGACCACGACTACTTAATTGATTCTTTTCCTTGCACCATTTTCTCCATTATACCTGCATTTTTCGTCTTGTGTGCAGATATGAGTTGACTCGATATGTCAGAGCAAAATAGTAGAACTTAATTGAACCGTTGTCGGCTATCAGTGATTGCGCAGAAAATGAAATAGCGAAAACAGGAGACAAGGAAGAGAATCAAAGTTCAGCGTGGACAAAATACAGACCGGCACTTACCTGTCAACACAGCAGGCCGACCGCCATCCAATAAGTGGCGAGCATTTTCCCCCTTTTTCAAAGACATTAGACACTGATAGAGTGGAAAAAAATGAAAGGAGGTTGAAGAAGAGGAAGAGTGAAACATTAATCGGTGCTCCATCTCCATCTGTCATGATGTTGTGGTTGTGTAAGAAAGCGAGAGGCTGAGCGGAGGAAGAAAGGCACAGTCAAACATAGATGGATGGACGGGGGGTGGGGTTGGACAGATGGGTTGATAAATGAGATAGATGGAGAGATGTGAAAATGGTTCCCAGGTTTTACCGGTTCAGGAGCTGATGTACTTTGACCTGTGTGTGTGTGTGTGTGTGTGTGTGTGTTTGGAGAACACATTTTTGCATGAGATTTGGGTACAAGACTGAAACACAATACGATTTAAATTTGCGGCGTCTGTGAGTGCCTTGCAGGTACAGAATGTGAACCCAGTCGAACTGAGACGTACTGGCTTGGGACGTCCTCTGCACCAGTTCGTTGGTGAAAGCTCCGATGCCTTTGTTTGAGATGGCGGCCAGGGAGAAGGAGTACTCCGTGTTCGCTTTGAGACCCTCCACGGTGTAAGAATTCCTCGGCCCGAAGGTCAGCTTCTCCTGCGAGAGAGAAGAAAGAAGAGCAAGAGGACAGGATGAGAGGTGAAATGAGGGGAGTGGAAAAGAAATCATTAAAGAGATGAGACTGTCACTAGCAGACACAGTGGCACTGGACACTGGGGTTAATCTTTTAAACGTCCTACTTTTATCTGTCCTCTCACCCCTCTGTCTTGTTAAGAAACCCAAGCCAGCAGACAGGTTCATAAAAAGAGAGTAAGGGAAGAGTAAGAGGTCTTACCAAGCTGCCAAACTTGACAGGTTTGTAGAGCAGCTCATAGTTGACAATGCCCTCCTTTGTGTAAGCAGGTTCCCAGGTCAGCTCAATGCTGGTGTCTGCCACCTTTCCGACTTTAAACTTTCCCGGCTGGCCTGGGACTGAAGGGGACAGGACCAAAATGTCAGTCAGTCTTTATATCGAAATTAATTCAGTTTTCTTCCACATTCTTGTGCAGTTAAAGGTCCTGAAAACCTCTTTACTTAAACAGCATTTTACTGTGAAAGGATTCTACATTCATATTATATTATCTTACAAAGTTGTAATGATACTGGTTATTCACATGTGTCAAATATTTAGCAATTATCTATTAAATAACTCACTTTTACTGGAAGGGATTTTTCTAATTTGACCATCACTTTTTACTACGTCAATTTTAATTACGTTATACCTTGTGATTCTTTTCCTTTTTAATTCATTACATTTATTTTTTTAACATGTTTTATTATGCTAGTAGAATTATTCTTCAATACTATTTATACAACAATGGAAATGATCTTGCCACGGAAATGCAACTGTCAATCAAATCAAGCGTTAAATGATATTATATTACACATATCATTTTATATAAATACATTTTTCTAACTTTAGCTGTAATCACTGCTTGTTAAGTCAGAATTATTTAACGTTACAGAGAAATTACCAAGCTGGAAATCAATCCATTTTAACCTGACCTCATTTTTCAGGTGATATGAAATCTTAGTGGAATTAAAAAATGATGTCATAACATACTCCCATAAACCTCCAAAAACACTTTTTATAGTATCTCATTCCTTTTGTGTGCTGGAAAAACCGGGAGGCTTTCATGAGACATCTGATGGCGTAGCAGGAGCTCAGGCTCTGCAGAAATTTAAACCAATAATACCATCAGAGTAATCATCTCTTTGTCCCTCCCATCACATAAAACCTGCGACTTCACAGCAGCTGTCACAGTGACATGAGCAGCACCGAGCTAATCCCTGTTTCCTTTTCAGAAGTCTCCGCAGTTCAATCCCAGCAGGTGGAATTTGTTCCTTCTGAAGAAGTCATATTTCCTGAGAGGTCAAGCTTATTTGCGTATATAGCCTGTGGTGGATTGCCTCAAAAACTTTAGATAAGACACTGGAATAAGCTACTTAACTTTGTATACCTGCACACACACAAATAATGAGTCATTTGTGCTCTGTTGCATGTGCTCATCTGAAAAACAACCATTGCTTGTGCACATGAATAAATGAAGATCACGACTTGGCTGTTATCCATACACCAGCATGCACAAACTTCTACCGATTGTTATGTTTTGCATGCACACACACGCACACACACACACACACTGACCTCCGGGCATGACTTTAACATGGACGGGGTCTGAGAAGGGTCCGTCCCCTACAGAGGTGAAGGCTAGGACCTGGATGGTGTAGGTCTTCGAGGTCACCAGGCTCTGAATGGTGGTGATCACGCTGTCCTGGACATTATGGATCTGCCACTCATTCATGGAGCGGGATGGGTCCATGGTGTAGTACACACGGTAGCCTTTCACCTGCAACAGGAGGAGCACAGAGAAAAGAAGGCTGCTAGATGAAGAGCACGGTTTCTGGATTGGGACTGGATTGTAAGGTCACCAGTACTGGGCTGTACTAGGTGACCCCCCCCCACACACACACCATGTATTACCAAATTACCACAATTTATTACAGCTACGGTCATCATTTATGAATTATTTTCTACTTTAGTCCAGATGGTCCTGTGGATTTGTTGGTTCAGTGTTTACCGGAGGTCACTTTCACAAGGTGATGTCCGCACATCTGGAGCTGTTGTTCAGTTGACCCTGATGAACAAATCTCACTCTAACACACGTTTTTAGACCAGAACCTCATATTGTAGAGCATACGATTTAATCACCTCCCCTAACCCTCCAGGGGGATTTGTTTATGGGTAGTTCAGAGTATATGTAATCCCTGCTGCTATGCCATCACCCTTACCCTCCACCTCTACCACCTCTCCTGTTATTACTCTTTAATATCTATAATCCCCGTAATCTATTCTGTCTTGCATTTTTATGAACCTACTATACAGTTAGGTGGGCTAGAAAAGGAAATAATCCTCAAGAGGGACTGCTCTTAACTTAGAGCGGGCAGTCCAATTACATTTTCTTTCTTTAGAGAGTGGGGAAAGTGGCAAGGGAGTTACAGGAGGGAAATCTCTGGCAAGACACAATCCCTGCAAAGGACATGAACCAGCACACTCAAACAGCTCCCAATGGTGACTTTTATTGAGGCCTTATCGTTTTAACCTCGTGTGGACCTTTGTGTCATTTTGAAATGTTGTCAGTCCGTAGCAAGTGATTCAGTTAGAATGTCACTTTTAATCAATCATTTGTTATATGTCCCCAAACAGCAATTGATGGCGTAAAACAGAAAACACAAGAAGGACATGAACAGTTTAGTTCAAGTTTGATGAAAAATGTAAAGAAATGGATGAATGTTTTTTGGATATGCACTGAATATTACATGTTTCCTAACAGACTTAAAAGGGAAACACCACCCGCATGAAGAATTCCAATATGTTATTTCCATGGCCTAGAAAGTTCAATCAATATTTGTGAACATGAGCTACTCTCTCTCTCAAAGCCAGAAACCAGAGAATTAGTGTTGCCATCCATTGTACCCGAAAAAAAGTACAATGGACGCTCATTCAAGTCGATATTCCGAGTCGGAAACTCGGGCAGGATCCATCTATTCCAAGTTCATTGACATAAACAAACCTGACATCACAGCATGGTGGCACACTCAGTGAGCCATGAGCAGCATTACCTCATCAGTTTCTACTTCATGCAGTGTTTGGGATGTGAAACATGCTGTTACAACATCGTAATTGACATTTCCATTTCCATTCATCAATCTTTGCGAGCATGCAATAGGTTACAACAATACTCCTGTCTCTTTTAATTAACAGGGTCACCACGGATTTTTAAGATGTATTAAATTAGATTTGTTTTAAATTTAAATTCACATTTCTTGAAAAGTTAGTATTTTTAATTCTCTTCGATAATGGCGCCGTGGTAATTGATGTAGCTCCTCTATAGATGCCTGTGAAGCGCATACACTTCCCATTATAACATTAGTTAACTGCCGGCGTGTTTTCCCAAGCAGATGCAGTGGGACGCATGGGAGTTGGGAATACAGACTAAGAATTATCGACTAACGACTTGCAATGAATTGTAGCACATGTCTCGAACTTGTGATGTCATCAACTGTAAAGTCTGGAGCTGCTCCACAGACAATGAAGTGGAGATTGATTTTCAATTATTAAATGTTTTATTATTTGTTCTATTGTAGTGTTCTCGGTTGTGAAACTGTACCCATATACTCTGAGTGCTCTCAGCGCCATCTATAACATCTTAACCAAGTCAATTCAATTATTTATACTTGATCACACATTTAAGTTTTAGCACTCTAGTCTTGGGCTTTGGGAGAGAGTTGTTTATTTTTACTAATATTTTTGGATTGTCTTCGAGCATACGATGATTTTTGAAAATGGGCTTAATTTCCCTTTATGTTGAAATGGCAGAGTGTATGACAGAGTTATTATATGTTTTAGTTTTTTAGAACGTTTTGCTGTTTGGCAGGAAAATAATAAAAGTTTCCTCGAAAGGAAAAAAAATTCGGTCCCACCTGTCCATTGGGTTCCTCCGGCTCCTCCCAGCGGACCATCACCGTGTTCTGAGATATAATGTGGGCCTGGACGTTTCGGGGAGGGCTGGCCGGGGCCTGCTCCCCTGTGCGGGCCTCCACACGTGTAGAGGAGGGGCCCTGGCCGATGCTATTGAAGGCTGACACTCTGATTTCATACTCTGTGTTGGGGTACAGTCCCCCGATGCTGTAGCGGGTGGTGGTGATGCTGTCCACTGTCTCGTACTTGCTGTCCGGCCCTTTGGCTCTGTACTGGATGATGTAGTAGGAGACAGGGTCTGGGTTACCGGAGTCCCAGGTGATGGTCACACTGGTGGCGGTGGTCTCTGTTACAATGGGTGTGCCGGGAGGCTTTGGCAAAGCTGGGGATTAGAGAGAGGGGAGAGGAAGAGAATCATATTACTTACTATGTACGATTTATTGTTTTTTTTGTCCATTCAGTACATGTAGTACTAGTACATTCATTCATATTGTACATGTTGTACATCGTTGCATCTATTACATATCACAGTGACATCTCTTCTATTCTGTATGCTTTGTAAACATCTAGATACATTCTGCACTGTACCGTTTACACTACTAAGATGCTAGACTGCACTATGTTGTACAAGCACTCACTGTGTGCAATGACAATAAAGTTGAATCTAATTGAATTACAATTTTGAGGATACACTATTTACATGTAGAATTCTTTGTTAATAAAGTATGGTACCAATGAGCTTGACAGGTGTCAAATGTGACATTATCATCCTAGAAATCAAATTCTCCTGACATGCACATATTTTAATAAATGTAGAGGAAACCCAATCAAACTGGATTCATCCTTCAATAGAGCAACAACTCTTCCACACCATTTTCTCAATCTGGGAATTTGAGCATCTCTTACTCTTTACTAAGACCTGAGCGGTGGCCTCGATGATGCCCAGGCTGCTCATGGCCACACAGGTGTAGTTTGCGGACTCCCGGACACCGTTGAGCTCCAGCACGTTCCGTCCAATCGGCATTTCATCCTCTGGGGTCAGGTCCTCGCTGCCCAGCATCCACTTGACGTAGGGCATGGGCGAACCCACGGCCACACAGGTGATGTTGATGCTCCCTCCTGGCATGATCTCATGGTTGGAAGGGAGGATGGAGAAACGGGGGGGCACACGGCGCACTGGGAAAGGAGGAGAGTCGGGGAAGAAAGCAAGGGGGGGTGGGGGTTGAGGAGTAAGGTGGGGGTCGAGAAAAGTCGGGAAGGGATTGAGGAGGAGAAAGGCGGAGAAAAAGAAAGAAGGGGGGAGGAGGAGTGAGGGAGAGAGAGAGAATCAGAGAGAAAGAAAGAGAGGAAGAGCGAGGCAGAGAGCAAGATTGAGATTGGGAGAGAAAGTGAGGTCAAGAGAGATAAAAAAGAAAGAAAAAGAGAGAGGAAAGAGAGGAGAGGTAACAGGAAGGGGGGAGAATGAACTTCAGGGTTTTTACAGAAAATTACAAAGGGATATTTCAAGTTAAGTCCCAATTACTTTATGGTACTGATGATTCCAACAGAAAGACACACATCTTGTGTTGAGCTCAACCATTCAGTGAGCTGCCTACTCAAAATAATATAGTGACAAACTCTTGAGTATCATTTGAACCAGGACATGACACCTATAGTCAGTTTCTCTTCTTAAAAAGAACTAATGTTTTTCCTCATTGGCTATCATTCATTTAAGCAGCTAAATAAGATTCAGGTTTTTGATTACAGTTGTACTATTATTACATTTCCCCCTCCAAGCAATGACTAATCATGTTAAACTTTACCAGAAACGTCAGTGAGAAACTTTACTTCATTGAGATTTCTGAGCCTTGAGGTGCTTCTGCATTCGCTGGGCTCTTTTTTTTTAGAGCTAGTATGCATCATAGGGGCCGATCAATAGGCCCTGACAGCTATTTGTGTCCCCACAAGAAGTACAAGTAAAGTGGCAAGTTATATCCAATACTGGATCTGTAGGCGCTTGGTTGACTATATATTAGGGAGAGATGCATCGAGAGACTGAACTCATAGGTCACTTGCATGCCTGGGTGACTCAAGAGGGATAAAATGGTGGAGAAACACAAAGAAGAGAACGAAGAACTGAAGAGAGGGAGACAGAGAGAAGCGAGACAAGAGCAGAGACACCGGAGAGATAGACAGAGGGAGAGAGGAAGTTAAGAGAGACAGAGAGAGAGAGAGAGAGAGAGAGAGAGAGAGAGAGAGAGACAGAGAGGGACAGAGAGAGAGAGAGAAAGGAACAGATAGAGAGAGAGAGAGAGACAGAGAGGGACAGAAAAAGAGAGAGAGAGACAGAGAGGAACAGAGAGAAACAGAGCGAGAGACAGAGAGAGAGAGACAGAGAGAGAGACAAACAGACAGAAAGAGAGAGAGAGAGAGAGACAGAGAGAGAGACAAACAGACAGACAGACAGACAGACAGACAGAAAGAGAGAGAGAGAGAGACAGAAAGAAAAAGGCAGCTCTGCTTCTCTTCCAGACAATGACAGGCAATGTAGCAAAGGACAGCCACATTGTACAACAAGATACTGTACAATACATAGGATTCATAACTGATACAGTGTGTAGTCAAATGAATTGGAAATGCAGACAGGAGTGGATCGAGGGTTCTAATAGGGTGTTGTGGCAAATTACAGAGTGATCATTGGACACATTAAGTAAAGAACATCAAGACAGCATGAAAGAGGCAGAACGGGAAAGAACGAGTGCGAGCAAAAAGAGAGATATGTGAGGTAGTATGTGCATGTTTATAAGTTAGTAAACTTATGTACATGTGTCTGTCGCTCCTACACATCGGGGTGCAGACAGAATGCAGAAGAAGAAGAGAAAAAAAAGGGAAGGGAGAGGAGGGGGAAAAGACAGGGAAGTGGGGATAAAGAGAGAATTAGAAGAGGGTTTTAGGGGAAGGAGGGAAAAAGGGGGAAGAAGAGAGGAGCGAGGAAGAAGAAAACACATGGATCTATTTAAAAACACGACTATATACCAGAGTCAGGCCCATTCAGAAAGTAGGTGCTTCCAAAGTAAGAGAAAAGACTAGTAGAGATCAGATGTTGAAGGAACAGAAGAAAAAGAGGATACCCCAGGGTCACAACACAGGAAACAGAAAGAGACAGAGAGAGTAACGGACAAACATCTCTGCATGAGAGAATGAGAGGGAAGGCAGACAGAGAGCAGAAACATTGTCCTAAAACTAAACTCAACACTAGGAAGCTCATATGTATAATACAACATGAACACGGGAAGCAGCAAATGTTCTAAACGTGTGCCAAAAGACTTAACATAAAAACATAATCAAATAAAAAGTTACAGTAGCAAAGCAATGAGGTTTTTTTTTTTTTTAGATGACTTGGAAATCCAGCAGTAATTGTAATATATCTATATAATAAAATAAAATAAAGATAAATAAATAACTTTGGGTAAATTCTCTGCATAACTTCCACTCCTTAATGTGTAACATCATTACTTGGAATCTTCATGGGCCACATCCCCCCTACTCAAAGAATCTAGAGACAATTGGATAGAAGTTAACATTTTTGCATGATTTCAACAAATTGAAAAAAAAAAAAAAAAAAAAAAAAAGTTGCCGTGACGTCACTATCATTCATTTCATAAATAACGATAAAGTGCAATGCATTTGGAATACTTGGAAGATACCCAGAATTGGATACAGAAGTTGAAGACAAGAAAGAGACAAAGAGACAAAAACAGGTAGATCTGTTAGAAAACAGACATGATTAGGCAGGCATCTCCTCACCTGAGCATGCTGGAGACAGACGGACACACAGACTGCACCCATGACAGCGCCATGCACAAGACAAACACAAGCAGGTGCAATGCAGCATCACGCAACACTATCACTTTCATTCCTTCAGTTATTTTATACCTATCAATATATGGCAAAATAAAACAACAACTAAAAAGACAATTTAGCTCATGGATTAGTTTGGTCATATGAACAGGATGAAGGTGGAGACTCAAGATGTTCGTTTAGTAATCTGAAACATGGACTCAGCAGTATTTCTAAGAGGAATCCACTGCAGACACATCGCCGAGTACAAAAAAAAGTGAGCTCAGAACAAGGGATAATCCTTCACATGCTCACAGACCCTCTAGCTTTAAGTTAATCGAGCCGGGCCACATGACTCCCCTCCGTTTCTATACAGTTTGTGAGAGCCAGGAGCTTCAATCTTTATTAGCAGGGATATCATTAGTCCCGTCCTCTGCAGGGAGTCTGGAGGCTACAGGGCTAGGGGGGGACCTTGGCACAGCCATAAGGATTACCGCGGCGTCTCAGCGCTGCTTCATACCCGCTCAGCTCCGTCACTGAGCTGACATTTACGCTGCGCCATCCAGTCAGTCTCAAGGACACTGCTTTTATTATCCACTGTAATAAGAGGGAATCATTAATTCAATTCAAATTTCAATTCAAATTTATTTTGTATAGCCCAAAATCACAAATTACAAATTTGCCTCAGAGGGCTTTACAATATGTACACATGACATCCTCTTGTCTCGGAACCCTCACATCGGAACAGGAAAAACTCCCCCAAAAAACCCCTTTAACGGGGAGAAAAGAGGAAGAGACCTTAGGGAGAGCAACAGAGGAGGGATCCCTCTCCCAGGATGGACAGAAGTGCAATAGATGTCAAGTGACATCCCCTCCATATCTGAAAATGTGAATGGATATGATTAATTTCAAATGTCATACAATAGAGGCGCATCGGAGTGTTTGGGGAAGATAGCAACAGCCGGAGATACAGCACAGGCTGTAATACAGTTAAACACGTAACGTTTAGTGTTACTACGAATCTAGAAGATGTGCAGTATTCAGAGCCTTTACTTAAAGTAAATACCACACTGTAGAAATACTCAATTATAAGTAAAAGTCCTGCATTGTCTTAAAAACTACATAAATATTTGAAAGAAATACTTTAAAATTGACACTTTTTCCTGAACTTTTGCCAGAAGTGGCGGTTTACGAGCTAAAGTAAAGCGCTGAGCACTGACTCTGTAATGTCAGTGAGATAGCAATATCTAGCTAATGTGTGCTAAAGCTAGCTGACATTAGCCGCCAAAAGCCAGGACATGGTAGCGCTGTAGCATTAAAGAGAGAATCTAATTGAGAAAGGGCTGATTTCATTGCTGAACTTAAAATTCGTTATTTCATCTTTCGAAACGTTATCGCTGTAAAGTTTCTAAAGTAAGTATTGTTAATCATTATAATATTGAATAAGAATTACTGATGCATTCATGTAAAAGTATAATTTCACCGTTGTAATTGGACGAGGTGGTGCTAATCTAAATAACGTTGTGGAGACTAATCTATAACAATGCATCATCATTTATAAGGTCATCCTATTCTTTGTATGTAAAAATGTGAATTTGTTCAGTAACCTGTAACTATAGCTGATAAATAAATATAATGGAGTAAAAAGCACAATATTTCCAAGTATTCCAACAAGCATTATTCTCAAGTAAAGCACAAGTATCTCAGATCTGTTCTTAAGCACAGTGCTTGAGTAAATCTATTTAGTCGTTTCCAAGCCCAGGTGACGTGATGGTTCTCCATCTTGAGTTTATGGCATGAAATCCGGCCAAATAACTGATGTTTCTCCTGTAAACCTGCACATCACATTAAAGCATCAACAGAGAAGGGCATCTACAAAGCGTGACTGCGAGTGCAAGATTTTTCACCCGATGCAACAAAGTGCAGCACCGGAGCAGATGTGAGGACATGAGAGCTGAGACACAAGCTTACAAATGAGGGTACAAAAGAAGAAGAACAACACAGAGACAGTAGCAAGACATGGCAGGACAGCAAGTTCAATAACACAATCCGAGCACATCAATAGGCCTGAACACACACACACACACACACACACACACACACACACACTGAGCCATGCTCTTGTGTCAGTCCGTCAGTCAACAGACATGCAAGCGGTGCTCCTTTCTCTGTCTCTCTCACTCCTTCCATGCAAACATCGCCTCTTTTTAATCTTCCAATTCTTGGGTCTCCATGACAACAAGATCATACCATGCAGAAAACATTGATCGGGGAGTGAAGGCAATACCAAGGATTTCTGCACACAAGGCCTCACAATGCAGTCAATGCACTCTGCTGCGTAGGCAGACTACTTCATCATCGTAGCAGCTTTAGAGAAATCAACTCTCTTCACTTTTGGAGACAATATCATTTCACTTCAGATCTACACCGGTGTCCTTTAAATGTTTTTTTTTTTTTCCTTTTTTGTTTCTCTCTGTTTCAATAAGTGAAGCTTTCTGAAACAAAGGAGTAACAAAAGAAAAGAAAGAGCACACCAACCTTCTCGAAGCTCTGAGGGATGAGAGGGGGTTGATGCAGAACACAATGACGTGAGGGGGTGGGGGGGGTGGGGGGGGGAGAGAGAGAACGGGGAAACACAGAGAGAATAAAAACGGCCAGCGCAAAGCCACTCACTCCACTGCATCACACACACACTCACCAACACGCACACATCGCATACACACTCCTCCGATATCCCACTTAACAGAGAAACTAGAATCTCAACATTGGTCGTGGTCTTTCAAGCCATATAGCCAGTGATACATCAGCACAATTATGTGCAGAATTATGGCATTAATATAAACATCCTGAAGAATAAACTATACCCTGATTGTCTCCAATTCCATTCAAACTGCCAATCAAATCTGTGCATCTTTTGTGAAACATTTTGCTCTTAATCTGCCTCTTGTACAGAAGCCGTTTTAGTAGACAGATCAGTGACGTTTTCATGCAGTTAAACCAAGGTGTGTTCCCAACTTCATGTTCAATTTGATGCCACTGTATAGGGGCTCGCACCGAGGTTTAAGGTAGACTTGTTAAGGGTGATTGTGAGAAATACCAAACAACAGGGTCAACATGTATTGCAGACAATGGATGAGTTAGTAATACTTATTTAAAAGCACAGAAATAAAAGAAGACTCTATTTGTACCAAGAGCGACTTAATCATAGGGATTTCTGTGTGTTTGTCTGTGCGCGTGTGTGTGTGTGTGTGTGTGTGTGCGTGTGCGCGTGCGTTTCTGGGTTCAGGTCCTACCTCGCACATACAGGTTGGCGGGGGAGGAGTAGCGCACGCCTTGAGAGTTGGTGGCCACACACTCGTACTTCCCTTGGTCCGTTTCCTCGCTGTTCTCAATCTGTAGCGCTCCTGCAAGACAAAAAGTGACAGAGAGAGAGAGAGAGAGAGAGAGAGAGAGAGAGAGAGAGAGAGAGAGAGAGAGAGAGAGAGAGAGAGAAGGAATAAAGATGTTCAGTCGAGTTTGTAGAAAATGTTTCCGCTGCTATCAGTCTTTCTTTGCTTCATCTCCTTTTTTCACCCTGGGATGTTTGTCTGTTATATTTGGACCCTAGGGTATCCTCACTTCTATTGCTTCAACATCCAATAAAGTCAGCTTTGATGTTGTATCTGTGAGGCAGCGTCTGAATGGGCCGTGCTCTCATAGACCAGCAGTTGCATTTTTCAGAGAACACATAAAAAAAACAACCCAACTGAAATTCCTTCCAAAAAGTTTGGAAGTCAAAAGCAAAGTCTCAAAATGACATTTTAAAAACTTAGATGACACTTGAAGGACCTTTTGTTGTACACCGCTTCACAAGCTCGTGATTCCTCTCCTACAGCAGGCTCACTGCTACTATGAAGAAAGAAGTTTCTATCTTGGCAAGCTTTAACCCACGGCGACAAACCGACAACGCTCTTTAACTCCTCAACTTGTTTCTTTTACTTGCTCAATTCTTATCCTTCTATTCTGATCCCATCGTGGTAAACAGTGTCTCCCTAAACTATAACTACACACACTGTTCCTCAGGTATTATTTTGTTTCACAAGGGTGCTATTCTTACTTATTTTTTTTGCTAACGGCCTTTTGAATTACCAGCAGTGATTTATTTTTGCTCTTTCAGCCTGCTCTGTCACATTCCTCTCATCTGAAACTGACTTTGACATGGAGCCTAAGGAGGAAGCACAAAACCATGGATTACACTCTGCTGCAGGAGGAGATGAAAAAGACACAATTCAAAACGCACACGAGACACACGTGCACACACACACACACACACACACACACACACGCACACACACACACACACACACACACACACACACACACACACACACACACAGCCAGTTTGAGTCTGATACAAAGCCCAGTGTTTTGTATCAGATCGTCTTTGAGACTGATAAAAGGGAACTGGCTTGTGAGAGATGTATGGAGATATATAGAGAAACAGAAGATGTATGCTCTGACCTTTCACATACACACATAGATACACAGAAGTTACAAATACTCCATTACAAAAGTCCTGCTTTCTGAGTTACAAGAAAAATGAGAATGAATAATCCTTTTCAGAATGTAACATTATTTTACATACATTATATAAGTGCTTTATTATTGATTATTATTATTATTATTATTATTATTATTATTAAGGATTTGTTGCCTTTCTCAGTTTTGGTCCGGCAAAATAAGATAATAAATAATAACTAGTTTGCAGCCCTCAAGGAAAGCAGAAGTCCCTCAAAAATTAAATCTAATACTTAAGCTAAAGTACTTACTAGTTCACTGCAGACAGATGTGTTAATATCCTGATGGCGAAAAAAGCTTTTAATTATTAAATCTTAAAAACCCGGCCAGTTAAGCACTAAAAGGTTCCACAGGGAAAAACACTGTGTGTGTGTGTGTGTGTGTGTGGTTCACAGTCTACCACAGTTTGCACAATAGCTGATCAGTATATGCAGAAGTCTAAACAACATGCTTTTGGATTCTCAGAGGAGGGAATGTTTGACTTGTTAAACACAGCGAGGGCACGGCTGAGTGTGTTTAGTCAGCTGAGGCCCTGCTAGCTGAAGCTGTCATCCATTTGCTTCGGTCTTCTGCAGCTACATGAAAGGAAAACAGCTCGTGCCCTCCTCTTCCTCTCTATTTTTTCATCTCTCATTTCCCCGCGGTACGGGGCAGAGTTGGGAGATAAACAGGAATAAATTATCTGCTCCACGAGCCGAGCCTCCTCTACAGAAATAGGTGGAGAAGGAGAAGCGAGGGAAAGACAGAGTGGAGGAGAGATGGAGCTGGACAGGTGGAGCTTTGCAAACAAGAACTCATCTGACAGCTGGAAGCAGCTCGTATGGCTAACCATTTGAAAATGGGCGATTTAAATCTTCTTTTATGCAAAACATGTTGTTACCATACATGAAAAAAGACATGCGTTGAGTATATGTGCGCGTTTAAAGGCCACCACGTCTATACATAAACAAAGAGCGTAGACAGATAACTGGCAATGGACAAACATAGAGACAGTCAGTGTGGAGAAGCGGGACAACAAGCTGTAAAAAGGAAAAAAAGAAAGATAACAGAGAAGAGAGAGCAGTTTGTTACTAAGTCTGGAAGCTGCTGACGGACCCAGAATGAGATGTGACTTCAGTAAATTCAGCTGATGTGAACTTGCGGAAGGTGTATAATGTCCGCCGGGCAGCCGGTCAGATGACAACAGATACGGCTAACCCGATATCTCTGCCAGAACATCTAGGTCAAACAGATCACCTGGACTCCCGTCTCCCACGAGGTGAGACATTAACTTTAACTCGGATGGGACATTCACCGACAATCAAGACGGACGGACGCTGTTTTTAACCACAACACAGTTTACTTAACTCAGTTGAAAAGCAAACCGTTGGGAGGTAAACACATTGAAGACAAGACGAGGTATTTAAAGCAAGTTAGCTGATGAGTATAGAGTGTAATTCATATTGACCTGAAACAATTAGTCCACTAAGGGCTGGACAGAAAAGCAAAAATCTGCAACAATTTTGTGATTAACCGGTTAATTATTTAAGTCTTTTTTTTTTTAAGCAAATTGACAAATATTCACAGGTTCTGACTCTTCAAAAGTGATTAATTGCTGGTGCTTTTGAAGATTTTATTGAAGATATTTAGGTTTTGAACTGATGAATAATCGATTAATGAAAAATAATCAGCAGATTCATTTATAATGAAAATAATCATTAGTTGTTATATAGATTCTTTGCAGATTTATTTGTGCCCTAATTTATTTCACAAACAGACATTAAGTGAAGTTATTTTTTACAAGAAAGTATAACAAATCACAGCATGACTCCACATGTTCTGTCAGTCTAGAGACATGATCTATAAAAGGATTTGTCTCTCTTTATCTCGCCATTTTAAGAAATTGATCAGATCACAGTGCTCGGTCAACACAGGTCCATCCATTACCCCAGCAGTCAACCTCGGGGGCCTTACTGCGCGCCATCTGTTTAGCGTGTAGGTCTACGAAGGCCGTCGAGCGCTTAGGTAAACTCTCCAGATCTCAGTCCCAAATGTCAGAGATAGACAGACAGCGTGTCGTGGTTCTTCCTCACGCGCATCTCAACTGGTGCAGCAGATGGCGTGGACAAATGGATGGATGCCTCGGTTGAGGTATAAAGATGTCAGGAAAAGTGCAGCTCTATACTGTGCCATATGTTTCGTACCCTCAGGAAACCGGATGGTGTGTGTGTGCCGCAGGCTTCATGTGGGCCGGTGGCCACCGTTTAGACAGTTACCTGCATTGGCAGGACACCCCAGGTGATGGATACTTATGGGCTGAGAAATGACTTGGACTCGTCTTTTGTGGGATTTGAGTGCAGTCATTCTCAATATCATTTTTCATCCTCACCCAAATGGGCCATAAAAATATTTCCAGGACCAAAACAAGAGAAAGAAAACGAAAAGAGACAGAGAGAAAACAATAATTGTGTCCCAAAACAGATCTCTGGCTGCGCTCCAACAAGAGCTGGCAGCCGTCCACTAAATCAGAGGCGATGCTTGGAAGGTGCCCCCATTAAACAGATTTTAAAGGAGCGTTTCATCCATAACACATCTCGGTGCTACTTTGTGTTGCTCAGGTGAAATTGATTTCCTCCAAATCATTGCGCTGCATTGTTTGGCTCATTATACAGCGCATTTTGTTGTTCAGCTTTGCAATGCTTTAGGTGATTTGAAATCCTATTAAGCCCTGAAATGAATCTAACTTGTGCCATTTGTCTTGCTCCGTGGCCTCATGTTCTGTACCGGTGAATCAGTGTCATGTCTCTGTGTGACACCCTCCCAGAGCAGACCAGGTGAAACTTATTATGATAGATACTGTATGTACCCATGATATTACTGCACTTACTTAAGAGAGAAAACGGTGAAAAAGAACATTGTTTCAAGATGCACGGAGAGATTTTTTTGTTCGCTCCAAGGCCACCAACGCTTTCTCATAAATTATAAGTAGAGAATGGAGAAACATTTGCATAGTGTTTATCATAATTATGGATCACTACACTGCTCCCTCTGGCATGAGGAGTCTACTGGACACACTGCAGCTTTAGAAGTGTGTCTCACCTGCATCCATGCAGTAGCAAGACTGGCTGGTGGCTAAATTCCACCCACACCCACTGCAGAGCATTTTTACACAGAAGCAATTCCCCTTTCGGTACCCTGTAAATCACGATGGTGAGTATCCATTTTTACGCATCAGTGGGTAACTGGAAATCATATACGAGGGAATGGGCGTAGGAGCTAAAACTGGTCTCAGCACAGAAAACGGCCGACTCGCAAACACTACAATTGACCGTTCATTAAACGCCTCCCCCCCAATCATATCAGCATACGTTATCATAGCAACCGTAAATAGACACGGCAGGCGTGACATGCTTTGGATCTCTAGCCATGTCGATGCGGTGTAGTAACAGACATTCTCTCTTTTGGTTTCTTTTTTCATTAAAAAAAACCCCACAAGAACAAAATTGTAAAAAAAAGGACTGAACAGTGTGTTTGCTAAAGAAGGCTGCAAACATTGGCATGTTCGGTAAACTAGCTGACTGCCTACAGTAAGTGTATAAGCCCATCATCGAAACAATTTGATCTTACATTTAGGTCTAATAGCTCTACCTTGCAATACAAACCAATGCTGAACCGCTATTTCCAAGTCTTCTACATTTTATCATATTGTATGTAGCCATCAATTGCATATTTAAGACTCTTTCACGTGTGTCTAGTTTTGAGTAAGCCAGAGACAGGGTTTCACTCACAGAGCTATAGCCAGTGATGGAAGAGGTACTCGGATCCTTTACTGAAGTAAAATAAGTACATACTACTGTCATGGTCTTGGGTTTTTGTTTAGCCTGTTTCCTGCTTTATTTTGAAGTTAACTCCTCATGTTTCATGTTTGGTTTTACTTCCTGTCTTTGTGAGTTTTCTCACTTTTTGGATTGTGAATGGCACATTTCAGAATCATATATATCAAATCAATGGATTATAATTATTGATATTAATGTATTCATCACTAATGCAGCTGGTAAAGGCTGGGGCTACTTCATACTACTGGGTAATAATAAATTACGTTATTTATAAATTCATTCATATTAATAATCTAAATCTGTAAAATAACTAAGGTTATCAAATAAATGTAGGGCGGTAAAAAGTACAATATTTCCCTCTGAAATGTAGTTGATAGAGACGCATAAACTGGAAATACAAAAGTAAATACAAGAACCTAAAAATAATGAAAAGCTGTACTTGAACAAATGTACTAAATGTAGTTACACTCCAAAATCTGATGGTCACCATTTGTCCCTTTAACCGTCAAAATCTGCCAGCTAGAAATGAGGGGATTCTCGATTTTTTTTTAAATGATTCATGTGGTTCAATCTGACACCGCTGTCGTTGTAAACCGCATGCGTTGTGCTTGACAGGTGCAGCAAACAGTAACCACAATTTTGGAAGTGTGAGACTTAAATTTGTTTCAACAGCGTAATGGCAAACTGTGCAAACTGAGATGCAGACACAAGGTTGACAAGAGGACAGTAGTGATCAGTGAAGGATATTGGCTGACAGCAGGCAGATATCAGAGCTGGCAGGACGGCGGAGCACTGCACGGAAGAATATGGATGAAGCAACAACAAAATGGTTTCGCCTCACCATCACTTTCATTCCCCCTGAGGACTGCGGAGTGAGAATGGCTCAGAAAATACATATCTGCCTACTCTAGGAGACACTGCATCATCTATACAGAAGAGCATAAACAAAGCTGAACAAACGGTCGTAAGCACAAAATGTGATTCTTCTGTTTTTATTCCTCGATCTATCTGCACAGACACACTCGTCTTCTCTTTATTTTTTGTAGCAGCAAAAAAACACTTCCCTCCCTCTTTTGCCCGTTACTGTCTCTGGCAATTTAAGGGCTCTTACATTCAGATTTTAGGACACTGAGCTCATTTCACACAATTTCAGGCTGGGGCGGGTCAAAAGATAAGAGGAGCATCAGTTACATTATATCATGGGTGTATCTATTGATTTTGAGAAAAGAGAATTATGCTTGTTTTTTTTTTGGTACATTGATTATTATATTAAGCATTTATTTCAAAGATGATTTACTTTATAATTGTTTATGAACTTTATAGTGTATGTGAGACCTGGCTTTTCTCAATTGCATGCTGCCATGTATTTATGCTTCACAATGGAGAGAGATTTGTGCCTTTAAAATGTCATCTTTTTATAATCTTTTCTCCCAAATGTTCATAAAATGTTCATGTTTTTTTTTTCGTGGCTTAAGGGCCGCACAATTAGCCTTTTTATGAAATTGGCTTTAAAAAGGTTTTACCCCCCCCAAAGGATGGAGATAAACTCAGAGTGGAGCATGTAATCCCTCAATCATAATTAAAACATGATAATCACTGAATTTAGAGCAACAGGGATTTCACCTGATAGCAATGCTAAGCTTTAGAAGCACTGTTTGTTTACTTATTTTCAAAAGAAATAATCTGACAACTGCTTGTCTATCTCACCTGATCGGAGCTGTTTGATGCGCCCCTGGCTGCCGACGGGGTCGATAGGGAGGAAGTCTTTGAACCAGGAGATCTCTGGGTCGGGGATGCCGCTGGCTGCGCACAGCATGGTGGCCGTCCTCGTTCTCTCCACCACCTTCAGCTGGGGACCCATGTCTATACTGGGGAAGCCAAATGGCAACAGGTCCTCTGGAAGGATGAGCAGAAAGAAATAAAGGATTCAGAATTGACCCGGGGAAGGCATGCATTCAAAACTCATTGCAAGTAGTCAGAACACGAAGTACAGATGAGGTCGATGGAAATGTCATTAGATTTACAGGTATTTGGTCATGAACCAAAGTACTTATTAGTACCTATCCTGAGGGGACCGGGAATGTTTGTACCAGATTTCATGACAATTCATCCAGTAGTTGTTTCCTTTATTTCACTTAAAACCTAAAATGAGCAAATCCACTGGGACAAATATCAACAAATGTGTTTACTCATAAATCTTTGGGACAATTGATCTGCAATTGACGACCGACTTATCTGCCTGTAGAGAGACAGAGTAAACCAGGGTGAAATAGACAAGGTGAAACATAAGACTTGCTCACACACATGCACAGTGATGTGAGAGCCACTGAACAACCCCCCCTTTAACACCTGCAGGCCCTTGAAAGTGGAGATAGGGGCGAGGACAGATGACCTGCTGTACCCTTCCTCATCAAAGCCTCATGTTCGCTCCTACAGCCAGCTAGTCATTAAGTGATCCAGTAGGCGGCACAGCCACAGCTAGGTTTTACTGTGTGTATGTGTGTGTGTGTGTGTGTGTGGGTGTGACAGGACGTTTTCTTAAAGAGTATAAACATACCACCCAGTCAGCAGGAGCTACTTAAGTGCTGCACGCACACACATATAAACACAGCGAGACACACACACACACACACACACACACACACACACACACACACACACACACACACACACACACACACACACACACACACACACACAAACATACAGTACACTCCTTACCTAGAAAAACAGGTGAAACAGGTGTTTGGTGGCAGTGAACTGTGAGTTTCCCATGGTGTGGCTTTGTGTTATGTGGTGGTAATGATTCCTGTCTAATAACTATGCAGAGAGCTGCTCAGAAACAGCAGCAGCAATTAGAAGCTGGGATCAAGAGGAGGGGCAGGGCACTGGGGGTAATAAGGACTTGTTAGCCGTAATTGTTAAAATGTACCAACGATTAGAGAGGCCGGTCTGGGATGTGCCCGCATACCGTCTGGATATGTCTGATTGTGTTGTGGGGCAGTGGATAAGTGTGTAAGTGTGTGTGTGTGTGTTTCCTGTGTCTCTGTGTGTGTACATATTTGTTTCTATCTCTATGTTCTCATTTGCATCTTCACAGATTTGTGCGATACATGTAGAGAACTGTACAGACACGTCCACACATATCCAGGAAAATCAAGGTGTGTGCATGCAGAAAAGCAGTTGCTTTTTATTTCACATACACACAAACACATTCGCACACACTTTCTGTGGTGAATGGGATTAAGCGTCTCGGTGACAACAGTCCAGATGGCCAGACACGTAATCAAGCATCCATCAGCACTCCTGCTTCCTCCTCTCCTTACCCTTTTAACCACTCTATCCCTCTCGCACACACACACACACACACACACACACACACACACACACACACACACACACACACACACACACACACACACACACACACACACACACACACACACACACACACACACACACACACACACACACACACACACACACACACACACACACACAGACACCTCCCCCATACCTGGAACTATAATTATATATTCCACTTTCCTACAGCTGCAAAGCAATTATGAAGATGGCAATTCGCTCGGCTAATAAATCAAACTCACAAGAGCCCCTTGATTGTCAAGCACAGTAAAAAAAAAACGAAAAGTTTGCTCGCTCAAGCCGGGCATCTTGGACGAATCCGGAGCCAAACAGTCCGAGACGCAGACCGCGGCCGCATCAACTGCTCCTCTCCTCCTCCGGGCCCCCTGCTACCTAACCACATGACAGACATGTACCATCTGTCTCCAAACACTCTGCGATGGGGATGAGAGGCTGAGTGGAGATAGGATCTATCGCTCTCTTTCTCCCGTTCCACAGTCATCAGCTTTGGAGCTACCCTGCCAGATAGGATTGTCAAGCCGCTTGCGGAGAGGAGGATGGAGAGAAGTGCCACAAAAAGCAAGAGAGCAATCAAAGCTCAGAGGAGAGGCTGGTGATGAGTCTGAATGCTGTGGTTAAAGCTTAGGTGGAGATCAGGCCTCGCAGCACGCAACGTTCTGATATCAGCCAACGGAGACCCAGGTGGAAGGAGGGGACACCCCTGCCTTCCCTCTTCACCGTCCCCGACTGATCAATACTAATGATCCACCTGAATGGAGGCCAGTGGTACGGCCATTGATGAAACACGCAGGAAGAGAAAGCAAGGAAGAAGGGGGTAGATCGATGGGGAGGTCAGGAGGCGAGCTCCCCCGAGGCGAGAAAAATGCCAGACCTACATCTGCTTCCCTCTGCCCCCCCCCCACCCACCCCACCCCTCCCCAACCCCACCCCTCTCATGAGAGGGTTCAGATGGTCTTTTTATCACCCCTCCGGCTACTTCTACATGGACTCCCTGGCTGTTAATTAGAGCACGCCACTGCAGCGGGCTCGGGGCGTGTGCATGTATGCGCGTGGGGGTGGGTGGGCTCAGTATTCCAGTCAGGTCTTTATCAATGCTGCCAATACAGTGAAGGTGGACCTCAGACTGAAACATTAGAGAGAGGTAAGAGAAACAGGGAGAGAGACGGATAGATTTATTTTTAGATATTGATGAAAAAAACAATAGAAATATATTCTAAAGATATATGAAATGATTCTATCTCACGTATTCATAATTTATAGTTCAATTCTGTTTTGTTTTCAATTAATATAATTATTTTAGAATAAACAGTGAGTGGGGAAAATTCCATGGAATGTAAAAATGAGAAATGATGGTGAAGCTCTGGGGGACAGCCACACTTGAATATGGACGGATGGATGGATGGATGGATGGATAGAAAATGTAAACTAACACACAGCAGTTGTTCTGCTGTTCTGCAGATGGAGATAACCCGGCAGACAGATAGTTGCACTGGACATCGAAGCACAGTTCACTGGAGAGGAGAATAGGGGGCTACAGGTATTCAGCCAGGCTCCTAGATGAGTCAGCGACTGCTGGAAATAGATACTGCGGGCATGGCCTTGATCACACTTTTCACCAAATGAATCATTTATCAAACACAAACAGAGCTGCACAAAAGCACCGCTTATGTTCCATCTCCTGGTTAAATTGATAAGACGGCCTATGGAAAAATGCGCCATGTGTATATAAACACTGAGTGTGTCAACAGCTTTTGGGGGAACATTGGCAACGACCAACGGACATTGTTCCCTGCAGCTTTGTGTTTGTGTGTGTTTGTGTGCATCAAGAGGTTGAGAGCTCACATTTTGGCCTGGTTATGTTTGCAGAAGGGCAATCAGGCCTGGTGCCCGAAAACAGTCTTTGGAGCCAACCGAATCTGGGCAAATATGCAATTCATGCATGCGTGTGCAAGCAACACAAAAACACAAATACTAGGAAAAACAGACACACAGATACCCACACACACACACACAGAGTCAAAACACATAATGCATTTGATGCAAACAAACAAACATGAAGCCAGGTTTTCTTTTCCTGTCTCTCTTTGTATTTCCCTCAGTCACCCAAAGACAGATACACACACGCACACACACACTAGCTTCCCCACAGAAAATCATCATTTGTCCTGGTTAAGGAAACCGGTTGCCTATTCATCTTTCTGTTCATTTCAGCGGGGAATGACCACGTGGATGAAAGAAGCCCAAATAAAAGCCGATCTCAGGGAGCCTGATTCAGGATTAATCTGCCAGCGCTTGGCAGTCTTCAGAGGCTGTAATGCTTTGACTCCTATAGACTGCAGGAGGGCTGAAGGGGAGCACTTTAAATGCTAATGGCCCTTTATGATAATAGATCACAATACAATGCCGAATCGGACTTAGCATCGTCGATGAACCCCACCAAATACCCACATGTGCCCCACCACCCTGAGCCCCACTCTGGCCCTCCTCACAGATCCAGCAGCCGGAGACTAAACACATAAAACCTGACGATCTCACACATAACACTCTGTTACGTACAAACATACTAGAAGAATAGACTGCAGGGAAAAAGAATAAGAGGAAGGAGGGAGGGAATAAAAACTGTGCAGACGAAAGGGTGCATATGAAAGAGCCGGTTCTCCACTCAAGGAGTGTAATCCTCTTGCAGGCTGAGTTGATACTCTCAGTTGTTTCCAGACCGAAATGCTGCTTGAGCCGCCGGCCTGCCAATGCAGCTGCCGCCTGGGGGGAATCACTGATCTGACTTTGTTGTTCATATGAAGGGTGTGTGCCATGGTGGCAGAACATCTCTCCTCCCCCCTTCTCTCTCTCTCACCCCCTTCCTCCCCCATCCCTCGTCTGCCTTTCTCCTAAAATGGGACACTGAGAGGTGAGTATAATCGGGATTACTCTGCACAAACCAGCCGCACACACACACACACACACACACACACACACACACACACACACACAGATATGCACACGCACACACACATGCCCATAAACAAAGAAATCCATGTGCATGCACACACATACACAGCTGCAATAATGAGAATCTCTCGCCCACCAGAGGTTTTTCAAACATGCAGAACTGCAGATATTCACATCTCCTGAAGGCAGAGCAACACAACTGCAGTGTCCATAGAAAAGAGCAGTTCGGGTGGAAAGGGGATGGGGCGGGTTTGAGGGGGGGGGATGCAGCAGAGAGCCTGTAAAATGCAAAGGGTGAAGGGGGGGGGGGAGAGTCGGACAGACAGTGAGGGTCAGGCAGAATAGATGGCAGAGAAAATGAAAGAATGAATAAAACAAGAGAGATGAAATTAGAAACGGACTTCGCTGTGGGCCAAAAACAGAGGCTGCTAGTCAAAGACAGAAAGATATATTCAGAGAAAAGAGAAAGGAGGAAGACGAGAAGGTAATGGGTGATGTGTGATGATGATGATGTTGAAGGCACAAAAGCCTCCCTGACCATAACCTACCACATCTCCATCCATTAGGCAGCCTACAGAGCAGTAGCGCATATCCTGTGGCCAACCACTGGCCCCTCACATTGCACAACGTTGCTATTAGTGTCGGTCAATCACTATACAAAATGATGCGATGAAACACATCAGGGGATGAAAAGACTTTTCTTGGTCAGTAATGGAAAGTCTCTTTTCTTCGTCGTCGGTGGCTGCTGAACCTTTTCTCCATTGAACCGTGTTTCGAAAAAAGAACACGCCATTTGTGCACTAACAGCATTCTTTGATGGCATGTTCTATCAAACAGCACATCAGTTTATCACTACAGTTGATTGCAGAGGTGTATGGCTTCGGGAGCAAACTGTCAAATAGTTGGAAGCACTGAGTTATATTTTTTAAGGAATAGAGTTGTGAAGTGGAAGTAAGTAAATGTAAATGTAAGTACATTTTCCATTGAGCAACAAGAAGAAAATATTTGCAATAAACACCCAATCACAGACTTTAAGTTGTGTTGCTTGAGCTGCTAACAGCAGGCTAATAGCAGCAAAACCTAAAGTTTACGCTTTGTAGAAACGTGATAATACATTCAGGAGTTTAAATAAGTTTACTTTCACATTCTGGATCAATCTCGGAGACATTTGGTGACTAATGGTGCGTTTCTTTGATGATGAAGCGTTCTGAATTTGGTACAGCTCTGATCACGGCTCTCCACAGCAATTGCTGCTGAGGCTTATTGGTATTGAAATTATATTAGAAACATTTGTCATACCAAAAATCTGTAGTATCCTTAAATTATCAAAAATACAAATTTTTTTCTATGGCAACACACTTTAAGGATACCATTGTAAGAACACTTTGAAATAGGAAGCTATGTATGGGGTGACATAGTCCTCCATCACCATATCAATAAATACTGTGATACAGTCATTTTTTTCGAAATTGTTCATGGATAAAGTAACCAGAAAGTAATGTATTTTAGGCAAATCCAGTAAATTAAATATCTAAAATACCTATTTAAAATCCAATACTGCCATACAACCTGCTTTTTGATTTGCAGCATTGCCCACAATAACCCAGATTCACCCAGAGATATTAAAGCGACACCTAACATCTGTTGATTGACAGATTTATATGTTCTAACCAGCATATTGTATCGCCCACTCTACACAGAGGGAGGAAATACTTCCAGAACCATATCCTCTGTTGCTAACTGTCTGCAGTGCATCTGTGCATCCGTATACGGTGTTTGAAAAAGCAAAGTATGGCTACTAACATCTTTCAATGCTTGAAAGATTGGTTTGAATATTGTTTAATTCACCACAGTCCTGTAATGTTTTCATCAGCTGATGAGGACGAATCAAAGACAGTAAATTCTGTTGTCACAGAGGGGGGGGACAGGGGATGTCATGGTACACAGACCTCAGTAAGAGAAAAGTTTACACAAACAGGAAGAGGCACACATGGCCACACACACTGAGAGACTTGCCCTCGAGGTATAGTTTATGTGGTAATGTGCTTTAGATTGGGGCTGTGTGTGCAGAGATGACGGGCTGGGTAACAGATGGACAGCAGTCTATTCCCTGGGCTACCAGCCTTCTGTTTACCACACAGCCCTGCCAACTGCACAGTCCTCATCCATCTCCTGCACTTCTACACCCCCTCCACCACTCCTCCGAAATCCCATTTCATCTGTATTGTTTCACACCATCCTGTAGTGTTACTTAACTCGCCTCCAACCTCCTCATCCTCCATCATCCTCCTTCTCACCTCTCTTCGACCTCTTCCTCCCTCTTGCTTTCTCTTCCTCAATTTCCCCCTTGCAGAAATGAGTTGTCTGCCAAACCGGGGGCCTAATCCCCTGATTTTTCTTCTTGTAGTGCCAGCCCAAGCGGCCATCCCTCTATTTCCTCATCCTTTCCAGCTGTGCTGTGTGAAAGCCAAGTGCTCAGATCCCAGGCTTGCAGCCACATGCTACAAACTTTAGCTCATAGCATGTTGGAGCACCACATTGGATACGTTTCCCTCCTGGGAGGCAGTGCACATTAGATCGACACCCTCACTCTGGCCAGCTATTGGGATGCTGAAGTACCCTTTAGCTAGCAAGCTAGCTGGCGCTCTCTGTGGCCAGATCACTCTCTGTCGCACTCAGAGGGACTATAAAAAGAACAGTGCACTGCAGCCTGCTGTGAAGGCAGGGTGTGGCATGGCTCTATTGTCACATCTACGACTGACAGCTCAGGGAACCGGAGACGACGGTTGCAACCAGGTGTGTGCAAGTGGAAATGTGCGTGGAGGGTGCGGTCTCACCTCTGATAATGGCCAGCTTTGCAGTGACAGACACCTCTCCTTCAGTGTTGCGTGCCACGCACTCATAGATGTTCTCATCTCGAGGTGCTCTGAGCGGTTGGATCCTCAGCACAGCACCTGAACCATCATCAAACTCTACAGTCTGGACGGCCACAGAACCACAGGAGGAGACACATTAGTCACAGCAGAGTAAACAGGCGGATAACTATAAGAATAGTAAACCACAATGTTGTAAATCATTAACTTAGCATAGTTTTCTTTTACCGTAATAATGTGATAACAATCATAGTGTGATACTTCATTGATTTCCTAAAAGGATTTTCTATTTCTTTTTTTTTTTTTACTTGCCCTCCCCTCCACGAGGTCAGGCTCAGTTATCGTCCTGGAGCTGGCAGGGATTCAGAGTCTTGCACAAAGACACTGCAGCGAGGTAGACACTTTAAATGTGGGTCCTCTGGTTGAAATACAGTATCTCTAACCATTGGGTCTTATTAGTTCATCAATATAAAATCAGTCCTCTAATGTGATTGCACAGCTCTGTGGAATAGCCTGCCTGATAGCATATAGCTTGGGGACAACAATATATGCATTTGAATATGCACTCTGATCCATATTTTTATGTGACACCTTTGAAAAATGCTCTGTGATTCTGTTGCAATCAATTTGTCTACAATGATTACATTTGCAATTTGTGTTGTTTTGAAGTCAAATTAATATTCTTAATATAATTTTTGGGGAATGTGCTTGTTAACTCACTTGACGAGAATTAGCTGAGGAAAACTGCACCACCCTCATGTCTGTACTTTAACTTTATAGCTAACGACAGGAGTCGATTAGTCAACTAGTAGCATGGTGCTACTGATCGTTATGCTATGCTAAACTTGTCAACGCATGGATCTTGCTTCATATTCAGCTTACAGACAAGAGAGTGGTATATATTCTCATCAAACTCTATTTCACAAAGAAATGTTGAACTACGCCTTAAAGAGCAATATCTGCTCTAGCACGAATAAATATTGATCTATCTATAAATATACTGTATAACCTAGACATGGTAATAATATACATCCACATGTCTTCATCATATACTGCTTTGTATTCATGATGCTTCTGCAGCAGGAGTTGACCATTGTGCATTGTGACAACCACCTCGATACGCTGGGAGTTGACCTTCTTGCCCTTCTTGTTCCAGTAGACGACAGGCTTGGGATTGCCAGCGGCCTGGCACACAAATGATGCCACACCCCCTGACACTCCGATCTGGTCTGTGGGAATCTTGGTGAACTTTGGGGGAGCTGAGAGACAGAGAGAGAGGAAGAGGGGAAGAGAAAAAAAACAAAAAAACACTAGTGTGAAAATTGATACCGTAACATCCAGAGTACATCAAACTGACTCCAAAGCCGGCAACGGCCCCCTGCTGACCATGCCCCATTTCACTGTCAGTGACCGGTCAGGCTGACTTGTGTTCTGATGGCTGCATGTTGTGCTTACTTCCTGGGTATCATCTAGAGGACACACTGAAGGACTTCCTGTGGGTCATAAATAAAAGATGGGGTTGGGCTTCAGAGGAATATATCTCTCTCTCACTCTCTCCTCTCTCTCCTCTCTCTCCTCTCTCTCCTCTCTCTCTCCTCTCGCTCTCTCTGTCTGTCCATCTCTCCCTCTCTCTCTCTCTCGTTCTGCCTCCTCCAGGGCAGGCTATCCTTGTACTGCATGCAGCACAGGCTGTCATGACACATGAATGTTTCACAGGTAGAAAAAGTGTTGGCTGCACATTCACAGCATGTAAGTGGTTTAAATGTATAAATATGAGAGGTGTCATTTTGTGCATGCATACTCTAACTAATATGAGGGGATTTGCACTTTCCTTTTGCAAATTCTAATAATCTTAACAACTACAATGAATTTACCAACACTTAAGTGTTTTGATTCCCAGCTCTGCCTCAGCGGTGGAACTCTTTGTCTTCTGTTATGACGCATCTAATGTGGGATATATAAGTGCAGCTGTTACCTTTTGCAAGAAAATAGCAATTTCTAAGTCCGATATTGAGCCAACAGTACTGAACCTATATTTTTCACAGTGGCTGAGTCAGATCAATCAAACAACTTCATGCCCCCGCCCCCCCCCCCCCCCTTCTATCTATCCGTCTGTGGCCTGTTGCCATGGTGCCCAGCTTAACTCCTCCTCAGCTACAGAATCACTGCCATCCATCAGGGTGAAGTCAGGATGACCCTTACCATAGCAACCTGGATCTCTCCTCCCACTGCCCCTGTGTCTGGGTGGGTGAGGTCCTGCTGTGTTGATTCACTTCTGCTCTCAAGACAGAGCAGGAACAAAAAAAAATAAAAAACTGCCTATCAGACAATCGCCAGCAGATTCTGTTTGCACGTTTTCCCATTTCGGCTCACTTCACTGGCTAACAGCCACTCAGACCACCTTCCAGTTTCACCGCAATGCCTCGACAGTAAGTGGAATAACACTGTGTCAAACGACTTCTCCTGTGCATGCATGCTGCAATGTGTGCCTCTAAAAGACAAACTCTGAATGTCATAAATAAAGTGGTTTCATTTTATGTTTGCCATAATCCTCAAGAGGAAGAAGCAAAAAGCTGGCACAGTATAGTCAATCAGAACAAATTCATGCCCACCATTTTAGAACTCAAGAGCGGGATATTTCCTGCCTGTTTGACTCTTTACAAAAGCACACTAAGTATCGAGCAAATTGCCCTTTTCCCCCTGCCAACAATGTGAGAATGTGAAATATCAAAAGTCCCCCCAAATAAATGCTGAAAACGGTCTTCTCCTGGCTGTGGGGATTATGAATGAATTTCATGTTCTTCTTACGACTTCTACATGGGTTTCAGTGGCTTCATGTTGAGTCCAAAACTGTGTTCTCTTAAAATGCGCTTCAACACCAATCCTCGTGCAAAATGGAGCCCACTGGCAATGTTACCACTTAAGCCTCTTCTCAAAGCCAGGGGAAAGCACTACAAGGCACTGGCTCCGGATGGAGTCACACTGACAAGAAACTTGTTATGAATCGCAGGTTATAGAAAGCTGCATGGAAAACGAGGGACTAATGAGGAACCTCTGTCTCTTTAATAGTAGGTTTCACTCTGTCGCACTAGGCAGGTCTACCACTGATCTACCACTGGTCTGTTTTTAATGAAACACCTTTGTAACCTATACTCATCTGACTGACTTACTGATGTGCTCAGATGTAACTGAAACCACCAGCAGGTCTAGTGTAATAGTGTAGTTAGCATGCTATTTAAAGAGAAAAGTATTTGGTACAGGTTCAATTGTCATTTAGGAAAAGTTCTTTTGGAGAAAATAGTGTAACTCCAGTTGTGTTGTTCCATTAACTGGTGCTTTAAAGACACAGTACTAATGACAAACCAAGCCTTTAAGCCTCTTTTAGTAATGCATCTCTTCCTGTTTGTGTGTCTTTGCTGTCAAATCTGTTTGCATCTCACAGCCAAAATGTGTCCAACAAAACAAATGATGTGATACAAAGATGACGAGGACAGTTGGAGTACACTGTGAAGTTGAAGGAAATGTGTACACATAGGCTAAACAATTAAAAGGAATTATTCATAACTAGATCTAGATTTGCATGATTTTGACATTTGTTTGTGTCTGAAAGTTAAATATGGATCATTTTTGTGGGGGAAATAATAAACATGTTTTGCATAGAATTCAAACAGTAATGGAAAAGTATCATTTCTGTAATGAATTCATTCATTTTCAAAAAGGTGGAAGAGATTTCATTTGAGCCATCTGGTCTAAGGAGATACAAATCTCACCTTTTAGGACTACTGTCTGTTTTCCTTAAGGAGGCACTATTGGGCGGAAACAATAATTCAGAAAAGATAAGAAAAGTAGTGATACCTTTGGGTCATTTTGTTCTGTCTCTGTGTGACTTTTACAGTCAACACAGCCTAACAGTGTGGTTTATTGGACACCTGTGAACTAGGATGTTCCCGTTCTGTGTGTGCAAAATCATAAAAATGTGATCAACTTTGCAGGAGAAACAGTAAAGAATACAGTGAAGATTTGCAAAACGAATTGTTGATGGAAGAAAAAAACATGTTTATTTCAATTTTTATTTTTATTTTTATTTTTATTGAGAACGCTATGGGAGATATGGGAGCACTATCCGTTCTGCAGAGACACACTGTAGGTGGTCCAAAGGCAGAGATCTTCAACTGAAAGTTATTTGTTGTGTAATTCTACCTCTTCACTGACTATAAAAATATTTCCGATATGACGTCGGTCTTCTCAAAAGATCATGGCCTCAGATTGCTTACACGAATGGAAAATGAAAAATAGATTAAACAATCCTCATTCCTGCATCCTCTTCCAAAAAAAAAACCCAGCTTGGTTATATTTTCACAACAGTGACAGCTGGGTGTGTCTGAGCATGTGTGTGTGCATGGATGTGTGTGTGTGTGTGTGTGTGGACTACCGAGGCAGGTAATCTGTGGAAATGTTGTAATCAACGAGATGATGAGGAACATGCTCACGGGACCTATAGGCTTATCAAAACATATTAACAACGCCACAGTCCAGAGCTGATGGACTGGCAGGCCTGGTTTCACTCCTTTGACACACGCACAGGAGGTGCCTACACACACGTTCACATATCTTCACACCTTTTGTTCATCGCATTTACTGCTGACAATATACCAGCTGCCATTCAGCTATGAAAGAGAAAGAAAGGTTGCCTATAGCTAGCAAGGTAATGTGTTATCACTGCAAAAATACTGACATAGCTAACTAGACAGACAGACAGACAGATGGATAAAGTTAGTCATACCTGGTGCTCCACACACACTGCTCAAAGGGCTGGTTAACAGGACAATCAAGGGCAGCAGCAGACCCCTCAGGGGAGCGGGGCAAATGCGGAGCCCCAGGTTAGGCCTCCTGGTCTGGACTAGAACTCCACCTGTCCCGGACAGAGGCATGGCACCACCGTGGGTTGGTTGGGCGATGACGGAGATACAGGTTGGGCTTCACTCAACAAGGGTGGGCACTCTGCAGACACATACAAAAAAACAACAACAACAACAACATGAAGGTCAGCTGAAACCAGTGAAAGGCATGTCTCCTCCACCTCTGATTCATCGTGTGCCGCCTTGAGAGCGGCGGCTGAAATGTCAGCGCATCATGAGGGGAGAGGGAAAGCATACAATAATTCATATGTAGAGAGAACATCCTCATGAAGAAAATTTAAGACAAATTCATGCTAATGCAGGATTAGGTCTTTTGATTTAGCCAGAGCACTTGCTTTGGGATTAACAGCTCAAGCAGGCCAAGCTCTGGCTGAACTAATACCAGAACAATGGAGCCACTGCTCAACAACTAAGACAAGAAACAGACCAAAATAGTTTTCTGCGTACTGCCTCTGCATTAATAAGAATCCTTTTTCTAGTGAGCCGTGAAATGAGCCGCAATGGGACATTTTTAAGAGGTTTTTTTTTTTTTTGTCCTCAGACGTCCTAATAATTTCATTTAACTTTAGCTTTGGCCTAATTCCTTTTTAGCGTTCAGTATTTTTACTGTTCTGGTGGCATGTAAAAGAGTTAATGCAATAATACATCTACAGACCAAAGAAGGCAAAACACTTAAACAGAGAGGATCGAGGGGTCGGTAGGAATGCGGCAAAATTCTATAAAACCAAATGTATCAGAAAGTGCTGGTTTAATAGATGTTGCCCCTCTTGTTAATCCCTAGCCTTGGGGGGGGGGGGGGGGGGATCTCGCTCAGTATTTTTGCTCTCTTTCCTCACATAACACATACGATGCCGCACATATCTGGAAGTCTGAACATAATTCAGCTCTGTCTGCTGTGCAGAAGCTCCCTGTCTGGCATTCAATAACTCCTTAGTCCTATCGAGCTCTGCCGACCCCCACCCCTCTGCCCGATGGTGTCAGAACGCAGGTGGAGAAGCCAAATGAGAAGGGAGCCTTTGTTAACCTGTCATATATCTACACAAATTCACGTCTCTCCCCTCAAGTACCAGCACAGGATAACATATATGCTCTCGGGGGACACATAATATGTATTCACAGGTGACAGGCCACATTGTGATCGGCACATAAATATGTGCAAACACCCGTGAGCGCACTTTCACCCTGACATCCCCGATACAGGGGCAGAAATGGAGTAGTAGTGGGGAGATGGGGCCGACCCTTCCTTTTACGACCTACCCTTTACTAAATGCAAGAGGCATATCTGGTGAGATACATATTCAAAGACTCCTCCAGCCACTTATTGAGCTAATGACCTGCTCAAACACATTACCGTCTGCCGGCTCCTACACTAAAAATAGCTCATCTGAAAACATGGCCGCCTATCTGATAGTGGCTCGTTTTCGCACCGCTTTACCCTCGTCTTATCAAGCGCCTCGTAATAGACGTTGAATAGAAAAGCTTTCAGCGTCCCCTTTTTTCAATTGAACAATGTGATAAGAAAAATCAGATCAGGGCTCATTCAAGCACCATTGGCAGCATGTTAAGTAAATTCTCCTCTTACGGAAACTCAATTTGCCGCTTTTAATCTAACTAGGAGGACTGCTCAGCGCGGAGAGCCACGCGGCCACTGAAACGTTAGGTACTCCTCGTATGTTGCAGTGTCTGCTTCCTGTGTCCTGTGTGGTGGATTTGCTGGGGCCTTCATACCTCTGTGTGACCTCAGTCTCACCCTATCTATCACTCACTTCATCCACCCCTCCCCGTTGTCTATCACCTGCTGACAAAGCCCTCTCTACCTCTACCTCCACCATAGACGCTCACCCTATACGTAATCCTTAATCTTACCCATCTACTTTCATCCGCTTCCTCCCCTCTCCCCTCTCCTCTCCACTCTCCTCCTCGACTCCCTCGTTTGGTAACCTCTTCTGTCTGGATGCCATCTCCTCCCTGGCACCTTGTCATTCATCTTCTCTTTCTATACACACTCTAACCCCTGCTTGTATACCAAATCCTCTTCCTCTCCCCCCAGCTGCCCCATAGCCGGCTGCTCCAGCTGTTGTTGGTCCATTGACACAGTTCAAACAAAAGGGCTTCGAGCATCCCACAGCTGTGAATGTTTGAAGGAGCGAGCCAAAAAGAGATACGGATGCAGCAGCGGACCAGGCCGGTCTGGGCACGTCTTGCGCTTGTGCTAATGGTATTTAACGCTTTCCAGCCACGCTCCTCCCTCTCCGCAAATGTAAATAGACAACAGCCATGCCCTCGTGCTCGTCGCAGAAGTAGAATTAAAAGGCGTAACCATTGTGAGCGTGAATATTCCCATGACTCAGACCTACCTACTGCCTCTACAGCCCCCACACGGATATGACAACCTGCTCTCCCCCCGATCATCTGGCTCAGCATCCGAAGGCAGCAGGCGTTGGTCTTATTGCCTTTTCAGCGTGACAACACAGATGGTCAGCCAGACAGATAGATTGATGGGGGTACATGTGCTATTTATTGCGAGGAGGCTGATAATGACACCATAGCTCAGGTGGTGAAATGTACACCGGTTATTGTGCTCCATCAGGCTGATGAAATAACAATGTTTAGGTGGCATCCAACCTGCCCCTGCTCCGCTGGGTCCCTTGGAAGATGACATGTTTTGTTTTTCTCACCTCACCCACCCCCCCCTCCCCCCTTTACCCATCATGCCTTTCACCACAAGTGGGTTGAGATGGTCTCACAGGGCCTGTCTCCATGACAACGAGTTACGATGGAAAGACCAGATCTGTTTCCTGCTAGCAGTGAGAAGGTACACCTGATAGGAGGCGTGTGTTCTTTTTATGTCTTTAAGCTTTAATACTTGCTGTGAGCAAATGTGTGTTATGGTGCTTGGGGGGGACCCGGCAGAAGAAAAAGAGTTCAGAAAACATACTTTTTTTATTTATATTTAAGGGAAACACAACGGGAGGAAAACCTAAACCCAGCCTATGGCTGTGCAGTGCACCACAAAGCTTTTTAGGGTTTGACCAATAAAATTACATCCACTGTCATCTGCCTTCTTCTACATTTTTACCAATGATTCTGAACTTATAGCATACACACATATATATTTTTGTATTAAATTATGTACGGCTTTGTGAGCCAGCTTAGAGAGGAAAAGTTTGTTGTAGGGGCCGTAGATTGCAAGAGGACACAAGGAAGGGCTGGGACTGATATTACCTCACGTTTCCTATGACCCTGGAACCTGTAGGCACACTACTCTCACAAATAGCATGCACACACACACACCCACACACACACACACACACACACACGCACACACACAAACATGGCAGATGGCAAAGCATCATGGGGGAGATTGGCACTCACTCTCTCACACGTCCCTTCTCACTCTTTTAAACACACAGCCCACAGACACACAAATATACAGACACACAAACACACACGCATGAACACACACACACACACACGTTGAGGATCAGAGGCACAGGATGGAGCACGGCTTACTGCAGGCATGAGCTGCACCTCCCCGGTTACATTTTTAGCAGTGAAAATAAACTATTTGAGGCTCCTCTCTGACAAGAAAACACACCTGTCACTCAAATACTGCGATTCTTTGCCCTGAATATAAATGAATCAGGAGACTTGGGCGCTTCAACTAAAACTCTATCAGTCTTAATGCTGCAGGATGCTGAAATTAAACTATGGATCCCCGATACAGTAAACATCCAAACAATGTTATCATGGGAAGCATCGACAAATAGCAATAAGATTCCCAAGCGGAGGCAACATCACTGATCTGAAGCTATAATCAAGGTTGCTGCTGGATTTTCACACTGCTGAGAGCAAATATGACTTAAACAGCAATCTCACACCAATCCTGCAGGTACGAAAGGAAAGCCCATCTAGTTCATTATTATGTGTTTCATGATCAAGCAGTATACCGCCGACACAATTTCTCATTCATCAATTATTCTAGCTATATATTCATTCATATCATATTTATGATCATTATCAGTAATTCTTTAGTTTGACTAATTGATTACTTGATTATTTTTTCAATTCATGTCACTTTAAATATAACAATTTGGGGGGTTTGACTGTTGGTCAAAAAGGCCATTTTAAGACATTACTCTGAACTGTGGTAAATTGAGATTTGCAATTCTCCTCACTGCATTATTAATTACTAAACTAAATTATGAATAAAATGACTAATTACACACTAAATCATTAGCTAACACAAAAAATAATAGCTTAGTTGATTACAAAAATGAATAATAAAGTTGACATACCAAGGTGTATTTTCTTGTGAAATAAAAAATGAATCCATTCTTAGGTGTGTTTAGCTGACTCTTAGCCTTATGGCATGTGTTATTTGTTTTTAGTACGGTTTAATCTGGGTTTTTTTGCGTTGTATTTTAATGCTGCGGTCTCGGCCAGGTCTCTCTTGCAAAACAGGTTTCCAACCTCAATGAGACTTACTTGGTTAATTAAAGGTTAAATAAATGAATACATAAATAATAATAATATTTGTTTTATCTATATTCATCTAACAAAACATGTTTTTATTTTCATGTTTGAAATAGAGGGAGAATACTTTATTGGATTGATGAAATCATATTCATTTATTTATTTGTATTCATTATTTCTTTCAGTCATAGATGGAAGTATGAGGTAAGTAAGTATGAGGTAAGTAAGTACAGACTTACTTTAGGTCTATTTGTATATCGGAAGGTTTTAAAATTCCTTTTCTTTAAAGAGCTGTGCATTTTCCATTTCCCTTTTTTGATGAAAGTGTATGGAGATATTCAGGTATCGTGGAGTGTGTGTCTCTGTCTCATATGTCCCCTGTGTCTTCAGTGGGACGTTTGCTTTCATACTTTATTATGTGATCTTCAGAAAACCAGCATGATTTTCTTATTATCGTGAAATAATGATATCCGAGTGATAAAAATAGCTTTCCTGGAATAATCTGAAAAAACAGAATTGAAAAATTGTATCCACCCACGTCCTCTCTCTGGCTTTCTCTGGCAGGGAGCATGAGTTCTGCTTGAGGCCAATATTTAATTAACTGACCCTCCTGTCTAATCCTACCAAGAAGTGAAGGAGCTATCAGCCTTTCACACTGCACACCAATAGAATCACACGCCAGCACTACCAGTATTTCTGACCATTTCTGCGGTTAGATCGCTCAAAGCCCCTAAAACCTTCTGGATGTGCTTCAGTTTTTGTTCATCACAACCCCATTTCATAGCCAAGAAAACATGGATTTGTGATTGAGGAACAAAGGGACGGCTGGTGAGAGAAGCGTGACTGAAATCGTCCCCCCTCCCCGATCCTAATGTGCAAAAATAACCAAACTAAGTTTCTCTTTGACCTCAATCTCTGCATGTCTAGGACATCGCAAAGCGGCTGCAGCCCAACAATAGTGCTGCAAATGTGCACCCACGCATCTTAAAGGGGCTCCAAGGTCAAACAAACCAACGCAGCTAGAAAGAGGCATCCAGTAATGGATGCATTGGCCTCGTGTGAGCCCAGCAACAGATGGACTGGCTCCCGATAAGCAGGAAATGTATTACCCAAATGGTATAAAAGTATAGGGCAGATTATCGGAGGGGATCAGAACAGAGGGAATCTAGTAAAGGTCTTTATAGGCGTGAAGTGAAGAGAAAGTCACAGTGTTGCTGGGATGAAGAGTCAGCTTCAGTAAATCTTTATATTTCCTTTAAATTAGATATTGTAATATCATTAAATATGGCCATATTATTATTAGAACAAATTGTACTACAATGTTGGCTTAAGTTACATTCATTTACAGTACATTATTCTCTAACCATTATTTCAACAACTAATGGTCCTTTAATTAATCTCTAATGTAATGCCACCTGTTTTTTGAGGTGTTACGTTCGCGTACCAACTGCTTCTGCTTACCTTAGCAAAATGTAAACTAAATGTAAAAGCAATTTTGAAAAGGGATAAGAAAAGCATATTATATATAGCTATAAATACTTTCAAATCTTAAAGATATTGCTTTGAAAACACGAGCTAAATCTGCCTGGTAAACAAGCTGAATGTTGTTTATAATATTTACATTTCTTTAACAGCGGTGAGAAAGGTATGGAGTTATGTAGCAGTCAGTGTGAATGTGCCCACAATCTATATGCTTTAACGTGTCCCAAATTTGGTTGAAAAGGGAGCTATGCGTCACACTGCTGGGTGAAATCCTCACAGCTTCTATTACCACAATTTTCATGCTTTGAAATAAGTTGAAGGATTACTTTCTCCTCCATGAGCTGAGTCAATTTTTCAACCCCTTAGGCTCATAAACCTCTTTCAAACCCCCTTTGGGGTAATGCCAAAAATGCAATGTCATCCAGCACAGACATGGCTGGGGTTTTGTTTTCTGACAAAAAAAAAAATCGACAATTTGCAGATACAGTTTCACCTGACAGGTGAAGGTTTCACCACGTATAAACACCTACGCAACGTACTTCACACCAATTGAAACGACGACTCAGAGCTCCCAAAACATATTTCGTAATTTCTTTCGGCAACCTCTCTCTCCCTGTTGCTTGCTCCTCAGAGGCAGCCGATCTCTTGTGCAGCGACTCATTACGCAGGCTGATGGTTGAGTCCTTGTCAACTCACTGTCCAATTAACATATCTAAGGCTGGCACAGACTCTTATCCTGGCAGGAGAGAGAGAGAACTGTATTTACATACTGATGTCCACATAGTTATGCACTTGCATGTACATCCCTAATTGTTACACAGACACATGAGAGAAGAGGCATTGTGTAAAGGACACGATTGCAGGGCCGTTCCCCAATTCAAATGTAAGCCCCACCTTTGCGTCTTTGCATAAATCTAATGTCTGTCTATCTATCTATCTGTCTGTCTGTCTGTCTGTCTGTCTGTCTGTCTGTCTGTCTGTCTGTCTGTCTGTCTGTCTGTCTGTCGTCCGTCCGTCCGTCCATCCGTCTATCTATCTATCTTATCTGTCTGTCTGTCTGCTTCACCATCATTTCTCAATAAAATGAATGATTAAAATTCCATGGAGCAGTGCACACACACACACACACACACACACACACACACACACACACACACACACACACACACACACACAGGAAAGCGCGGTGTGTCTTGTCAGCCACAGACACCTCAGCCAATTAGTGAGCTTCTCCTGGAGCAGGATAAGGCTCCATGACAACAGAGAATACCTTCATCTTCCTGGACGTCTTTGTCATCATCCCTATCCATCAACATATTTCAATTGCGCTTCATTAATGAGACATGCCAGCCATTTTTACCCTCCCTTTTCCTGCTGTTTAGCAAAAACCTACAGATCAGTCAGGAAACAAAGATGGGTGGGTGTAAAGCAGATTTCGGGGCTTGTTGATAAGCTCGTCTTGAGAGTGATAACGGGAGCCTTGAGTGCTCTGTAAATAGATTTCAAATGGATACGTCCTTTAATTGATTCATAAAATGAATAGCATCCTTTTTGCAACAGACATTTGAAATACCAACGTACGACAGGCACAACACTGCCCCCGTTCACTGTTGCCCACCGGTGTGCATCAATCTTGGGAGTAACGCTTTATTCGTTCTTTGTTTGTGTAAAATATCTCCAGCCCCTTTGGGAGGTTGCTTATTAATTTTCTGGAGACACACTGCTGTGTTTGCCCATGATCCAATTTTCTCCTGTGTATTTGTGCTGTCATGGTATCACCTGTCTGGATTGGTCACGTGATATGTCGTCAGCTGAGGGCTCATTAACTCACAACTGCAACACTGTTCTGCAACAATACTGAGACCACCTATAGACATAACACACATCTCACACCACTTACTGTTTGGTACATGGCGTTTAGTAAAGCCTATGAAATAAAAGTTGATTACCAACAACTTGAATGATCATTAACCTGAAGAATTCACTGCTGAATAGAAATGATTTCTGAGGCTGCATGTGTGCGCTGGTGAACAAATCCCATTTAGGTGCTACAAAACAGACCAGCCTTCGCAGCTCTGTCACTAACCAGCCATCGCATGACTTCCTGATGGAGATGAGATTTGTGTCGCCAAATGAATTTCTCCTTGAGGGACGATAAAGTTGTGAATAGAATTGAAAACCAGAGTAATGGGGTAGAAAAACTGCATTTGTCCTCCGTCTCATTGCTGGAATCAGAGGGAGAGCGCGTCTCGGTAAGTGAAGAGATGAAATGCTTGTCAACGGTAACAGACTTGCGCACGGATGCTCTCCACCAATGACTAGCCATTACTCTCACCTCCGTCAAACAAATACTTCATCCAACCTGGCACCCTTCAGCGCCGCGGAGACAGAGTAATCATGAAATGCCACAAACAAATGTGAGGCTGCATTCAAGAGACATGTCAACCAGTCCCCACTATCCCCACACACACACACACACACACACAAACATGTCACAGACTGCCGGATGAAAGAGGCTAATCTTCTAGCTTTTAAGTTTTCTATCCGTGAGCTGTGGTGATGGGACAGAGCTGTACGTTTCCTGGACGTTGTCCCTTTTCCATCCTGCTTGGTAAAGGTCTTTAGCAGAACTGTTGCACTGATGCAATAAAGATGTTCTTTCACTAACTGGCATATGGAGGCGTGTGCCAAAACCTTCTCCTTTTCTTGCTTCTGCAGAGCTGACTACAACACATGGTGCACTTTCGGATTCGGATAGGCGGCAGAGGCAGCGGGTCTATTTGTTAGAATATTTAAAAATGTAAACTGACCTGTAAGACCTGTTTAAACAAGACCACGGCCATTCTAGCGGCTCTGTGAGGCTTTACTGAGCAAAAAAACGCTAACATCAGTATGCTCACAGCGACGACGCTAACATGCTGATGTCAAGCACGTATAATGTTAGCTGAGTGCATATGCATGCTAACACTTGCTAATTAGCTGATGATGGCGCTAGATGAAAAGTGAAGGTGTCGCCAAAGTGATTCATCCTGAGGAGGAAATTAATGTCTGTTAAAAAAAAATGTACAGCAATCCATCCAATAGGCCAACCCACTAACTAGCATTGCCCTAGAGAGAAAAAAGAAAAAATCATCTGTTGTCTTTTGCCACACAACATATAACATATAGTGATGTAATAATCTGGACCTGATAATAAGATAATAACAACACGTATTAGACACAGAGATACAATGTTACCGTCTACATTAGTATTCATCCCACTCAATAAAGCAACTCTAAATTCAATTCTTATTTCATATGTCGCAGGATCTCAAAAATATGTTGGCACCCATCCAGCCCAAATGAATTCATCCAGCTCTCTATGCATGGAGGAGTTTTTCACTCCAAGAGTTGAAAACACTCTTGAGGTCTTGTCAAGCGCTTCAGGCAAGGTGCATATTCCAGGATTTTGAACATTTATTGGCGGCTAACTGTCCACTTCAAAAGTAGACGGTGCCCGCTCTTTCTCCAAGTTCTGATCAGGCAGTTTGTCTTCTGCTTTGTCAGCCATCTTGTCAGTCAGCCCCTCCGCTCCTAATGACTCCTGTCAGTCAGGGATGTAACTGTCAAACCGAGTCAATGGCTGCTCTTCCCACTCCTCATCATTGGATAATGAGCCGTGTACATCAACACATTTAGCCATTTTCAGTGCAAATGTCAGCAGAACAACATGTTCCCTGTCATGCAATGAGCAGAAACTTTTTCTGCAGAGAAAGAGACTCTGTCACATTTAAGCAGAAAAAGACGACGGTGAAACGTTGTTCAGGAGGAGCAGAAGGAGTTAGCTGTTGAAGTAGAGAGGAGGGCTGACGGAGGACAGCGAGGCAGCGGCAGCAGCAACGGAGAGATGATGCCCTCCTTTGCATAAGGGAGGAGAGGAGGATGGGGGAGGGGAGAGAAGGAAGGTGAAGATGTCTTCAGACGTGGCAGTTGTGATGAAAAGAGAGGCGAACGACTGGAGACAAGAGGTGGAGAAGAGGAGGAGTGTGTGTGTGTGTGTGTGTGGGTGGGGGGGGGGGGGGTGGGTTGCATTATTCATCCCTGCTGACCCATCAGAATCTCTGATTCATGTGGAGAAGCGCATCAGTCAAGTCACAGCCGATCTCTTTGCCTTCACTCATGTGCACACACGGAAGCACAGACACACGATGAACACACACATCATCGCAAATGATCTCCTGGTTAAAAATAATAATGATGGGCCTGGTTTGCTTTGGAGAGCGTCAACAACAAAACTGAGATTGCTTTTTGCACAACAAGGTTATAGCGGAGTTTCTATCTGTTCTAGTATTATGTTTCAATGAATAAATGAGCTGTCTACATCCCAACCAGTCAAAGTTAAGCTAAAATGTAGGCGGACATACCCATAAACAAACACGTGTGCTAGGTCTGGATGATGGATTTCTTAAATCGTTTTGCACATAACTTTTAGAGTTTTTTCTTAAATTGAATGACGATGAACCGATGATAATATATTATCATATTGTAAGTAGTATTAGTGTATTTTTTTTTAACAAAACTCTGTTGTCTACATTATCTATGTAAAATGTATTTGTCACACACATCGTAATTTAATGATACAAGACATTGTAAATGGAAGCTGACACAACGATATGTAAATGTTTAACGGTTATTTGATGATGCACATATTCATTATTTGTTGTGAGTATAGTTATGCATTTGTATCATGAAATGTGATATTAATTAGAGCAATAGGATTGTGTTATATGTGATTGTTGTTCATTTACTGTGTGTTCCCATAGCAATCATATATATTAGGGCTGGCGGATATGGTTGAAATCAGTATTATAAGAGATTTGTTCAATGTCAATATACATTATTAAATAGCTAATGTATGTCAGTCACACATAAATTATCAGAGTGATGTTAAGTGCAATGAACGGACAGTAAAGACAAAACCCTTCACAGGAAACTTAAAAACCTTCTTTCGTAACATTCATAAATAAAACATAGTCTGACTTATTCATTTGACCACCTGAATTTTGTAAAACAATAAAACCATATTCTATCTATCATACATCATAATATGATTCCACAGACATTTCATAATAGTGCTTTGCCCTATGGGGATGATGAGACTACCCTGATTAAAACAAAGGTTAAATTAATAAATAAACGTTATCATTTTACTGCACATCCTGGATCCTCCGTTGCTCATCCTAATGTTTATTTTTTCCACCAATTGAAGTAATTCTTTGTTTGTTTGTTTTTTTAAAGGTCGAAAGACAGAAAGTATCTTTTTTCTCTTTGGGCTATATGAATAAAATTGACTTGACTTGACATACGTTTGCATATTTTAAATGGGACTCGGATGAAAGCTGTAAAGTTATCAAGAAATACATATTTCAATATTCTTCTTAATATTGTTACAACATCAAACCTATTGCCCAGACCTAATGGGTTCATTCTGCATGCTGTATGCATTGTTTTCAACAGCTCCAGAATAAACAAGTAGAGAAGCGGAGCAGACAGAGTGCTCACTGTTTGGATGGCTTCGAAAAGGTCAATTAATATCAATGGCGAGACAACAACAAAGTTTCTCTCTGCTTGTAATACAGGTGGCTACGCTCCAAGCATCAAAGTCTCCCTCCTTCCAGCTGACTGGTGCAACAAAGCTAGAGGAGAGCTTCTGACAAAACCCATGGATGGGTATAACATTTAACACAAGGGAGGAAAGTAGAGAGGGGAGCAGTTAGGATAATGCTGCTGCAGAGAATCTGGGAATAAGACTTCAATGAGGCCTTTGACGTGAAACCAAAGCTGCTCCACTGGGAGCGCATGTCATCCGGCATATTCAAGTGTGGATGGATCTTACGGTGGCATCTGCTTGGAAGGAGCAAGAAACCATTGAGGCCTATGGTTGAACCCTGTGAAAAGCTATTTAAGGGAGTACATGCTATCACTCATTCCATAAGCTACCGCTCCTAACAGTGTCGAGATGAATACCTGTGGGGCCGAGCATCCCTCGGCTCACGGAGGAGCGTATTTGATCTGTTTCCCAGAGACCGAGACAGACCGAGGAAAGAGATGAATAATTCTGCCTTCATATACTGACTTTTCCCAGTCAAGAGAATGCAAACATCTAGATAGCAGGCCCTCTCGTGAAGGTGGAGTGCCTTGTGTTTTTGTTCTGTCAGGCAGGGAGGCGAGGTGGAAAGACAAGGAAAAAAAATGGCAACTGCTAAAGAGAGGAATCCATGTGTATAAATGACTGATTAAAATAATTAGGGATGTGGAAATGGTCTGGAACAATAACCAGCAAACGCACGGTGCCCCCGGGGAAAATGTCCCATCTGTGTGTGGGGAGGAAGACCTCCCTCGGATTTACCCCACGACAGAGCAATTTTCCTGTTTACACAGGCCACGTAGCGGAAATACAGAAAACCTAAACAGACATTTGGAGTATACATGATTAAATCCCGAACAAGCAATAGCCCTAGGAAAATGTGTCAGGATGAATCGATGTATCATTAAAGTACACTCTGCCTGCACGCATGAGTGGCTGCTTTAACTGCAAATCCAACTGTGTATAATTATAGACATATGAGAGGTCTATGGACTACAAAAGATCTGTGCAGATGGGCTTGTTTTAAGTAACGCTTGGGAGTAGCAGATGCAGCAGCCACTCTATTGTCTAGAGTCTGGTTAAATAAGTCCATTTGCCTTGCCACCTGGTGCCTTCCATACCAGAAAAATCTCTCTAATATTAGAATAATAGCACATACGGGTTATTAATATGCCTGTGATAGCCCACTCAGAAGTGTTAAGTATGACATTATCATAATGGGATTTCTACTTCGCTGTGGCATCTTTGTAATGCCACGGTGCTGATAACAGGACTTAGAGCTTCCTCCTTTTTAAATAGCCTTGACAAATCTATAGGATGCATTTGCTGTATTTATTTATTTTTTTCCACGAGGGTTCCGTTCTACAATGCTATTACATGTTTTTTTTTCTTTTTCTTTTTTGAGACTTAAAAAAATAGGACTTTACACCCAGACTCATTGTACCTGGAGAGTGCTTTAATAAAGGGCCATCAGAAAATTGCACTTTAAATGAGAGCGGATGGGGAACAAAGGCTTTGCCAGTCTGCCCCGGTCCCTCATGCTGCCCAGCCGACAATAAGGAGGGGGGGGTGAAGGGGGACGCGCACTCACAGCGTTGTCGCCAACCAGCCTGCTCTGCACAACACCTCGGTCTGATTTTCACCCAAAGTCTCAAGTGATGCTGAGATGAAAGAGGAACCAAAAAAAAAAATGCAAAGAAGACTCCCGGCCCCTGAGGTAGCTATAGACAAACGGGGAAATGTCCCCCCCCGGCATGGATACACACGTATTACTTTTCAAAAAGGCTGAAAACAACCCGTGTGGGTGGGGTGCACGGCGGCACACATTAAACAGTGTGAAGGAAGAAGGATGCTGGTTACCTTGGTAGGTAGTGCTCCGTCTTCTCTGCTGTCTGGTGGATTCATGTGGGTGGATTTGCAGCTGGAAGCTTCCTCGGAAACAGCACGGATGAATGTAATCCAGAGGCAGCGGAGCTCCGCTCGGAGAAAGGTCTGCCTTTGTGGGGGGTTGATGCATGCACGCGCATCGCCGGAGTCTCCCTTCACTGTCCTGGCTGTCGACCGACCTCTCGGGAACGCAGCGGGGTCACGGGCTGCTCCTCAGCCCTTCTTGTCGGGAGAGCATAGCCGGTCGGGCGGCCTCAGATACTGCTGGTTGATGTCATTGATACTCCCTGCCTTCTTCCTTAATGCCCTCCTCCTTCCCTCCCCTCTCCTCTCCTCTCCTCTCCGCCCCCTCCCCGCTCTATCTCTCTCTCTCTCTCTCTCTCTCTCTCTCAAACACACACCGGAGCTCTCCCCCTCCCTCCAACACATGACGTGATGCAGGCAAGATCTCCAATAGCAACCGTATCCCCCATCACCCCTATTACCCCCGTTTCCATCCCACGCACCCCCCCCTCAACCCTCCTCCCCCAACTCTGGCTGGACCGCTGACTGGTGCAAAAGAAGTGGCTGCTGAGGTTGGTCCTGTATTGGTGACAGATTTTTCCTCTGTGCTTCCCAGGGGCCAAAACGAAGATAAGCACCTTGAAACCCCTAGATTCCCACATAATATAGTATCTAATTATAGCTGCTGGCAGGAAGTCAGAGTCAGAGCCCAGTATCAGCTCCTCCAGAGCAAAACTCCCTCACTAAATTACAGTTGGACACTTTAAAATATCACTGTGGGGCATTATGGGGATTTATTAATAACACCATGGGGGTAGCTACAAGAACATTGTATGAGATAATTTGTTGTTGAGGACCGATGCTAGGAGTTAATAACCTTACAGGTATTTGTTGTGCTCAGTATACGTGTATTAGTCTAATACAACAGCCCTGCAATAAACCAAACTTTCATGATTGTTATAATATTCAGTTTTTGTTGAAGCTGTTTTGGAAAAGTGTTGATTCAACTTCATGGTAGTTTTGTTAAATTGCACTGCGTTATAGCTTAGAGGTGTTTCTATATGCACCCCAAATACGTGCAATCAATCAAATTCCCCAATAAACAAAAACTTTTTGTCAGCGAGCAAAAAAAAAAAGCATCGCATGGAAACGGCTGCAGGCAAAGCCTCCAACGAAGGATGACCTGTACTACTGGAACAAAGGAACAGATTTCATGCTGTTTTCTTTTGCTTCGTGATATGAAAATGTTAAATACTGCAGACATGGGGCACATTTGCCTGATGTAACCCATCATGAACTGCAGAACCCTGAAAGACCCTGTTCTGGTACAATTATTGTATCAACCCACTTATTTTGCTTGAAAAAAACTATAAAAACAATAAATGAAATTGAAGAAACACATCAGCACTGTGCTTTTAAATTTTAAAATATGCTACATAGATGAACACAGGCTGTTGTTTTTTTAAGATTTGCTCTTATTTAGGTCACACAACAAGACAGAAACAACTGCCTCGAGGTCAAAATCTGAGGTGTTGGCGTGAAGGAGGCTTTGTTCTCACGTCTTCGCTGATCCCCGTGCAGCGCTCTGCAAACAGACTCAAGAGTAAATATCTGCCTGGATTTCTGTTCCTCCACATACACTACAGATGCATACTCAGCCCCGCCTAATAGCTTGGTAAAAAAAACATTCCCAACAACTCATTCTCTCTTTCTAGCTCTGACACGGACTGTTTGACGAAGTGTGAGTAAGAGAAAAAACGACTGTCATCACTTCTGATTGTATTTGGAAGCTGCAGTTTTTGAGTCCATGGTGCGGTCCTGAAGGGACAAAGGCTGGTTGACTTTCTTTGTTGCTAGTGACATCTAGTGGGAAGTTACTATTATGTGACGGTGCGTTCACTTGACATTGGAAACTAGGTCCATGAAAGACTCCTTCCCAGGATTTTTGTATGTTCCAACATTAACAATTGTGTCCGACTTTGACCTCTTGCCATCATAGGTCTATGTCTAAATGATTACCACAACCCCCTGGCACCCTTTACAGAAAGGTCAGAGGTCAGGTCAGCTATACAGTGCTCTTGGTTGTATGATCTTGTTCAGCGGGGTAGACACACGTTGTCCCAGTGACACGAACCCCTCTTTTAACAGCTGCCGTTTCTTTACTCGCTCTGCTAACATGACACCTGTCACATGTAGCACATCATCAATATTTAGGTGGAGCTATTCTTTCCAATCCCCATCTTTAAAACAAATTAGCTCATATTGCTTCTGTTTCCTGTCGGAATAATGCCGTCTCTGTTGTCTGTGTGCCGTCTCTGCCAGTCACCCGGCGACCTGCCTGACTGTATAGCGTTACAGTATTCCCATTTCCAGAGTTTAAGCTAGGGCAAAAGATCCCTAAAATTAGCAGGGTAAGTGCCCTGTCTCCAACGCTGCCCCGCAGCAGTGACGTTAATTGCACTCTATTTATACCGTAAGAGTGCAGGACTCAGAAAGATCAAGTTTCTGTTATGCTTTATTTCAGTGCCCTCAAGTTGATGTGAGCAGTGGAAAGCCCATGTTTGGTATAAAGAGCTGAATCAAGTGGGAAATGATTATTCTTTTTAAATATTCTGCTTATGTAACACTTTGTATGCGTTTTCCACTTTCAAAATAAGCAAATTTGATGTCCTTGGCTGGCTGGTAGGTTTTTTTTTAATGTCTTTTACGGAACCATTTCAATCCATCTAAATATGTAATGATGCGCTTTATGCAAATGTTGCCATTGTAAGCAACGGCACTCAAGCTTAAAGAACTAGTGACGAACCAGAGCAGAGGAATATAAATCATTTTCAATTTTAAGATAGTGCCTAGTTTTTAAATCACAAAAATAAATGTCCACATGTAGAAAAGACACAGCAAAACCTGAGATCACACACACACACACACACACAAACAGAATATGTTGCGATACTGAATTTTATTCAAGTATCTCCAACTCACTTTGTTCTCGAGTTATCATCGGTTAAAACGAATCAGTTGAGAAAGAGAAAGGCAGAGGCAGTTCATAGCCTGAATGCAAGTTGTCCATTTAGGATTTCAGAGCCTCTCAGTGTGCTTTTCAACTTGGTGGGTGCTTAGCACAGACAAGACAAATAACACATTCATGATAACACAAGAGCAACAAAAGAGAGACTATTAATAGTAAGACTAAGATGCAGGAATGGCCCGTCCATTTCTGTGCACTGCATCTGAGGTTAAAAGGGAAAATTCACTCCAAAAAGAGAATTGACACTTTGATTACGGACAGTTTCCCCATTGATACAAACCAGGGGCTTCAGCTCTGTGCTTCTCTTCACAATATGTCCAAGTTCTGCTGCTGCTGCTTCTTCGCCTGAGTGAAGTGGATATCCCTGTAGATGTTGGCGTCGCCCAGAACAGAGGAGGATGTATAGGCACACTTTAGGCTCTAGTTTGTAAATTGTTCATTCAGAGGCAGAAATGTTCAGAAAACATTCGTAGGACATAAATTAAATAGTAATGAAGAGAAACCAATTCATTGTCAACGAAGCGGCCCACAGGTCTGAGCCATTATCGTGTTAAGATAAGCATGTCAAATTGAATTGAATATTCCTGTGTAAAATCGGTTTATGTCGTGAATTTCTGCTTGAAAAACAGTGCCTCTGATTGGAATATCACATGTGTGGAGACTGCAGAGTGTTGGCCAAACAACGGTACCAGCTCTTTCTACTCATAGGGACACCACTCAAGCTTCTGATCTTCTTCATGTGCGTCTCCACTTTACTTCTGCTTATAGTTAGGAAGAGAATTAGTTGCTTTTCCCTTTGCCCCCAGTACAGGCTTGTAACAGAACATGGCTCCATGGCTGACATTTGGCACAGTAAATTCAAACACCTTCCCCTTTCAAAGAAACACAACAGATGGTTTACAGTAAGTGAAGTAGAGTCGGCTAAAAATGACCAGCAAAAGCAAGTTTGGGGTGGTTGAGTTTGTTCAAACTTTGTTCACTTCCTTTCTCAATGAATTTGCAAAACAACAAGTGAGCTACCCATATTCACTCATTTGCATGCATGTTATCTGGCTAGTTGGTTCAGATGCTTCCAGTTATACTAAAACTCATCTTTCATACAGCCCAGCCCCCGAACACGCGCACGCACCATCATACTGTAAGTCTCCTTTAAACTGGGACAAAAAGAAAAAAGGGAAAATGCATTAAAGTCTACATCAAGTCCCAACCGGCTCTGAATAGCAGTAGAAATCAACAATCCCTTTTCTATGTGACTTAATGTTAGAATGAGGCAACAACTGACCAGATCTCAGCCAGAGATTTTAGCTGGATGTTTATTGCTATATGGCGAGGTCTGACACAAGGTTGGCAGCAAAGCAGAGGCTAAAAAGGAGACAAAGATGAGGAGAATGGTGTGGAGATGGAGGTTTGTGACAGCTCACACTAAGGTACCGGGGACAACAGGAAGTGTAGTGCAGGGGGGGGGGGGGGGCAACCGGAAGTGTAGTGCAGGGGGGGGGGGGGACAACAGGAAGTGAAGTGTAGTGCAGAGGGGGGGTCGTCAGGGGACAGTGGTGGACGTCAGTGCAGTTCAATGAAAGCCTCCATCTCCTCAGAGATCAGTCCCCTGTAGGGCAGTCTGTGCTTCTCAATTGCACGCGCCGCCAGGCACTGAAGGGTGACATGGTTCAGTGGGTAGAGGGCCGGGTGCCCGCTGCTCTGCTCGTCCAGCAGCTCGTAGGCCGTCTTCCTCTGTGCATTCGTGGCGTCGAAGTGAGCCCCGGCCTTCATAAGTAGTGCCATAATCTCCGGACAGCCGTTGTTACTAGCGACGTGCAGAGGCGTATTGTTCTCGCTGTCGCGCGAGTCCACGTCGGCGCCGCACTCCAGGAGAAGCGCCGCCACCGCCTGGGAGGGGAAGCGGCCGACAGGGTAGCGGCCGACAGACGTGGTGTCCTTGTCTACGGCCATGTGGAGGGGGGTGAAGCCGCTCCGACCTCGAGGGTTCAGCTTCAGCAGACGGTACACCGTGTGCTTCTTCTGGTGCTCCTGCTCGGGGCTGCAGTCCAGCTTCTCCAGGAGAAAGATCAGGTGCAGGATGATGGAGAGAGCTTTGGTGAACTGAGGAGCCTCGGGAGGGTTGTCCCTCTGCGCCACAGCTCTCTCTACCTCCTTCACACTTTTCCCCAGCACAGTCATCAGATCGTGAAAGGTGACGCGCGTCGACAGGGTGCCTTTGGCCCGGTCTTGAAGAACAAAAGAGAAAAGCTCCGCAAAAGACAGGAAACTGGAGGCCGTCATGGGACTGAGAGGGTCCAGGTTGCTCTGCTGCATGTCTAAAGCATATTTCCAAAGGCTGATGCAGCGTTCGAAGTTGCCCGAGTCAGCATACACAGCTCCCCTGTAACGGATGTAATAAGAGGTGTCTGGGTGGGACGGCCCCAGGATGCGCTCTCGAACCAACAACGCCTGCATCCTCATTTCATCAGGGTCTGTGATCAAAGCTTCCAGTTCCTCTGCAGTGCTCACCTCCTGTGCACAGCCATAGGCAGGGATCGGAGGACCAGGCGGAGGCTTGGCCAGGGATCCGGCGTTGTCCCCTGGTTGCCTCAGCTCCATCGCCCTTCTCCAGTACCTCATCGCCCCCAAGAGATCCCGCTTCTTGTCCACAAAAGTGGCCCCGAGGAGTTCAAGTGCATCGACGCGTTCCTCCCTGGAGGTGCGAGGCTGGTGGGCGAGGTACTCCACGATGTTGGTGTGGCCCGTGACACTTGCAGCGAGGAGTGGGGTCATCCCGTATCCGTCCCTCTCCATGCGAGCGTTGCACTTCAGCAGCATCTTCATGATGTCCAGACTACCCGACTCCGCACAGTCGTGCAGCGCGGTGTTTCCCTTCACGCTCTTGCGGTTGACATCAGCACCACGGTCCAGCAGGAACTTGGCGATCTCCTTGTGGCCCTTGTAACAGGAGATCATGAGGCATGTGTGGCCGTGGCGGTTGGCTACCTCCATGTCGGCTCTGTGCTCCACCAGGTAGCGGACGATCTCCAGGTGGCCGTCAAAGCAGGCAGCTCGGAGCGGCGTTGAGTTAGTTAGCGTTGCGTTGTTCACGGAGGCGCCCTGTTTCAGCAGCGCCTTAACCACCGGGAGGTGACCGGCTGCCGAGGCTGCCCACAGCGGCGGAGCCCCCTCGATGGTCTCGCCATCAAAGTTAACCGCCCCCCCGAGTTCGACATTTGCTTTACAGTGTTCAAGGAGGTAGTCTACAACCTCTAGATGTCCGTATCGAGAGGCTACCAACAGAGGGGTGCCTCCCTGCGTTTTCTCCTCGGCTAAAGCATCCAGCTCCTCTGGAGTTTTGTTGCTCAGCAACTTCTGGATAAGTTTCAGCTTACCATCTCTGGCCGCGTTGAAAACCGCCGTCGGTATGTCCATTTTACAGGCTCTGTGCTGCCGCGCTGGGCACCGACCCCATAACCACTCGTTTATGGAAACAGTAGTGTTAAAAAGCAGAGAGCTGAACTCTTAGTTCGGACTCGGTTTCTAGCTCGCATCTTTCTGCCATTTTGAGGGTGCTGTCAAGATGGCGTGTGTGTGTTGTTTGACAGGTCTATCTTTACGATTGAAGCGAGGCATTGTGGGTGGAGTAGTTTTGATGGAACGCCTCCTCGGTAGAGCGTTGGGCTTTTGCACGTTGAAGAGAACTACATTTCCCACGCACCACGTGACTTGAATGACCTACCAGCTGATGGGTTCGTTTGTTATGGTTGTTCGGACCACCTCGGAGAGAGAGAGAGAGAGAGCCAGCTGATGACCGGCTCACAAAGCAAATGCACCAGTCAGTGCTCCATGGAAGTGGATACGTAATACCGCGTGTTACAGGAGAGAAATAGACAGTTGGTCGTAGAGAGAGGAATTCCTATATGGGCATCCCTGCAAACGACATTCAAACAATAACACAATAATGCTTGGTTACTTGGAAATCAATACATATATATATATATATATATATATATATATATATATATATATTCTTTTTTTTTTTTTTTTTTTAATAATTCTATTGGCTCCATATCTATATTGTATCGTTTTATCCCAAATATACATTTGAAACTCACATGACAAAGAGTGGCAGATAGAGACGATGCACTGATGTCTCACACAAAACAATGTTGTTTCTTTCCATGATGACAAAGGCAGATGTGTTTTGCTCATTTTACAGATTTGACCTTATTCCCATGACCAGAAAAGTGTGCCTTTGTGATACATTTTAAAGTCAGACTAAAAGCTATTAACTATACCAACTGTCATGTCAGATCATCATTATCAGTCTTGAGTCTAAAGTATACAGGCTGGAGGAAAGCTACAATCAACAACACAGTCAGAGGGCTTCTGAGGCCGCCTGCATCGTGAGCAAACATCATCTGCTCCAGACAGCACCAGGACTCTGCAGTCATGTCACATTAATAAAGTGAATAACAAGATGAAAAATACTCCTACACTGTATCCTGTGTTTGGTGCAGAGTGTTTTTGCAACTGGTAATATGGAAGTAATTAGTTTTCCTTGATGGTATACTGTGCAATTCAAATAGCATCCGGATAACTAATATATCGTCAGAACCCTGTTGTTAAAAAGGGGACGAGATACATATAACAAATAAAGTAAGTATATTTGGAAATAAGCTGGCAACATACAGTATATGACTGATCTGAACATCTTGAAGAGATCACGATACTCTATCCTCATGAGCAAAGCAAATGGCCAGAATATTGATTGAATATTGACATGCTCGATGCTGTGCATGAGCAATAGCCAGTGGAATGTTGGTATTGACTTTTTCTTCATCATCCCTCCTCCACAGTACAAAAAAATAATCCACTTACTTTCACATTCATAAATGCAGTGTGGCATATCGCAGCTGTTGATGAGAGTTGAGCAGTGAAGTAGGATTAGAATACCCTATGAATTCATTCAATAAGTTCACTTCTGGGGATTTGAAAACCGGAGTAATGACATGACACCTCTGCTTGCTGACAGCATCACAAAGATCAGGATGGCAGTCATTTTTATTTTTTTTCGGGAACCCAAAATCATCCTTGAACAAATTTACAATTTGTGTTCTTTTCATAGAATATAGAATGTATTCTTAAAACTAATTAGAATAGATAGATGGATTAAAACAATGTAACAGTGGTCGTGTGCAAAGGAACTTCAACATCAAACTACAGAAGAGTCAATTATTACTTTGCTGGCCGTCTAATAATGTGATACGGCATGATTCCTCTGTCAAAAAGCAGATGTACTCTTTTGTTAGCATGAGTGATTTGTGAATTTGAAAGTGCCCGGGTTGCATTTCAACTTTGGCAAAGCCTCTTCATCACCTCACTATCACAACGAGAGCTGTCCTGACTGCTCAAAGGAAAATGGCATAAAAACAAGCTCAATGTATCTACTGACAGAGTACTGTGTTAGGGTTTTTAAAAAACCCCGACATTTTAGTTTAATTAAATCTGTCACCCACCATCTGTCATTAGATTTGGATTATAAAATTTGCTTGATTCTGATTGGTGCACAGAAATATGCAACATCTACTTTTTCTAGATGAATCCTGCCCACTTCCAATCACTAAGAAGAGAGCAGAGACAAACAGAACAGACAGAAATATTTCATGTTAAAATGATCAAAACTGTTGCCAGGAAAATGTTTTCCGAGACTTTAATTAATATCATTGAAGAAAAAAAAGTTGATTATGGTTATAGGCTGATGTTTTGCTTGATTCAGAGAATATTAGATAATCACTCTTTAACAATTTGCCTCACCAATTCTACAAAGGGAAAAATAATTACATAATTGAACTATTTGTTTTTTCATCTAAGTTTGTGGCAAATACATTTTCTTTAATCTCACAGATGAGTGTGTCCCACATGGATGCTTGTTATGAATTATTTCGGTGCTTTATAAGCAAATGGAGCTGGCTGGGAAATAAGCGGGGGAGATTTTTCTCAGAGCCTTTACATTTTTTTATTAAATGTATTTTTCTTTCCTTTTCAGAGTCAGAGGAGCGCCTGTCCCCCAGAATGAAGAAAACATACCGGGTTTTCATCCTTTAAATTTGACAATATTGCTCGGGCACTGTGAGGCGTCAATCTGATGTTTCACCAGTAGAGGAGGCATAAGAGCCACACTTGGCTTATGCTCTTCATTGCTCAGTCGGACCATCACTGCATGCCTGGCAGATGTATTAGTGCAGACTCTAGGGAATGTTTTGTATTTCTCCTCCCTCAGCACAAATGCATTTGCATTTATCAACCCAGGTATTGAAAACATAAATCAAGATATAGCCTCAGTCTACAGATGAATTAGAGCAGAAGAGTGCGTGCCAACATTTGTTTCAGGAGCTAGGATTTTACCTCCTGCCATGCTTAATAACTATTTGAACGTCACTGGAGGACAGAACTGAATAGGGAACATGTTTTTTAAAATTAAACAGGGAGTTTGAATGCACAGAGAGACAATATTGCGTGCCAAGATCCAGTATTAAAAGCCTCTCAAATGACAGCCTGTTTCTCAGAGGACCCAGATTGCAAAAATGGAAAGGTTGGGGTAGCAAAGCAGGATTTATAATCATATGGCTTGCTCTTGATCCTGCTGAATTATTAGAGGACACAATCACTGAGACAAAGCTGGAGGGTAAAAAAAAAACCACCAGTGAGAGTTTAGTATTTTTATTCATACGTTCAAAAAGCATGTCACATATATTAACATTACATCCACTGGCAATTCAAATCTAATTTTCAAATCTAAATGATTTCAAGTACACAGAGGCATTATTAGTTTCCACACGAACGTGCAAAACCCACATGTAATATTACTACATTATTACAAAAACTACAGCTCCAGCCTTAACAAGATCATCATTGCATCACAGCTGCGATACTGAGCCACATCACAATGCTCATGAGAGAAGGCGACACTTTTTGTAACTCAATACTTCAAGAGAAATACACAAACAAGGACAACGACTCAAACTGTTCACATTGCTAATATACTGGTAAGCATGTAAATAATTCTGGTTTCCACTTGTTTTACATGGAGGCTTGATGGCAACTTGATAAAGTGGGACTTTTAATCCTACAGAGGCTTCGTTTAGTTTTTTTGTCCATTGATTTACATAACACAGTGTGCAAGATACAATTCCCTTGTCATCAGCATGCTTTCACCTGCCCAGGATAAAAAGGTAGCCAGAGAAGAAAAAAGGCCCTCAAGATGTGGAGCTGTTCGTTTCCAAGCACGTCTTGACAGCGACTCCCTAGTGGCCTCCCAGCAGCTCACTTAGCAGCACCTCCCTTTCTCCTAGAAGCACGTTTCTCCTCAGACTGGTTCCTTTGTTCACTACCTTTATTTTCATGGCCAGACTCCTTACTTGTGTCTGGGCCAGCGCATCAAAAAAAAAGTCTTCGTTGAATACTGGATTCCTGCTGTTCTTGATGATGGTGCTCCTCTGTTTCTGCTGCTTGCCAGGGTTCAGGTAGAGTGCTACACAACAGTTGATGCTTTTGATGTCAGTCTGCCTGTCATAAAGGGCCTCGGCCGTGAGCACGCGCACCCTCAGCAGAGCTGCCGCTGGGTCGTAGTGGGTGCTCAGCCTCAGTGTCCCCCCCTTGTGGAGGTTGATGGTGTGCTCACGCTGTAGGACGTCCGTGGCCGCGACCCTTAAGCCGCTGCCTTTACATCTACGGAAGGCGGGAGAGGGAGGGCAGCGCATGTGGCGGCGCTGCATGTTGGGGCTGTTGTCAGCTGAGCTGCATTCATCAGTGGAGAGAGAACTGTGGCGTGCCAGGGAGCGCTTGGCACGAGACATCTTGAGGGAGGGAGAGGGGAAAAAAAGCAACAGGTTAACACACAGAAATAATCCTCATGGTGAATCAAACGAGAAAAGCGTGTTTTTTAGCAGCCAATCCATTTACACTGGCACTCAGACAAACAGTGCTCACCTTGGCTTGTGTCTCCTGGGTTATGGTGCGGAGGAGGGAGGCAGAGCGGGACAACAGAGGGGAGGTGAAGGGGGACGATTCTGCTGAGGAGCAGGTGTCGCTCTCTCCGCCGCTGAAATAGCGGTATGGGTTGGGGTCAGCTGGGGCCAGTAGAGTTCCCCCTTGGGAGCGTCTCTGGGTGTTCGGGGAGGTGAGAGGGCTGCCGGGGTCGCTGTGGAACAAGCTCTCCTTGCGGCGGGTATGAGGAGACTCCACCAGGGTGGAAAAGCCATATGAGGTCTGAGCCTTGGGGACATAAGGCAGAGACATCGCAGTCTGTGAATGGGGGTCAGCATTGGTGTTGACACTGTCCCTGTCCACAGATCCGGCACCCGGCTCATCAACACTCTCTATTTGGATGATGTGACGGTTGGCTGACTTCTGGAGATTGCGTGTGTCCCCACCCAGGCGGGAAAAGAGGCGAGGGCTGCAGGGGTTATTGCTGCTCCGAGCTCTGGGGCTCTGGCTGCAGATGGCATGGTCAGAAGCAGAGGGTCGTAGTGTGGAGTGCTGAGGTTTCGGGCTTAGAGTCTCTTCTGGAGGGCAGCAAATAAGTTTAGGGGGGATGAAGAAATCAGGGATCTTTTCTGGAGTAAGGACGTTGACATAAACAGAGACAGGGATGGCCTCTATTGTCTGGGGGGACTGGGTTTTTCTCCCACTGCTCTCCACGGAGCTACGGAGCTTCTCCAGTAGCCACATGTCCACTCAGACACTTCAGATCACACTTAACTCTGTTAACAGAAAAGTGATGCATAAAGAGGTAAAAGCACATCCAACGATAAAAGCAGAATTACCCCCTTTTGTTGATGTTTGCTTGTTTAGTAATATTGTTGACTAAATAGTATTCCCCTTACGACATAGCCCTAATATGTCTTTTCTTTAGACTTCAGTTGAAAAAAATCCCCTCAACCATGCAGCATTCATTTAAAGATCACAAGTTTCTCCAAAGAGCACTTTAATTATATGTGAAATCAATGCGCAAACATAGTGAGATAAAAATAAATAATTATATAATCTCCTCTAAACGATATACACGAATACTATTTTAGATTTGTTTCATCTCAAACAAATTCAACGTTTTTAACAAATCAAACTACAATTATTTTTCTAATTAAAATCACTTAATTGCTCAATGAAAGACTTCAAGGAAATGAGCCAAGGCAAATCTGAAAATAAACTTTTTTTCCTCAAAAAAACCACGTTAACACACAATGCGTCTCACATCTAATATGAAATATACCAACCTGTTGGCTGTAGAACTCTTGTCCTTCGAAAAAAATGATCGCCGGCTGCGCTCGTCTGCAGCGTCTCCAAGCACTCTGTGCGTAAAAGGTATTTTCCCGTTAGTTGAAGTGTGATCCAAAACGCTTGCCAGCGGGGAAAGGCTGTGAGAGCAGGCACTCTCGCTTTATATTACCGGGGGTCTCTGACTCCTGAGCCAATGAGAAGGTTGTGAAAGCTTGCCATGATATTTACCATAAAACTATACCCTGCGCAGGCACAGGGAGGAACTCATTTAGAGGGTGTTGTTTCACCACACTCAAAGTGTTGCAAATTATGTGTTTTTCATATCTCACGTCTCAGTGATTTTTAAAGAGAGCGTCACGGTGATTTTAAATTGGTGTTCACGTGACATCTAGTCTCTCATGTATTGTTATCGCCTTATAACATGGAGCGAACAGACAGACACCTTTGTTGTATTTCCTGCTGGCAAACTGATGATGATGATGATGATGATGATGATGATGATGATGATGATGATGATGATGATGAGGGACAATATGCTGTTTTTAGGTCTGCCATCAACTCATTTACCAATTATAGTGGAATACAAAGCTTTGGTCTTTACACTAAGAGGACTTTGTAGCTACAGGCAGTGGACAAAATAAAGTAAACACAAGAAACTGCAGAAGTTTAATCACAAGAAATCTGTTACCATTATGCCTCTGTTTTACAACTTTTCCATGCTGCAGTTCACTCACAGCTCTGGGCTCTCCCAAATAAGCCTATAAATCAATACAGCTTGTCAGAATTGGAACAAAGAAAATAACTCCCATCATGCCTGCTGTGACGTCCCTATACACTTGCTTCCAGTTAGTTTGGGGATAGTTTCTTAAACTCCCAGTGTTTGTTTGTTCATAAATCTTCTCACAGTCCCTCGTTGAGCCGTCACATTCACAGACTCTCAGCTGCAGTCTGTAGTTTTGGACCCAGTCTCTGGAACAGTGTCCTTGTTCATCTGAGGAAAGCAGCATCTAACTTTGTAAGATGTGCTTTTATCTCCTATGTGCTTTTTAGAGCTGAACCAGCTAGTCAATTCAGCTGATCCACAGAAAATTAATAGTCAACTATTTTGATAATGGATTACCTGTCTTGTCATTTTTCAAATGAAAATCACATTTCATTGTTCCAACTTCTTAAACTGTGAAGATTATTGTGCTTTTGTTTCTCTTATGTGACAAACTGAATATCTAATATTTTATACTGTTGACTATCTGGAGCGCTCAGAATATTTTCTGATATTTTATAGACCAAATGATTAATCGATTAATCAAGAAAATAATCAGCAAATACATTTGAGAATGAAAATGCTACGTGTTGTTGACAGATTAAGTGTGAACTAAGGTGTAAAAGTAAAGTGTTACAGATCATTTTAAGTCATTTGTCACCTTTGAGCTGCATCTCTTGTGTGTGAAAGAAGACTTAGTCACTAATCCCATCAGTAGCAGCCCAAACGTGCCGTTCCTGGACGTCATGCTCTGATCACAAAAACTGTTAGATTACAGAATGTGGTTGCTGGGGAAGACTAAAAAGAAGCATGATTACACACATCTGTGACATTTTCCTAAAAAAACATTATTTCCATTGATTTTAATGCAATCAATGTCAGCTCAAAAACATGCACAATAAGGACATACAACCTGAGCAAAATAAAAGTAATACGGATTGATGAATTGTCTTTGTTTTTCTGTCTGGACCAGTTTCTGTTCAGAGAAAGACAAAGAATTCAACCCACAGTGTCTTTTACCAGGTGCTAAACGTGGAGGTGGACCTGTCATGGTATGAGCAGCCATCTCGTAGGAGTCATTTGGACCAGTCAATATTCTGCAGGGTTTTAAAAACAACCCACTAATGTGAGGCCATTTTGCAGGACCCATTGTGCCATGCTGCAGATACTGTCCCTCCATGGTATATTTCAAACTGAATACCCCCCACATCTTGCTGCATTAATAATATTTGTATAATTTGTTGTTTTCATTATTTTGTCCACAGCAGAAATACAGTATTTGTGTGTCTGTACATTACCGTATATGATAGGAGAACTAAACTAACTGCATATTTTCACACACAGTTAAAAGACCCATGGATTTGCTCTCTTTAGTTTGGCTCTAAACGCTGGTATTTGCATGTTTATTTCTCCTTGCGGTTAGAGTCTGATCTGCTTGGCTGCATGCACACAAGCTCCCTGAGAATATGCAGAAGTGGACTACATTCATTGCAAACAAAGACAACACTCCTCTCATCTCATATGCAGAATTGTTATTAAGTAGATTGGTTTTAAATCCCCTCAAAATGTATTTTTATTTCCGATACAAATAAGTGACAAAAAAAATATACATCCGTATTGGAGAAAACTGAAAATCACAATTCACTGAAGTGCCACACACAACCCCTAGTTTGCTCAAATGAAGGTGTGTGTGGACCTGGAAGACAAGAGTGTAATTACTGTCAGTGGTGGTTCGACAAAGACCTAAATGAAGGTTCTAAATACGTATGCAAATTAGATCTAAAAATAGATTGCAGTCAATTATAGATTAGTGACAAGCCATTAGATTAGTGCATCAGGGGTAGGATTCATCCACTGGTCTAGCCATTATTTAGACATTGGACCAGTCAACTATTTACTGATTCCATAGAGAAATGCGTACCCATTTTGCCCCTGAACCAACTACGCTAATTTACTATTTCATCACTAAAAAGACCACAAGGGTTTCTCTTCTGCACTCTGCCACATGTCAAACTCACCTTGTCAGACTCAACTTTGCAGAAATGCTTCTTTCATCAGTCAAGGACTCTCTTTTGTCAGCCTCAGCTGTACCTAGGCTCAGTAGCCGTTATTATTTTCTAAAACCTGCAAAGTTAGGGGAGTGGTTGGGAAAAAACTTTTCTTACAGAGAAAAGTGAAAAGGCACAGACAGAATTTATATTTTAAAAAATCCTCACAATATGTGCATGTAATTAGATTTACATTTTTTATATTTTCTTATAACCACTAAAAGCATTAACATATCTTTGTGATAAGTTGTAATATTATGAAGAATTATATTATATAAAATAACAACAGGGATTGAATGTGATAGTAAAAAAAAATAGAGAAGGAGCTACGCCACTTCAGTGTTATTATTGAACAAGTTACTGTATAATGTTCCTTATTTATTATTCATTATTAGGTTCCACAACAAATTGTCAGATAGAAAGTGTGTAAATTTATAAAATTCCAGTCAGTTGAGCTGATATTTTCTTGATTTTTTATTTATTTCATGAAACATTGTGCAAAATAATCTCTCACACATAAATACATTAGATCCACACACACACACACACACACACACACACACACACACACACACACACACACACACACACACACACACACACACACACACACACACACACACACACACACACACACACACACACACACACACAGCAGCCATGTGGCTGTCAGCTGTTAGTGGACCAAGGCTGGTGTGCTTCTGTGTATAATGAGGCCTTTCTCACTTTACATCTGATTTGTCCCATAACCTCTCAAACTCTGCAGTAGGCTGCCCACAGCACTTACAGTAACACTCTACACACATAGCCATGCATGTCACTACAGCAGACCATCAGCTGATCAAGTAATCTACAATTTGACATTTTGACATACAGTTTGACATTTGAAAAAAATGTGGGCAAACATTTCTCTCTGCAGTTTCTACCTGCCAAATATTCTAGTTGACTGGTTTTAGGAAAACGCACAAAAAATGAGGAGTTATTTTTCGTGAGATATCATACGAACAATATGAGGATGCATTGTTTTGTTTTACCTTCTGGAACCTGTTGCTGACTGTTTCATCCATGGTTTTGACTGGCTTCATGTATAAGGTGTACAACATTTTATTGGTTAGATTGCAATGGGATTTGGTGCAGCCAGCCATATGTTCAGAGGAGGAATCCTAATAACGTCTCCTCTAGGGCCACCAGGAGGTTGACATTTGAGCAAAATACCGCGACAACCATCGAATGGATTGGCTTTAAAGTTGGTGAACACATTCACTTCCCCCTCCTGATAAATTACAATCACTTTGGTGATCTCTTTTCCCTTTTCATCAAATGACATCAAGTCAAAATGAAGCTTTTTAAATGTTAAATGCTAAACTAAGATGTTGAAAACATTAAAGCTGCTCAACATTAACATGTTAGCAATGTCCTGAGCATGTTAGAATGCTGATGTCCTCACAGAGCTGCTAGCATTAGTGTAGACTCGTATGTCCTTGTTACAATCTCACCTTGTGTGTTTCATCAAAACGTGGTCCTAGAGACACTAACCCTAACCACCACAGAAGCAGTTTTGAGTACTTTGCCAGATGTTTATAGATCTGTCTGTTCTTCTGTGGAAAGATGTTATCGACCCAATAGCGTCACAACAATGCAAGATGCTGCAACGTAAAGGAAAGGTGTGTAGCTGAGAACAAAATGGAGGCCGAGTTCAAAGATGGGTGTGGCGAAGATGGATGCGGTCCAAGCAAGGACACTGGAAGAAGGGGGGTAGGAACTTGGCCATTGCCCCCGGCCACTTTACGCCACCTGGCCCCATTTGTAATCACGGCTGTTGTGATCCCTTCGCCAGATGGTATAGTTTAAATCTACAGAGATTTCTGTACCTCAAAATGTTTTATTCGTTGTTTTCCTGCTGCAGCGGCTTCATTTTCAACAGTTAGTCATTCTGACCTGGAAGGTTCCTAATTGAGTGTATTGAGCCAGAGAACTCAAAGTGCCATGATATAAATTAGTTAAATACATTTTGTCCTCCCCTTTCATAGCTCAAAAGATTGAATCCGTTTCCTTCTTGATGACTGACTGAGTATCCTATTTAACATTCAACACCGTTATGGCAGCAATCTGAGAGGAATTACAGTTGCTCTGGAGGCAAAAAAGTGTCTACTGGTGTAGGCTTTTTATTTTATGAACTGTTAAATGAGGTGTGGTCTTTAACTAATCAGTATGTTTGTCATGTCTCATAACATTTCCTCCACGTGGGAGATTCAAATAGAAATCTGTGAGTTACAGACACAGTATGAGTGTTGAACAGTGTTGCTATGATCTCTGATCCGTTCTACATCTAAAAATACTCATTGTCTCAATAATAAGCACAGTGGCTGTTCTATCTTAAAGTGACATTACTGTTCAATGTTTTACAATTTCAATATGCTTATCTACAGTATAATCAATCACTCACTCACTTACATTTCACACCTCTGACATTACCGGCAGAAATATGAAAACCAAGACAAAAATACATGACCATTATTAAGTCAAAGCTCAGTTATTTTGATTGGTATGTCATATTAGAACAAAGATAGTCTACAGTATAAACAGAACACAGGGTACAACAGGAACAAATGTTAAAGTCCACCCACGCATTTCAGCAGCATCACCTTCATTAGGGTGTTTTCACCACTGGATGTTCTTTGGCTGTCATTATTATAGACCTTTTTGGGCAAAAATGTATCCCATCACACAGAGAAAATAGCAGCTCCATCTCTTAACATTAGTTCATTTTTTTTGCACAGTATATGTGCCAGAGGTGTGATAGGAGCGAAAGAACCGTTTGAGTTCGGTAGCCAATATTGGTGGTTGAATTCTTCTCTGAGAAACTGAAAACTTCAAATAAATGTAAAGGTGTTACTGCTACTATATGTATTTTAGAACATTACCATTCCAGATTTTTAGGAGTCACATAAATATACTCTCCATATCTTGCTTGATCCAGAACAATTGATATTAACTCAACTAAGTCCCCAAATCTGCTTTACAAATTAGCAAGTTAGTTCAGTAAATTTCTCATACTAGGATCATACAATTTTTAGGAGGGGGGTTCATTATGGAACAGGAAGCTAAAGCAGCAAAAAATACAATGTTTGTGTATTTGTTGTTCTAATAAGTAATGGGGAACATTTTGGTTCAACATTTGGTTTTCATTGCTTACATTTAGGATGAACATGGTTATTGCTGGCTTGCATGGCCCCCCGGCTACTGGGCCCCAGAGAGATTTCCCCTACTAACCCCCTTATGAGTGGCCCTTCGGGAATACTACTGCTTAAATGAAAAACATGTCATTGTTTTTGACTCCAGGGGGAACTGAATGAAGTCTGATAATTTGCCTCAAGGGACAAAACCTGGGGCTGTGGAGTTAGAAAGAAGTGAGCTGACTACTGACTGCTCCTCATTTCTGCTTGAGGTAAGCAGGTTGAGGCTACATTAGCTGCTACTAGCATAACACACCTGAACCAGTGATCACCTGTTGCGTTGTGGGTAATGTTGGTGCCAGCTTCTGAAAAGGAAGAAGAATGCATGAAATAAAAAAGACAATATGTTTGGTTCTGTATTTTTTCATTTTGATCCTTTTGATCAACTTATCTGTCCATCTTGAGCCCAACAATGTTATAGGATTGAAATGCTAAACATGTGTCACATGCTTTTTTCAAAACATCACGTTTCCTTTTGATAGATTTTTTAGAACAGATAGTAGATAATAGCCCATCATGAAGTCAACATCTTTCTGTCTGAGTCGTGGCCTCTACTAAAGCTTTGATGACAGGATGGGAGTGAGTTGAGTCCTGTTCATACAGGAGGATCAGGTTGAGTTTGGAAAAAATCCAAACCGTAACCGCCTTTCTTTGTTCCTGCTGATATCACTTGCTGCACATGCACTGTCTCAGTGAGAAGAGACTGTTTCTGTTTAATAACAGTGTGATGGTTCATTCTGCTGCCACACTGATATCCTCTTCATGGCTCGGAGACAACCGACCCAGCTGGTTATGGGCCGCCAGGCACCAGGGTAAACAAATACCGAGCACACACAGCTAATGAGAGATTGAATCCCGCGTTGCTTCGGAGTTATGATGATAAATTTGTTTGAGGATTAACACATATACAGACCATCAGACCAGAAGCCATGAGTGTACATAGCAGAAGTAAACACGACAAAACAGGAAAAAAAGAGGAGACAGATGGAGAGGGGGTGAAGACGATACAAGATGGAGTATTTACAAAGGGAAGACTGGACCTGTACCATCTGTAAAACAGTTGCCTACAGGAGAAGGGAATAAGAACAACAAAAACACACAAAAAGGAGTTAGTAATTTACTTTAATGTATCACTCTGAACATTCTGAGCACAGTTAACACATAAAGCAGATGTTCTCAGCTCAGTTATAATCATTCAAATCCTCTGAAAGCACAGCTTGCAGCAACAGCTTCTTCCCTAATTTTAATGAAATTGCACATTAAGTGTGAAAAAACACAGACAGAACCTTCCTGAATATAACGACTACACAAACTGTGACTTACACAAACTTTTTCGAAAATATTCAGAATTACCTTGCATGGCTTCAGATCTTCACTGAAAGTAACAAAGTGGAAATATTGATGAAAGTACGTGGGTAAATAAATACAGAACCTCGGAGACAAACATCCCTTTATATAAAGCCTATAGCGCAGTAACTCTGAGTGTACAGCCTATGTGTGTGTGCGGGACGTCATACATACAGTTTCCCCTTTTCGTTCCCATTCGCCCTCATCCACAGTCCTGCAGCCAGTCATGATGAACACAAAGTAAGATCACCAAAAACAAAATCAGCTCTTATCACCGTCATTCAATCACAACAGAAACCTGCTCACAAACTCACATTAAACTCTCCCCCACTGTGCAGGAAATAACACATCGGCACACTCTATTTATAAAATATCATATGCCTACAGCTTATATGAGATCACACATATGGGGCAATCAAGTATGCCACATGCTGAATGACATTCCAGGGGTCCTGTGCAATAGACCTGTGATATTTCAAGTACATCCGCCGGATAAAAGAATAACAACTGATGCACTCATGTGTGTCGGTGCAGGTTTAAAGTAAGATGTGCATTGTTAAATGATGTCTGTAACTCATCATCAATATGAGGACGTAATAATAACATTCAAATAGGGTACACCGTCACAGTTAATAAAGGTGAAATTATATATCTATCAGTTGTAGCTTAGGCCAAGCTTGGCATTTATCAATGCTGGCATTGAAGTAAAACTGCAAGCATCAGCAAAACAAAATGCAGGGTCAAATCCGTCAAATGAGTCCGTCAAATTAACAGCAACACCGACATCTTTAAGTCACCTGTTTTAGGCTAAAGTTACTATTATCTCATAGATTTTCCTCGACTGTCACTCAGTTGTCTTGTACTTTCATTAAATGTCAAAAATTATTTCATTTGATTTGTGCTGCTTTCAATCTTTCAGTTACTCTCTTTGGATCAACCCCGCCTGCATACTCACGCCTGTGTGTGTGTGTGTGTGTGTGTGTGTTTTGCAAGAGCGTTTTCTCCATCCCTTGTCTTTGCGTGGCATTTTGACAAGTGAGTGACAGTCAAATCTGTCAAAAATGACGAGTCCTTACACAATATGTTGGCAATGAACAGTGTCTCTCCGACAGACAGAGAGGAAAGAAGTGACGACCAAATGGTACACTGTACATTTTTGACAAGAAGATAAACACAACAGCCCGGGTTCATCACCAATACAAATAAATTGATGAATGAGTCATGGCAGACGATGATTGGCTCAGGAAAAAACTCTTATCAGTTCCACAATCAACAGATGTCAATACTTTATGAAACTATTAACCGATGAGTAACTGAAAGACGTCAGACAGTTCGAAGACTACATGAATTTAGCTTGAACATATGAGACAACTAAAAATGGTCGGATTGTAACTCGATGACATGCCGTCTGTGGTTACAATGGTTTTTTTGCCGCTTGTTTTTGTCAGGAAAAGACTTTGTCGTGGATATTGCCTATTTTTAATTCTCTCTCTGCTGCAGAAAAAACATCCCGCTGCCTCTGAATTGGTTGCGCGGTGTCAACACAAAGCCTAAGGGGAGGAAGAAATGGCGGGAGTGAAGTACTCTGGTAATAGGATGAATTAAATGAAACGAGGAACCTTTAGGCTCCTTTATGTAGTCTCTCTCTTGAGTCAATATGCCCGATGTTTTGTCGGCCTTTTATAAAGGCAACATGTGGATGACTCATTGGCCTGCTTCACCATGAAAATGGGAACGATCGCTGGTATTTATTGTCGAGTGAAAGGTAAAAGGTAACCGCAGGACTGGAGACGTACGGTGCTGCTCTCCACAAATCCTCTTAAAATCTACAATAAGAAAGTCATGACTATGGATGTTATTTGGTTAAGATGACATGGTAACAAGTTATTCATAACCTGAGTTTTAATTCCCAGCATTTCATCATTTTGATCTGTTACTTTTTTATTTATAAAAATGTTGCAATCCCCACATACTATTCACAATGACGGCAGTGAACATTTAAATGAAATTAGAATGAAATAACAGTCTTACATTTTTCCGTATTAAGCCTATAATTCAAGGATGAACTCTCTTCGCTGCAGTACAAGAACACCTCTGTTTCTGTATTTCCATGTCTTCTGATGCTAACTTTTTTGGGACAGCTTCAGTCTCGGTGTCTCTGCACTACATCATGTTATAGCCATCAAATGCAAATTAAAAACCCCTTTTACAGGATTCTCATTTTACAACAAGTCAGCCGTAAACATTCAAAAGTCAGATGGAGACAGCGTTTTTCAACCAATTCATCTTATATACATGAAGACCCAACAGCTTTGATCGTTAGATTGTATTATTGGCTTGTTCACATCAGTTCTTTGTTGTACGGTGGGCCTACATGGATCACCATTGCAGAACGATTATTTGTGACTTAAAAACAACCGTACACACTTTTTTGAACAGTGTTTCATATAAACTTTATTATATTTCTTGTCCCACCCAAAGGTGTTTAACAATGGCAGAGTGGTGAGCTTGTTTGAAATGGAGGAGGACCTGGTGAGACAATAACAGGCCACGCTTACCACGGGTTTATTTATACTATTAACACTCCCACAAACTGCAGTTGGAGACTCACCAGCCTCCAGCTAGCTGGATACAGGTGCCAACAAACTTGGATGTCAATATAAATCCAATGTTCTTTAATATGAATCCAACATATATAATTAAAATAAAAAATTGCAGTGTTAAGGTATGTAAGAAAGCTTGGCAATTCAACAGCGTGATTCAAAGGACCTGTTACTGTGTCATTCTTGTTGTTATGCAAACGATCATGAGCCAATAAAGGATGGACTTCAATGTTGAAAGCCACCCACATAACTCCCTCAGTCCTCATCACAGAAAAAAGATGCTTGATAAAGTACACATGATCATACATATACAAGTACATACACATGCCTTCATGTTCAGATGACATAAGCAAAAGGGGAAATATTGTCTAACTCCTAGATGAAGGGTGGGAGACTCTTTTTTTCTCTCTCTGTTGCTAAAGCAACAAGGAAATGTGACGCCCATATACAGAACTGAAACGGAAGAGAGGAAGATCACATTTACACCTACTGTAGTGGTTCATACCTAACATCTCCACCTGTCAAAGAGCTCCATCTGTCAGCACTAATTAATTATCTAATGTAAATTGTGGACGCTTACAGAAAGAAAAGAGGGGTGCAAAACTCAAATGATTAGCACTGTTTTCCAGACATTTCGCGGTCTGACTATAAAGTGGAAGCCCTATATTAAAGTATGTACTTGTATTTGTTCACTGTGATGAAACTCACTGCCAAACAATTATCTCTTCAATCGCATTTTATTTATAGCATTGGAAATATCAGCCTCCTTACTTGTTTATGCTTCATAGCCACAGGAGTGTGCAATTACTCATGTCTCATGGTGTATGGGTCTAATAGCTTCCACAGCAGTCCTCATTTCAATCTAAGCTGATGAAAAGTCTAAGAAACATCTTTATCGTTGTCACAATAAAGGTATAAGGATAACATCATATATTGGCTCATTGTGATCCCTGAAATGGAGAATTATGATTCTGTGTGAACTTCCAAAAATGGGCTTCAATGTCTCTTTGTGATAACAATGATGCTGCAACAGCAAAGGGGGGAAAAGAACAGATACCTTTTACTCAAGAGATGTGCATTTATCTTTAAATATGTCAAGAATAAAACACAAACCTAAAAAAAATGTGTTTCTAAATATTTTATTATTATTATATTTATTATTATTTGAATACAAAACCAGCATTCAGTTTTTTTTTAATGAGCTTCCTTCATAATTATGCATCCTCGACCACTGCGGTACAATATACGGGCGGACTATACGCACTGTTTCAAGTTTCTTGCTTTACACGTTCTATCACAGTGAGCACACGGACATCTTTTCAACATAAAGAAGCTTAATGACCTCTAAGCCACAAAATGATAAGGCACAGGTGGTTATGCGCTGAACACGTCACAAGGGTCGCTTTGATATTTACCAAGTTAATTCCTGTAGGAATGTCTATAAAGGTCTTAGAAGATTGCAAAGAGGGTGAGTAGAGGTGGCATTTACTGAGAGTACTTTCAGGCACATCGGTGGACGTTGAGGCAGTTCCTTGCACAAAGGAACCTGCACACACTTGTGCACGTTGTTGTGTGTGCAGGTGAGAATGAGGAACCATTAGAGAGAAACTAATTTGCTTGAGGGAAAGACTGGATACACAGCAGGGTGCGGACCACAAAGAGAGAAAGTGCGGGGGGGAATGGGGAGGAAGAAAGAAAAGTGGAAGAGATAAAAAAGACGACGGGGCAATAATAAGGGAAGCAAAAGAAAAGTAACATACTGACATGAAAGCGAAAAGGCCTCTTTTAAAGACAGCTGCAGGCGTCAGTCTTGCTGTGAGGCAGCAGGTGAACAGAGGTCTCATGCTAAGCCCTCTTGTGATATTGGTGATGCACTCACCCCCCTTTTGCACAGAGAGGAGGTGCAGTGCAGCGATAACCAGCAGCACGTTACACGTCTTAATGGTGCTAAAATGGCATGAATCCTAACAAGTACATTTTCCAACTGAGGCACCTTTGTCATTGTTTATCTGTCATGACTCACATTCTCTTTTTGAACCAGTGATACTGTATCTGCTCACACAACAACAACCTTTGGGACTAGCCACATTCATCATTTCATTGACAACTAGAAAATATATACAGCTCCTGTCCTTTGAAGTCAATTTTCTCTTAACAAGCTGTAGCGGAGCTTCTATTCTGCTGCAGCTTGTTCTGGACATTTTGTGAAAGTGAATAGTGGAGCCCGCAGACTGATCTGCCAATCAGGTGAGATCTAAAAATACCAGCCCCCCGTGTTCACTTTTGCCAAAGGTAGTTATGAGAATCAAGCTCAGCTCATTTGGCTCGCTCCACAGCAGTGCAATTACTTGCCTGCTTGAAATTTTGTCAAAAAACCTCCACAGGATCACAGATCTTCTTACAAAGGCATACATTTGAGATTTCACTGTCCTGTCCAACGGCTCTTTTTCATTGTACAACAGCTGAAAAGTGACTATAGTTATTGTGAAATGTTATCTGGTTTTGCCTGGCCTCCAGAAATGCCATAACTGTCGCTCAGGTTTGAGCAGAGGGCCTCCAGAAGTACTCCAGCCTCTTGACTTCACTGCTTGACATTCTCAAATTAAAATACGTCACAACAAACCCCCATGATGAAGCATCATTTATTCAGAAGTATTTTGCAAATGAACTAATATTCTAACAGGTCATTATTGATTTGAGATGCACCTTGTTTATCCACACACACTTTTCAAACCTTTGTCGAAAAAATCTACACCTCCTCATAACTGATTCTTTGTTTTCATAGGATTCAAATGAATAGTTTGACATTTTGGAAAATAAGCTTGCTGTTGAGAGTTAGGCGAGAGGATCGATACGACGCTCATGTCTGTGCACTTTACGATGGAGCTACAGAGGCAGGAGGTGATTAGCCTAGCTCAGCATAAAAGAGTGGAACGAGCAAGCCTGACTTTATTTAAAGCTAAATAATACGCCTATACCAGCACCTCTAACGTTCTAGCTCCACAGTTATCAGAGACATAAGAATGGTATTGCTTTTCTCCGTCAGCCAGAAAGCAAGTTGTCATTTAAATGATCATACCACTGATTTTAGGATTTTAAGTACAACAATACCAAGAACATCAAGTTTTCATTAACCTTTCTTAAAATTAGATTATCGCCGTGACAAACATATTACATGCAGACTTGATGTTCACTGTGATGGACAAAGGAAAACATTTCTGTATAGAGTCGGCTGTGCTCAGTTTCAAATCCTGTTGGACAAAATACAATCCCAGTCAAGTCTTGAAGATTCTCCCAATGATTTTTCTCATATACTTCATTTTATATTTTACCTCTTACTCAAGAGTCCCACTCCCTGCTGCTCGCAACACCAGCTACTACTCACGATCATGTTAGATGGTTAATGAGCTGTGCCAGCTTTCCTGCAGACATCCAGCACTGTCAGTTACAGATGAAGAGGTCAGTTCTCTTTTCAGAGCTCAAAATCTTTTGTCTGATGCTTAATAGTTTGTGCCAGCTCCAGGCATGCTGTGTCTGAATGCAGCACAGATTTATACAGTTCTGCACTGACACAGAGATCTACCATCATAACCAAGTAAATTCTGAGAAAATATTTAAAGGTTTTTGACCTTGATAAACGAGGTCTTTCTCTAGCTACTGACCCGTCTGGTCCAATAATTACCCCAGGAAAGGTCCTGGCGGTTCTACAGTTTTTACATGTTCGTTCACTGTGTAGATGGTAGATGTGTTACATCCACCACTTTCTCATTTATGCAAGATTTCCATACATTCGGGTTATAATTTCAGTGCGATAGACACATATCCTTGCAGTCTTGTGAAAACCAGGCATCAGCGAAAACATCAACTTTTCATGAGCTGAGAGAAACAGCCCTGTTTGACAATCCAATGGGTTTTTAAATGGATTATGTAGTTTAAGAAGTCATTTTCTCAACTCATAAAGGAACACTTAATCCTTCGGTTTAACTGAAAAATTGGAAATGACTAAAGCGATAACATTAGTTATCTAAGAGGGTGCGGTGATGATTTTAAATAAGTGTTTAGGAAACAACATCTTTGGAGATATAATGTTTAAAGTTATCTAACTGAGCTCAAATATGAAGTTTGATTTATTTAAGGCTCAAATGGTAGCAAGCAGGTCAGGCAGTGGCAGCTAAAACGTATTCGTATTAAATTGATCGTGGGGATGGATTTGAGGGATACGTATATGGCTCTAGGGATGTCGTGAGCTGCCAATTGCCTGTCAGCATAACACTGAGGCTTTGAACACATGGAGCGCCTGCCTGGTCTTACTCGTGGTACTCAAGGAAGATAGAGGGATAAGAAGGGTGATCTGGACTATTGAGATGCAGCCATGGGAAACAGACTGCAGAATGTGTTGCCTTGCCAACCATGCCCCTCAGAGTGTGAGGGTTAAATGTAAAAGATTCTCTGCCAATGCAAATATAGGTTGCCATCTGTTTTAATTACTCTCCTTTTGTTTCATACTCTAAACACATGCAACAATGTGGTGTGGGTGTTCAGATCAGTGGTGCTCTTCAGCGTGATCCTGATTTGATTTTGGTGTGTGAGTAATATGTAAACCATCCACATGCATCTCAAGGCGCCCGGGATACGATAGCAGGCATATGTAGGCTCCTCATTTAGCACATCTTTTATCACCAACACTGCAGGTCAAATATAACATCTAAAATATGTTTTGATGTAGGAACGTCAGTGTTGATTCTACGTCACTTTCAACAACTACAGTAAAAACCTGATCATTGAATGTAAAATGAAAAAGGTATCTGTATACAAGTGATCTGCAATTCAAATGAAGTGCTACTCTAACATAATCAACAGAACACAATCAGCAGACCGTAGAGTGTGTCACAGAGCATATTGTCCTGAAATGAACGAAACAATCTTCTTTTTAACTGCCAGTGGGCCAACCCAGGTGATGCCAATTTGAACTCTGCTTTGATATGTAAAGAAAACTTTTGAGAAATTGCTAAAGTTTTGTGGTCAGCTTAATTTCGGTCTCTGACTATTAATCTCCAGTGGAGCCGACAGAGAAATGGCGAAGGCTTAGAAAACAGCCAACTTGTTGCTTAGTAACAGTGAGAAATAACCCTAACTTTTCTTGAAGCGTCTGATCTTATCTCCCATGGTGCGCATATCTCCATATGTGCGTGTATGTCGTGTGTGTGTATGTGTGGGGTGTGTGTGTGTGTGTGTGGGGGGGGGGGGGGGGGGGGGGTCGAGGAGCCAGGTTTAGCAGAGGTTGTTCCTAGGCAACTGTTTTTTTTTTTTTTCTTTTAATATGAAACTTGTTTGTTTTCCTGTGTTTTCCATCTGTTCCTATTCATTAGAGCCCGCTTGTCCACGAATACAATTTCTCATCATTTAGGCCGGGTTAGCTGACTCTCTGGTGTATGACCCAGCATAACTCTTTGATGGAAAAAAAAGGAAAGACAATAAACAATAAAGCTGCTCTCTGCTGTTCGGAACAGGTCCCAACATCCATTGCAGCATGATAAATGTGCAGCAATTTATCAGTAATACAGATGGTAATACAGAGGTAACCATGTCCTGTATGCAGACTTTCATATCAACCATACACATGAAAACTCATATATAATAATAGTTAGTAGTACATATATGTCCTAATTTTGCTTTTCCTTACACATGCTTCTGGTGTGCATGAAGTGATGTTTGCATATTTGACATTTAAGCTGCCCACCTCTGTCTCAGATGGGAGCTGTTCATAAAATGACAACCCGTGAGCTGTGGTAAAGTCAACAAACAAACAAATAAATAAAACTCATTTGGGGTTTTTCGTGATATCAGGTCTTGTTAGGATATTTGTGTGTCATGCAGCAGTTTGAAATGCTGCACACTCATCAGTACAATTAAAGTGTTAAATAAATTGAGTCTGCACACATGTGCGTTTATGCACATACATTTAACATTATTTCAGGGTTTCACGATGTAGTAGAATCAAAAAGAGTTGATCTGCACAGTTCATATGGGGTAAGTCAAATTAAATTAATTAGGTAAGATTTCAGTAGAGCAAAGTGTGAGAAAACACATGCACAACAAATATCTACTGTATTATTTATTATTCATACGCTTTGACAGTGGAGGGAGGGCAACTAATTACAGCGTGTACCTCTTACACCTCCACAAAACACAAAACACAAAACACACAACACAAAACACACAACACACACCCACACCGCATTGATTGTACGGATTTCTTTTACGATAGAACTCCTTTCATTTGAGTTTAATTGGCTGTATGTGAGGTGTTTAATTAGGGGCTTTGAACTGGATGTTTCAGGAGGAAACCTGTGGCCGTTTCTATGTTTTTGTCAAACCTTATTAAAAGCCTCTTCCTCAGTAGACATGACCTCCACATTACCCAAGCACACTAACTGCGCATGCCAGCATGCACGTGTGCGTGTTGGACACATGCGTGGGATAACCCACTGCTTCCACTATCAATTAGTTCACATGCAGCTTCCTTTCTAATTATCCCAGGCAGTAGTTGGCCCTCGTGATCCAGACAGTGCAGTGCGGTGCGCCATGTCAGTGTGGTTAAGTCACATTTTGTAAATCTCAGCAATGATGGGGTGTTATGGCATGTAACACTGAATAAACCCATGTGTATCATATCTTTTTCCATATATTGTCATCTCATTGCAAATAAGGTCACTAAAATGAATAGATAGTATTCCCTGATAGAACGTGGGTTTCTTGATATGTTCAAATACATTGAAATATGAATCTTAAAGAATGTAAAACAACTGCCTTTTATGTGAATTTTGAGTGTAGGATTCATATTTCTAAATCTTTTTTTCCAATATTACTAAAATCATATGTTAAAGTCTTCTTTCATTAGTGATAACATTTGAATCACGGACAACAATGGCGATAAGTCACAGACTTTGCACTTTATAAATACATGAAAATGTTGTCAATAAACTTGTCTTACTGAAGTATGTGCCAACGGATAACCTGTTGATTTTACACTTTTGAATGATTCCTTTGTGTGTTAGGTCCCATTCCAATATTCAGTTTCAGCAGGGAATACATTCAATTAAAGAAGCAAAATGCTGTTTCATAAGGACTTTAATTAATTGTGGCACCAGTCTGATGTCACATCCCTGGAGTCTATTTCAAAGCAACGTCACAGGACAAGGGCGAGAAAGCAAATTAGTCCGTGGCCTAATTTATGTGCAGTAAAAAGAAAAAAAATAAACTGTGAATTTCAATACATTTGTGTAAACGAATAGCACATCCAAATCGCCAGACTGGTTTAACTTGGTATGGCTCTCATACAGACAAACTCCTGATCCATCATCCTCTTTTCAAAAATCCACTCTCTACATCATGCATCTTTCTAAAATCTCAATCTCACCCTTCTATCGCAAAATTACTTTAATGCTGCACACAAAGACGTCAATCTTTTCTAGAGTTAGATAGTGCCATCTGTTGGAAAATGAATAAAACTACAGCTTTGATGACTGCTTTCAAACAGATGGGGATGGGGATACAGTACAACTAGAGTGAATTTATAGTTTCCTAACTTGGACACATCAGTACTTTACAGTATTTTCAACCTTTAGACAGAAATTAAGATGAATATAAAAAAAGGAAAAACCAAGCATCATTCTTGCATGTGTATTCCCGGTGAGTAACTTTTTCTAAACTGTTTGTACTGTATAAAGAAATGTACTGACCCACAAGGGTATGCAGCAACAAATGATGGCAGTACTCTTCCTCTATTTTTTGAGAGAGTAAACACATTCAATACAGTCTCACTGTGCGTCCCTTCCTTGAAGTTTATCTTCCTCCACCAGGTCTGTTTAAGTCATCCCTTTCCTCTGGGCTCTACATCTCAAGGATTTTTGGTTAGGGTTACCTTCAATATGAATACATTTCCCACATTATTCTATGTAAATAGTTGTGTTTATTGGAAATAAAAACACTTAAACCTTAAATATTCTTTGGCACACACTTTTATCTTTATGGTTTGTGAAGAGTATGATAGATCAGATGAGTCAAATATGAGTGTGTACACGCTCTCTGTTGCTGTCCAAAGTTTCCAAGGGAGCTGACTCTTTATCTATTGCACAAACGTGTTTAGGCAAGAAGTCAAATATCATATTCCCCAAATAATTCTATCACATGATTGCTCCCCAGTGAGTGGGTGAGCACGAACATCACACTCAGGCTGCTAGAAGAAGGAAGTCGTTCTGTCAGCGTCCTCTCATTGTTATGGAAGCCCATTCCCACCAGCAAAAAAAAAAAAAAGATCACTAAAAACAAATAAGATCACTAAAAAAAAAAAAAGAAAAAAATAGTAACTTAAAAAAAAAAAAAAAAAATGTAATTCACAAAAAAAAAAGAAAAAAAAAATCCACCCACAAAATAAATAATAATAATTCTAATAATTTTTATTTTTTTTTTATTTTACTTTTTTTCCACCAGCAAAAAAAAACAAAAAAAATGTTGGTGCATCCATCTGTAACCATAACACTGACCAGATTTTTCCAGTTGCTATAGAAAGTCGAAATTATGAGATACTTTAACACAACAGTCATAGAAGCAGCTCTTCATAGGTTACTCTACATTTGACATATACATGGATTAAATGGAGTACATTGAAGACTTCTTTAAAACGTGGCTTTACAACACATGAAATACAGATGATGTTTCACATGGATTGTAATGAGCAAATGCACCCTTGAATAGAATGTTAAGCAAGAAGCAGCTCTGGAGTATAAAGAATGAAACCAATGTGGCTGAGGTGGCGACCAATAAACAGCAACTGGAAACATCTTTTTTTTTTTCTTTTTTGCTGACAGAGAAAAAGTAAAAAAAAAAAATATATATATATATATATATATATATATTTTTTTTTTTTTGTGAATTAATTATTATTATTTTTTTTTTTTGTGAATTCATTTTTTTTTTTTTTTTTTGTGAATTCATTTTTTTTTTTTTTTTGGTGATCTTATTTTTTTTTTTTTGCTGGCGTGAATGGGCTTCATACATTGTCCTGTTGCTTAAACATCTTTTTTTTTAAAGAGATAAAAGGCATATATTTTCCTCAGGAGTTGAGGAGACCATCAACAGAGCTAAAAGAGACAACTGTTGAACTGCAATCATTAGGACAGAAGCATGAATCCAAATGAAATATATTGTTGTTCTGTAACTTCAGGATGCGTAAATAAGCAACTGTTTGCAAAAGCTGTCAATGTTGGCTGTCAATAAAAGTCAGTCAGTGGGCGTGGTTACAGACCACGTGATACGGGTCATCGCTGTCGCCGCTATGAGGCTGTGCAGACCGATAGTGTTGTTAGGTCTGTTAGGGAGCAGAGGACTACAGAGAAGTATGGTAAGTGTGTAGAGCACGATAATATATGTCTATCTCTTAATGTGTGCCGCGGTAAAATAAATACATCTATCTGCTTCTGCCTGTATGACGAACGACAACATGTAGGTCGGTTAAAGCGTTTCTATTTATAAATGGAGTGTAACGGTCATATGCGTCCGATGGTGACCAAGCCACTAACACTATCTTCGTGTTCAAGACAAAATCCCGAGGCGTAATGCCTGCCTTTGGATGTCAGTTTAAGGTTCAGATGTAGCTAACGGTTTACCCCTCCGGCTGATCTCAGTTCAACCCAAATATCTCGTTTTTCTTTCAATAATGAAAGCGTGACTGTTAGCTAACGTTAGCTGTGCTGCAGCGTTAGCTCTGATAACGGGAAGAGATAAAGGTGCCGTTCAAGTTGCTTATAATCCTCTTGTTAGTCTTCAAGTCAGTTGATTTAAATTAACATCAGATCAAGAGAAGCTTCTTTTATGTGTTATCTTTTAATTGTCCACGTTTTAATGCAGAGATGTAAACGCAGCTATTGCCCGAGGTCAACTTTAAGTTATTTTTGTCTTTAAAGTGCTGTCTTTCCTACTCTTGAGTAAGATGGTCGTGCATGTAGGTTACTAACAGTGCGGTTTACTAAATGACACTAAATGATTTGTCTTGACTTGTTTCCTTGAAGTCTTCTTGTGTATTTCTCACGCCTGAGCTTACTTTTGCCCTTTGGTTTGCCGTCATGGACTTTAGCGCCGACACACCTTTACCTTCTGTCTTACTCAACCACGCACTCTCACCTACATACCATTCATTTTGTTCCCTTCTTCTCTGTGCAGTGTGCTCAGGCGATGGACTGGCAGAGTGCCAAGTCAATCTACGAGTTCAATGCCACTGATATTGATGGCAATGAGGTGTCTCTTGAGAAATACAGGTAAAATATATACATTATAATTCCACGCATTCCTTGTGGTATATTAATAAAGGCTGTTGTGTTAAATTAAGAACGGCAGTATAGAGTGGAATATTCTTTTGCAGTTGCCATGTTTAGACTTCACAAATACGCAGTCGTCTCCAGAATTGTTTTCCCGGGTTTGACCTCTTGTTTTTTTCCCGACCAGAGGGAATGTTTGCATCATTGTAAATGTGGCCTCTAAATGAGGAAAGACCAAGGTGAACTACACTCAGCTAGCGGGAATGCACGCCTCCTACGCTGGGAAAGGTTTAAGCATCATGGGCTTCCCATGCAACCAGTTTGGAGGACAGGTAACAAGGCTAAACGGATGACAACACAGATTTATATTCAGAACTTTAAATTTCAAATGTTCTAACTTGACTTATTTTTTTATTTTTTTTGGTGTGATCAAGGAGCCAGGGACTGATGCCGAGATTAAGGAATTCGCCAAAGGTTACAACGCTGAGTTTGACCTCTTCAGTAAGATTGATGTGAATGGAGACAATGCTCACCCTCTGTGGAAGTGGATGAAGGCACAGCCCAAAGGCAAGGGACTCATGGGAAAGTAAGTTTGTTCTATTTTTCTCTTCACTAAAAGTCTCATGACATTATGTAGGCAGAATGAGTACCGTTGACCTTTAGTGTGACATGCATTTAACACTGAGAGGTGATTAGAATAACAGCTGAGTTTTGTTTTCAGCACATTGTTGTTAATTATGACCCGTATGTGTTAGTTCCCATTTGATGCGCTCCGTCAGTGTAACATACAGTTATGTGTGAGAAGTTAAATTAATTTCTGTTTTTAGAAAGTGTGCGCTGTGTGTCTATATTCATGTTATCCTGCTGCAAATGCAACACAGTTGAAGGGGGGGCGGGGGGACAAAGATTACAGCCTTGGTCTAATTGATAGTTATGGTCATAATTCCTGTTATTGCTCCTCAATTTCACCTCACTGTGTGAGGACTTGCATCACGTCTTTAGCTTCTGTATTTTGTGTGTTTCCCCGTGAAACTGAATATAAGTGGTGTACAGTTACAAGAGGGGATTTAAATACATTCCTTCACATTTGATCGCGGAAATATGGGCGGGCTTAGAATGGAGCTTGTAATGTAGCTACGAAAGGAAGTGTGTGTGTGTGTGTGTGTGTGTGTAGCACACTTTGTCAAAACTTTGATGGATGGGTGTCATGACATTATTGGTTGGTACTAGGTTACGTAAGCACACGGATGATTGGATTTTGGCATGAAAAGATGCATAAATTGATTATTTTTTAAAGAAAGAGGGGAAAAAAAGGTTAAAAAGGCATTTCATCTATACTTTTAACAGGTTTTTAAAGCTTGAAAAAAGCCACCATGTCTCCCATATCTCAGCAATTAATTTGGTGATTAACATGTAACCATAACTAATGGGAATGGTGGCTGAAGAATAGGACCCATGTTGGTAGGAAAAAGTCTTGGAGAGCAATAGCCGCCACATACAATCTCTTTAGAGTTGGAGATGAACGTAGATACAAAGTATGTTTTGATATAATTATTATATTATAAAATATTTATTTTTCATAATAATGTAGTGTTTAAATTTCTACTTTTGCCCTGAAATGGGAACACTGTGTCATACACATCCGGTTCAGTTTCCATTACATCATCGCACTACTTTCTTCCTCTTTCGTGTCTCACTTGCTTTGGCTGGGGTAAAGTTGAAGAGAGGATTCTCTCATGGTCATCTGATTACAACATTGAACTGTGAACTAGTGTTGAAAAGGGTATTTAAATCAGTTCAGTACTTGCATGCTACTATACCAAAACCAATTGTGTTGTAAATAAAGTACCCTTAATAAGCTACGTCTGAACAAACGGCATTTGTCGTCATCTCTTTTCGTCTTGATACCATATGTCGAAGGTATAGAGTGTAAAACATTCACGCCATTTAGGCTTAAAAGGTGTTTTTTGTTTGTGGCACAAACATCAACACACACCTGCTTGGGGACTGAGCGAGAAGAAGTGCAATTCACCATATTTCAGTGAAAATACGAGTCGTATACTGAGCATATAGCGGTGACATAGATCATGCGGCTGCAGGAGTAGCTTGTGAAGTTAATCTATAAACTGGTCACCATTGTAACCAACTTGAATTGAGGCTGTGCTCCATGAAGGTTGAAGCAGCAGTTTGTAATGTAATATTTGTTTCCCTCTCTACAGTGGCATCAAATGGAACTTCACAAAGGTAATTTTCTAGTGGGCACTGTCCCTTTCTAAGAAGCATCTTCAGTACAAATTTGCCTCAACTGCATGAAAAATACAGTAAAAATATGATAAATAAAAAGCTAATATTGTAATGCCTTATTCCTCAACAGTTTCTGATTAATAAAGAAGGACAAGTGGTGAAGAGATACGGGCCAAACGAAGATCCCAGCGTAAGTTGCATGCTGTGAATGCATCAACTTTCTCATGATGGTGGTGCTGACAATAGCTCTACTTTCATTTAATTAGAGCTTTGTTCATCTCAACCTATTGGAGTTTATTCACACAGTTTGTTGCATTGTGCTTCAACGTTTCTGTTGAAATTGAGAGAAAGAAAATAAAAATGGATGGATTATAAGGGTGGGGGAACTAGTAATTAATAATCCGTTGTTCAGATTTTTGCCTTTTTATCCATATGTAATTCAGATTTATAGTGAACAGTACATATCTGTCCATGGTGCTGCAATGGTAACATTTTGACTTATTTCTCTTTGCAGGTGGTGGAGAAGGACCTGCCTACGTACCTGTAATACTGTCTCCTATGTGTTTGTTTGACTCCTGACCTCTCTCATGGACTTAAGGGTATCAGTGTGTGTGTGTGTCTGGACCAGTGACGGCCTGTCTGTAAACCCAACATTGGGAAGGGCAGGCCTGATGATACCCAGCGTGCAACTAACCCCCAGAACACACCCATACCAGACCCATTAGACCATATGAGAGGACATTAGTTATGCAAAGTGGAGACCGCTCACATCTTACTGCAGACTCAGCCATTTCTCTTTCCAATACAAATACCATGTCGTCCTTTCTTAATGTTAAGTGACAAGTTTGTTCATGTGTCAATGTCCATTTAATGTAAGGACATAAGATGCCATATATTTATTAGATTTCTGAAAAGCTACTGATAATATTATTTGCACATAACTTACCGAAGGATCCATTATTCTATCTGTAGGTCATGACTTGTCATGTGATGAAATTGGAAAATAAATGCTGTCCAGGACATTAACTTGTCAATTTACATGCAACGATTAAAATCATGAATGTGCTCACCTGCTGGCTTCAAGAATGGTTACTTAATAAGTGTGTGGGGTGGGGGGCAAAGAAACAATTTGTTTAGATAGTTTAAAGCTAATGCAAGGTTTTGCTCTGCAAAATGTAAACCAGGTTTTAATTAGTGTTGGTAGTAATGCTTTCTCTTGTTTCTGTCCTTAGTAAAGCTTTATTGTGCCAAATACAAGTACATCGCCTCATTGCATTTTTGGGGGTTGACATGTAGAATTGTCTAAATGCACAATTTTTTGATTTTTATATAATGTACAGTATGTCCTACGACTTTATTTTATGCGTCTGTTATACAAGTATCTTACTAAATTCCCAGAATGTTTCCTTGATAGAACTGTAATTGTAGGGGAAACTAACTGATGTATTAGAACCAAAGTAAATATAAATAAGTTATTCATGTATTATTGGAAACTCTGTATTTTGAGTGGTAAACTCGCCTGTTCACAAATTTCAACCTTTTTTATGTTCAGCTGACCAGTGGTGTGCACTGAAAAAAATAATTGTTATGCTAGTAATTAATAGGATTCAATTAATAGGAAGTTTCCCATATGTTCTACATTTTTTTTAGAATAAGATTCCCTGCTGGTGGTCGTCCCCATTACATGCAGAACCTTATTAAATGTGCCTACAATTTAAAATGTCAACATTTTCTTTCCTCTATCCAGAGGTATCTTGTAGCCAGCTAACGGTACTTTTGTCGGTTTTGGGAAGATGATGCTGTAGCGGCTCACGCATCAGCCGTTGCGTGAGAACGATGACGCTCAGTAGCGGCAGTGATGATCAGCATCGCTGGCTCAGACCGCGTCCCTGCGTTTACCAAAAATACTCGGCCACATGCATCGTGGACAATTATGTAATTGTAGCAGTGAACACTGAAGAAAGGTGAAATGAAAGGATTTCTGCATTGTTTCGAAGCGCACACCGCCTCATCTTGTTCTCACTGAGGAAAGGATATCGTCGGGAGATGGACGGGATGACTGCGGAAACCGGGGATGACGGGAGGACGAGTGAGGAAGCTGCCGCCAGCCTCTGTCTGCAGCTCGACCTGGGGGACACCGGTTCGTATGTCTCTCATTTAGCGTCCTTGTCGGTCAAATAGCCCCGTCATTTTGGTGGTCCACCGACCGGCGAGAGCCGGTGCACTGGTGGTAGAAGTTGGGCAGCATCCTGTCAATTAATCATATCTGATAATAGATGTTTCACTGTACAGAGAACAAATATATATTTTTTTGCCGCGGAACGCAGATCCAGAAAAAAAATGTAGAGGAACATAAGATGTGGAAATGAATAATAAATTGCTTGGTTAGATAACCGAGTCAAGATTCAAGTCACCGCTGCTCTGTTGTGAACGTCTCATGGTGTCGGTGGCTCACTGCACGCTGGCACAAGCACAAGGTGCACATTAGGGATGTGTACACTACACACTGTCCCATCAGACCTCGAGACCAGCTGCTGGGTAAATGTTAGATCCTACCTGGATGAGTGTGGAGCTATTTATAAACACACATACAGTAGTCATTTGTGTGTGGCATCACCAGTGAAACCAGTGATACCTTTTGTATGACATCGGCACACGGTGTCTTTTTGCTCTTCTCCTCACCCTCTTAGTCTGTCTTCATAATTCATTCCATATCCCTCCCTTCCTCTTCCTAGCTAAATCTGAAGAGTGCTTTACATAATCTGATATGGAATTATAACATAAACCACGCACTAATCCCTTGTGGGTATCAATTTCCAGCATCGCTGTGGATGTCATGGCTAAAAATACGACACGCATGACAGGTTTATGATATTGCTGTGCAAATGTTGATGAAGGAAAGCAGACGTGATCCTGATCAGTTTATCACTGCTGTTCTTATCAACAAGTTGTCTTTGCATGTGCATGCATGTGTGCGCAGTTACGTTGGATGTTTGAGCACACATGATTATTATTAAATCCACCAGATTATACTTGTATGCAGAGAGCCTCGAGGCATACAAATCTACTCCTGTGTATAGTGTCACATTAATGTCACAGCAACAGGCCACCACTTTCTCAGTTGATAAGAGAGAGATCTAATCCTCTTGATGACAGACACACACACACACACACACACACACACACACACACACACACACACACACACACACACACAGGCCTTAAGGCATTTTTTCTTAACATAGTGTTTCATTGCAAAAACATCTAAATGAGCTTTCAGTGAATGCAGTTTAACACTTAACATGTTCATAACAAGCCATGTTACAGGTAGCCTGTTTTGCACATAGTCATCAGAAATGCTACAGTGTGCTTGTCCTGTTTTTTTTTGCTTGCAGCTCAGTGGCACATTATTCTGGTTTGACCCTAATCCCACAGAGACTCTTTGTGTGTGTGCGCCTGCCCCAGGATACTCCTTCTCATTGTTCTGCCTGACAGGCTTTGATGCAATGTTAATCTGCAGGTTACAGGTGTGGCCAGCCGCGTGTGTGTTGTCACTGCGTGACGGGGGCCACAGGAAACAAGAAAATGAATGAAGTTATGGGGAGATACACTTATTTTTGTTTGTGCAGTTGCATGCTTACAGATATTCATGTCCCGAACATTGTACCCCTGCTAAACGTCAGCATGTTCGCACTGTCACCTGTGAGTGTTTTTGTATGCTGATGTTAGCATGTAGCTGCAAACATAGCTGTGTGAGCCACTGATGCTGCATGCAGGCCAGCAATTATCTAGTTCATCCTACATATAAGCAATGATAACCAAATTGTATATCTCACCATGATATTCACCATTATTTATTATAACAACATAAAGAAACATTGTTGTTGCGTGAGTAAAATATAGTAAGTAGTCCATGGTTTTTTGTACGCAACCATTAAGGTAGGAGAGAGAGAGAGAGAGAGCATGCTTGATATCCGTGAAGCAGATTTGGGGAGCCCTGGACCTTTCCAGGGGCCCAAGCATGAGTGGGCCTGGCTGTAGACTCTAAATCTGTTATAAATGCAGGTGCCATTGTAAAACATCTAAAGAGTAGTGGTAGACGTGGCTCCAGAGGACCATACTACCATATGTTATTAGGATTTATTTTATAAAATGTGTTGCGTGTTAGTTTGGATTTTTAAGAATTCACGTTTTATGATTCTTTCATTTTGTTTGCACTGACCTAAAACAACAAATCATTATACTATGTGATGGCAAACTCTGCTACAGTGGGTGCTGTACTTTAACACAGCTTAAAGATTCGTTATCCGGGCTCTGTCAGCTGCACTTCCTTAATCTTCAACATCACATGACCTGAAATTTAGCACGATGATGTAAACCATTTAGTTTGTATTTGAAGTACTATGAACTGTCTCTTTTCCCAATTCACTTCCTTCCTTCCTGCTCTCTCTCTGCGTCTTTCACACACAGTCACATACATACATACATACAGGGCCCAGTCTCGTCCTTCATGTCAGTGGGAAAGAGTCTTCCTAATCCTCATGTGTGATTGGCCGACAATGTGATCTGGAGATTTTAGCCAATGGCAGAACTCAGATTAGGGAGCAAGTCAATCCAATAGAGATTTTGCCTTCCCGGTGCAAATCTCACTGATCCATGGATAGAAAACACTGACCGCTCTCTGCCGTGGTGGTTTTGGTTTTTGCCAGGGATTTTGCTGCATGTCTTTCTGGATTAGAACACAATTGGTTACCTGTAGGCACTGAACTCCTCTGCTGGTGAGTTGACCGCCAATTGACTTGGAACAAGGTTAATTAAGTTAAATTTGTATGAAAAGTTGCCAAATTCTCTTTTAGCTGTATCCGGTGCAATAAATGTACTGTGCATTTTCTTTTTTAAATAAACAATATAATAAAAGGAGTAGCCTGAGCTGAGGGATGTGGATCTGGTTGATAACAATCATGAAACCCAGTCTGATGCCAAAGTTGACATTCTCTGTTAAATTATTATTTGCTTAATAATCAGGCTACATATTTTGTACTGATGTGGACATTTCTCAAACTATGTCTCCTGCTCATTCTGTCTCTGTCTCTGTCCACAGATTCAGCCAAGAAGGCGCAGATAACAGAGGTGAGAGGCTACTTCACGCTACACACCCGTCTGTCTCCCCTGTCTCTGTTGCTTTCTCCTCTTTCCCTTCTTTCATCTGTATCGGTTTGCTGCATTGTTCAATCCTTCACCTGTGATTGTGCACAATAAATGCAGAACCTATAACACGTATACATTTGCATTCCCCCTCTCTCTCTCTCCTTATAACAGATGCCGTCCCCATTCGGAGTCGGCCTTGCCAATGAGAAAAAGATCGGCCATAGGAGGGTAGATGCCTCTGGAGAGACAACATATAAGAAGGTCGCCCCTCCTCTTCATCTGTCTCCTTGTTTTTCTTGATCTTTTGCCTTTAAATACTTTTTTGTAGGTTTGCTTGGCGTCACGATTTCATCAACTACGTTCCACCCACACCTGAAGGCAACACTACTCTGTTGTTCTTTTCTCTGTTCTCCGCCTCCAGACTACCTCCTCTGCCTTGCAAGGGTCCATCCAGCTGGGTATTGGATACACTGTGGGCAACCTCAGCTCCAAGCCTGAGCGAGATGTGTTGATGCAGGACTTTTACGTGGTGGAAAGCATCTTCTTCCCCAGGTGCGTTTGTACGAGCGTGTGTTTATGTGTGTGGCAAGTATCTAATAAACCTTTCGATCTACTTTAATTGGTCCTGTCTTGCTCCATACAGTGAAGGCAGTAACCTCACTCCAGCCCACCACTACCCAGACTTTAGGTTTAAGACCTACGCCCCTGTGGCCTTCCGCTACTTCCGAGAGCTGTTTGGGATCCGACCAGATGACTACCTGGTGAGATATTTGTATTATATACTTCCAACAGTAATTTCTACTACAATGTCCTTGTCTATGAACACAAAAAGATCGAATAATATTATATATTTTTTTGTTGTGCATTGCATGTTTATTGGAATAAAATACACACACTCACTTATTTTGCATGCAATAGTGCACACATTCAGTATTTACACACACACACCTGTGCCAGAGGGAGATTAGCAGATGAGTACCAGTATAATTGCATGGTTTTGACTAAGTCTTAGAAAATGAAATTGCTTTGTTAAATTAACTGTAAGCGATGGACACTTTCCAAGTTTCCAGACTCTAGCCAACTTCTTTAGAACTGATTTGATTATTATTATTATTTCTACGTCTTAATTACTCCACATCACTGTAAGATATTTAGTCTAAAAAAATAAACATTGCTGAGCTGCTTCATATGCATGGTTTGCTTCAGTTCAACACATTTCTTGCGTGAAAGTAACTTCACTGTAGATACTAACACTGCAGTAAGGTGTAAAAAGTCATGATGTACAGTTTACACTCCTAGATGTGTAATTGTTTACACTTACACCCATTACGCCTTTTTGTACTTCACACCCTTGCCCTTTGAAACAAAGTTCCCTTTTTTTTTTGCTGCTGTTGAGCAATGCCATGCGAGTGGGTGGATGTATTAGTCTTCTGGTTTGATTATTTGAAAGTTCTATTGGATCCAACATTAACAGTGCTATGCAGCCCTGCAGTACCCATGAAGTGTTAAAGCTACAATCTCTCATTAAACAAACATCTGACATACAATTACATTTTCAACGGTTCCTTTAAAACAGGCAGAGTAAGCAGCTTAGAAATTGATAAAGTCTGCTTTTATGACAGTTGTATGTAGAGAGTGGGGTAGTGTCAGTTTCTCTCCAGGGTTAGTGGTTTACATCTTTGTTCCTCTGTGTCTGTGCTCTTCTTAGTATTCTATCTGTAATGAGCCACTGATCGAGTTGACAAACCCAGGAGCTAGTGGCTCCATATTCTATGTGACCCGCGATGACGAGTTCATCATCAAAACTGTTCAGCACAAAGAGGCAGAGTTTCTTCAGAAACTCCTTCCGGGCTACTATATGGTAAGTCAAGCCGAGCCCCTTCCCTCATCAGAATCAATTCAATAGCCGTTTTCCAAATTGTTTTCCATTTTTAACATGCATGTTATAATGATATATTACATACCGTGTGTGCAATTCAACATGTAGTATAGACACAGAGTGTGTAACAGTGTGTCTATTCTGAGATTTTGGTGTGTGGGATGTTTGTGTACATGTGGAAATGCTTAAGAGCTACGCAGCACCTGCAACTTCTAGTCTTATACCTTAATCCTCTTTATCCTACCCCCTGTTGTTGTCCCCTGGTCAGCAGTGACGCCAGCAGATGACTTTGTAATAGATATAAGGGTATAAGGGATATAAGAGGTTGTACCTGACCGAGGCCTGAGCTAAGTACTCCTTAATAGGTTAAGCATGCAACCAGTGGAGACACACACGAGTTGTGCTGAGGCTTGTGGAAGGATCACGCTGTCCTCCAGGTGCATGGTACTGAGGCTGAAACGCAAGAAACTAAAATGCCTTATTAATTTAATTCTCCCTGTCTCTTCCCCTTATGTCTGCTGCATGAACCCCGTCTCCAGAACTTGAACCAGAACCCCCGTACTTTGCTGCCAAAGTTTTTTGGCCTCTACTGCGTCCAGTGCGGTGGCAAGAACATCAGAGTTGTTGTGATGAACAATATTTTACCACGCTCCGTACGCATGCACCTCAAGTTCGATCTAAAGGGCTCCACATACAAGAGGCGAGCATCCAAGAAGGAAAGGGAAAAGTCCAAACCCACTTTTAAAGACCTGGACTTTCTGAACGACGTTCCTGAAGGCCTCACTCTGGACCAGGACACACACGGCGCTCTAGTCAAAACTCTGCAGAGAGACTGTCTGGTGAGAAAAGAAGAGCGGGGAGATTGATGACTAGTATTTTGTAAATAGATGAAGAGAGGGGAGAGAAAGTACATTTTGTATTTTTATGCATGTGTTAAAAAAAAAAAAGTTGTAAGCAACATTTGAAGCTTTAAAAATATAATATGTCATTTTGGTAATATCATGTGTATGTTCCATGTCAGGTTCTGGAAAGTTTTAAGATCATGGACTACAGTTTGCTGCTGGGGGTCCACAACAAAACACAAGCCAAGCAAGAGCGCCAGTCTCAGGGTTCACCTGCAGGAGGTGGGGACGAAAAGAGGCGTGCAGCTCAGAAAGCCTTGTACTCCACTGCCATGGAGTCTATACAGGGAGGCTCCACATGCAGGGAGACACTGGACCATGATGACACGTTAGTCACCATTTATAATCTCTGACCTGTTTGCCCTTATCATCACATTACATTTACAAAAACGGTGTTAATGTTCTCCTGTCTGTCTGTAGTATGGGTGGTATTCCAGCGGTGGGTAGTAAAGGAGAGAGCCTCCTGCTCTTCATTGGAATCATTGACATCCTGCAGTCCTACAGGTAGGCATGAAAACAAGTTAAAGGTGCCATGTAAATATATGCAGGGGTGGGAGTAGTTGGTTTGTTTGTACACGCATTACGCTTTACTTTCATTGCTATTGCAAGATAGTTTCCAACTGGGAAAAATTCCTGCAAGTCGGAAACAACAACTTAAAAACAGCTGACGTGTTGTTTACACATCTTCTTTGTAGTGTCTATGTTGTTACCACATTATGACTTAATTAAAGCTCAAAACCACACTGAAGTCGGAAGAACGACTTCCCAACTCGGGAAATGGGACCATTGGAGGAGCATGCGAATGCACCGGTGACCAGTGTCAGTTTTATTTATTTACTCCTCAGTCTGATGTACTGTGTAAGGTTGCTCTCGTAATCAGTCTGCCCTTCGTCGGGTTTTTCAGGACACCTTAAATGAGGATTGTTCTCTGGCTTCAAAGTCAGGAAATGATTAGTTTTAGGCAGACAGTAATCCAGGCATTATGTGTCTGCAAGGAATATTAAAAGATGGAGTGAGATCATAAGGGAAAAACCAATCCCAGACTTGTCAGACTGTTTTCAATCAAATACTAATGGAGGAGACACAACAGCTATTAAAGTGCTAATCCCTAAGATTTCAGTCTTGGTTGATTTAGAACTTTTATTTGATTGAAAACAAAGTTTTGAGCTTTGAGTTTAGCAGTCTAGAGTAGACAAAAGTCCATACCAACAAATATTGTACAAAGGAGGGAATGTCGCCACAGACACCTAGTTCGTAATACTACAAATATATAAATATTGCAATACTTTCATCAGTGGGACATAGGCTCAATCACCATTGTGTTACCTCGTGCAGCAAAATACAATTACTTACTTTAAGTGTTGACATAAGAAATGTGTGTGGTGCCTATAGCATAGAAGCCAGTCTCTTTCTATTGCACACATTGTGAGTGGGGCTGTAGCCTCTGATTCAGAGCTGCCAGGTAAGTAAGTCACGGAATGAGTTTAACTAAATAATTCAATTGTCTTGTCTGACAGAATGATCAAGAAACTGGAGCACTCTTGGAAGTCCCTCATCCATGACGGGGTGTGTAGCTTTCACATAACTCTTATGTACATGTAATAGTCTGTATCCAAGCAAGACAAACCTCATCAAATTGTATTTTTTTACCTTATTTTGTCACTATGTCTTTGATGTAATAAGTTGAGCACATTGATGGCATTATGTATGAATAATTCAAACTTTTTTTATTGTCCCACAGGACACAGTGTCAGTTCACAGACCTAGTTTCTATGCTGAGAGGTTCTACAAATTCTGTAACACCATCGTCTTCAAGAAGAGCAGCTGTGAGTTTACATGAGCCGTATACTCCTGTAGTGTGTTATGTTTGATGACAACAAACTATTTAGTTTTCCTCCGTATTAATTACAGGAATGCTTTGCTTTTTTTGGGAATGAGAGCAAATGTAAACTATCCCTTTGCTTTTACAGCATTGCGGTCGTCTCCATCTAAGAGAGGACGAGGGGCTCTCTCCATGTCCAAGTCCAGCGCAGGAACGGGTTCAAGTGAGAAGCGTCCCTCTCTGAGTGATGAGAGGCAGGACAACCTGGACAACTTGGAGAACCTACGAGGAGATCGCAGCTTCTCCATGCTGGAGGACAATGGTAGTTAACTTCTAGTAAACTTTTTACTTGTCTAGGATGATAAACGGACAAGGTTAAACACAGGATGCCGTTTTTCTTTCAAAGTGAAAATGGGATGCTTACCATACATCTAAACGCAGTATAATATTGTGAGGAAATGCACTGTATAAAATAAACTGTGAACGTGTGAGTGACGGTTTTCCCTTGTTACGTTGTGTCTTTCTGAACTTGGCGCAAAAAAGGTTTCAGTTGTCTGCCACCGAGCTCCATTTTCTCTTTAAATGAAATCAAGCTAGCCTTTAATGATCCCTGTGGAGAAATGCAGATGCAGCAGCAGTATAGTAACAACAGCATCAAAGTAAAGGTAAAACCCTTAACAAATCAAGACTAGATATGTATTGATAGATTCTATAGAAAAGTGTAATGTTAGGTGTCGGAGCATGCATTATCTCATCATAAAGGAGGTAAGAAATGAACAGAATGTGAATACAACTCATGCAAGCAATCCACAGCCTTGTAAATGTCCTACTGAATATTAAAGTCCTGGTCACATGCACAGCTTTGAGTGCAGCGCTTGTCTAATTGGCTGAGGTGTTGCGCAATCAGACGGCAGTGAAGTTCAATGAAGGTTTAAAGGACTTTGTGGCACAAGCACACATACAATCAATTCAGTTTATTCATTTCATAGTATATTTTCATATTTAATGATCATCTTGGTTGATTATGCCTATCAGGGAGAGAGCCACCCTGCACTCCTCCTTCCTTTGAAGATGCGACCACAGCTTCTATAGCCACCACTCTCTCCTCTAACAACTCCTTACCCACAACCCCCTTCGATACACCAGAGCACCCACGCTACAGGAAACAAATGCTTTCCCCGAGTGTGGCCAGGTGAGAATAATCGTATGAATATGCAATGATGCATCTATAATGACGATATTTTGTGAGTACTGTGTTGCGCTGTCCCTACTGATTTCACACCCTTTATTGTCGTGTGGTACTTTCAGGGTACAGAGAGAGGTAGTTGAGATTCATGGGGAGAAGCAGGACACGATTACAGTGGAGGTGGAGCTCAGGTACACGTGCATGAAACAATACCATCGTACAACGTTCATAGCAGCCCGTGTAACAGTGTTTTAACATTGTTCTTTCTGTTTCGTACAGTAAAATCCCAAAGAGCACTGAGCTCACACAGATGACAGAGATGACCTCTCCCAGCCATCTGTCACCTGATCACCAGCTCCATGCCACTGCCTCATCCACCCCTCCCTCTCTTAGTCCTTCCTCAGCATATTCCTCCTCCACCCTTCCTTCTTCCTTTGTGTCTTCCTCCTCCGCTGCTCCGTCAGCTAGCCGGTCATCCTCCGCACTTGCTTCATCCATCTGTCCATCCACCCAACCACTCACCTCTCCCACCGCTGCTCAGTCTTCCACTCTTTCTTCTCCAATCTCTCATTCAGCTGCTGAATCCAAACTTCTCACTTCAGCTCCAAACACCCCCACCCTCCCGCCTGGCTCGGCATTTTCTCCCATCTGCCCTGCATCTTCTCACTCCTCCTCCACCCAGAGCCCTTGTCACCATCTCCCCTCGACCCCTCCCTCCTCCCACCCTCCAAGCCCCCAGGTGCCTCAGCAGGCGCTGCAAACACCGTGCAATCAGCTGTCTGTGTCCAGCAGCCACAACTCTTTGGATGGAGAGGTGCAGGTGTCTGACATCTACTTTGTAAGTCCCCATTAGTGCTTTCTGTTTTTTAAGTGTCAAGTAGTAAAACAAAAAAAGAATGAACTGAAAGTTGCATTTTTTTTTACTGGATCTGATGTATCAGTACACATTCTTATGAAACTGGTGAGTAAATTGGAGAAAGCTCTCTTTGGCTTTGTTTTGTTGACAGTCCTCCTTCCAGAGAGTAAAGATAATTTCCCTTCTCCTGTTTTTCTTTGATCTACTGGGTCTCTCGCAGTGGCTCAGTCAGGACAGCGTGATAGAGTTATGATGGTGAGGGGGGGGGGGAGGAGGGGATGGTGTGTGTGTGTGTGTGTGCACGTACTATGGGGCTGCTCTTGCTGTCCAAAAAACGCTTTTATCCAAAGCACGAGGCTGCCACTGGTCATAGCTCATGCTTTTGAATAAAACTCTAGGTTTGTCTCTCCTGCACAGCATGATGTTTTTAGATCTATATTCTGCATTCATGCATCATGTCAGTGTCATGCACAGCCCTCCATAATCCTCTCTCTCTCTGTTTAAATGTTTTTTTACATTATAGCATTCATTCTCCGTTTTCCACTTTCTTTTCTCTCTCTCTCCTCGATCATAACTGCTTCTCTCTTCTCACATCTTTGCTCATAGTTCTCCTCCACCGTCTAATAATTCCTTCATCCTGTGCACACACACTATATGCATTTGTGTGTTCATTTTCGTGTGTGTGTGTGTGTGTGTCCATCCATCCATCAGTATGCAGATGGCAGATATTGGGTGTACTCCCCTGTTCTTGGCCGTCGTAAGCTAAACTCTAGCTTGAGTTACAATGTAAGTCACCACCAAAGTAGTTTGAGTCATTTGTTCCACGTACCATGGGCATTGCTGGTCACAAGCACAACTTTATTTAGTGTCAAAGACTGCAAAAAAAGACATTGCATATTAATAATAACTCCAGCTTCTGAAGGGCCATTACATGCATTTAAATGGAGCATGCATCTTTTTTGCAACAGCAATTTAATTATTTGAGGAACTTTGACCTGCAGTTACTTAACTGTAGCTAGCTTGTATTGGCTTTGTGCTTTAAGAGATCCATCCAGCTTTCGCCCTGTAGCACTCAGGTACAGAGATTAATGTTGTCAGTGCTTTGCTCGGATGAAATCTTCCTTTCTGACACTGGAAATCACCTGTTTATTAAGCTTTTTTACATTTTAAAGCCCCTGAAAACATGGTTTCAATTATTGAGTATTTTTATACAATATTGAATATCCATTACTTAACAAGTTATTTCTTAAGTTTTACCGTCAAAAACGTATCTGCATCATCGGGACTATGCAGATGTGGTTTGATCAGATGGGCAACCTGAGCAACTCTAATTAGTGCACAGAGGTGTGTGACATCACCTATTTTCAATTTAGAAAAGGCAAACCAAAGATTTAAATTAATTTCTTATGTGTAATAACCAAAACCGTTCTGACTTGTGTGACCGTGTGTATATCGAGGATCCCATCGGTCATGATAAGACGTTGATTGGGAAAATGTGATTTTGGGGTCTTTGAAGTAAACCAGAATATCCAGATTACATCATCCCTTCTAACTGAGACCCTGTCGACTTTCCTTAGCAAATTGTCCTTTTTAAACAGTAATCATAAACTGACCTGATTACTCATCTGTGTGCATCTTGGTGCCCCCTAAATTGTACCGGGCTGCTCTAAACCATTCAGTGAGTGGGGACTATCTTTATTGAGTATTCTGTCCCCCTGCTCTCCTCTCATTCTTCTCCTCTTGTCTCCTCTCTTCTTCTGCTGCCCTCTGCTGCCTGTATTGGATAACAGCAGACTCAGGAGGATCGGGGCTGGGTGTACTCTCCTCTGCACTACAGCTCGGAGTCCAGAAGGGGCTCAGACGGGGAGAGTGAGACAGTAGGTGTACAAGTTCATTCATTATTCATCGTCAACTCACAGAACAGAAACGAAGTGAATTAACTGTATTTTTTTTTGCTATTCTCCTCTCAGCATTCCTCCTACTCATTCTCTTTTTCTCTCCCTCTTATTTGTGTCTCTGCTCACAGTAACTCACAGCAGTGATGGGTGGAGCCAGAGGCTGTCCCCATATACAGAAGCTGTGAGGTTCTAATAACAAAGCCACCAGGACACTATGGGAATGAATGCTAGTTGCCCAGGCTGCATGTGGGAGCTTGCTTTGCCAACAGAGACTAAAGGAATTAACTTAAAAGCATTTTAAGTAAACAACAGTACAATCATGCATACACTCGCATACATTCAAACGAACATACACAAAATGTTATGGAGAAAAAAAAGATCAACTCTTGGACAATCTGACTGATATCAAGCAGAGAAATAAAGTTTAATCACATGGTAAAATGTGCTGAGTGACACTGTGAATGGGGGGCTGTTTAGTCAGGTATTGTTGCAGCCCTGCTGCCTGCTGTGGAGGTTGTTCGTGTTCACGAGTCACGCTGCACTGTGCCAGCTTTGGCTATGCAATTTGGATATATGTATTATTGATTTGTCTTTTTGATTAACTACTTCAGAGTTTAGTCATGCATTTATTTTTCACTAGGGGCATGTCAAAGCTGTATACAATTTTATTTTAGCACTTTATCAATGTACATGTGGCTGAAATCGTATTTGTCTGGTTATTTTGTCATTAATTATTGTTTGAAACACTCAAACACAGTTAATGTGTTATGTGCTGTGTATGCACAGTGTTTTTTTTTTTCCAGGGGTGTGTGTGTGTGTGTGTGTGTGGTGGTCCACTTAAGAATCTTCAATCTGACAATGAATGGTTGTGTTCAAAATGCCTTATTGACAAATTCATTTTCATAACTGTTTTTAATATTTTGGTCACTTCTAATTATTTCAAAAATAACAAAAAAATATAAACATACAGAGTATTTTATTGTGGGTGAATACCTACCAAATATTTGAAGAACAGTTACAACATATATAGACCATGTATTCACACCTTTTCAGGATTTAGAACCAAAAGATCAACCGCAAATAAAAGGAAAAAAAATCAGAACTTTTGTAAATGATAGATAAACTGTGTGTGCTTAAGCACATGCATGTCAGTTTGTACGTGCCCTTGTGTCTCAGTGCGCGCATGTGTTTGCATGCATATTGATGTGTGATTGGGAGACATTCTGTCCTGCCTATTTGTCAAATTGTCAAAAAGCTGTACTTCCATTTGTTGTAATAGGCCATGAAAGTCTGAACCAGCTACAAGCATGTTGGCTGTGTGAAAATATGCAAATAGTCTTCTATGACTGGATTAACCATCAATGGCCAAATTAAACAAACTGAGCTGAACTGGAATAACCTCAGATTTTATACAGTTTGGTAAGAAAATAAATCGACTGTTGCCACAGACAGTACCTCCCTTCTTCCATACATGGGGATCAACAGGATTGACATAATTCGACTTCCTGACTGTGTCGATAAGCACTGCTGTAACATATGACTGTTATTTGAGTCTGCTGAAGTTAACCTGCCTGTTTGTAGGCAACAGTGTTTGTAGCTGATCACTGTAAAATAAAATAAAAATGATATCGTGTAAAATATATCTATATCTATTTTGACTCTCTAATGTTATGTGCATAACTAGTCCACTAGATGGCCCTACAATGTCTCAGAAAGAAAGTGTAGTTCTTGATGCTGCCACATCTTAGTGTGGAATCTAATACAGTCATGCATCGTCTTGAGCTATACTTGAAAATGTAAGACTTAGTTGCACTGTAAAATGAAATTACACAAAGCTTATATTTAAAGCTTCATACTTCAGACCCCCACACCACAGTGACATTTAAACACTCGCAAACGTAATGATGTGAAATTGTGATTGCTATAGTGGTGCTGGCATTTTATTTATCTGCAGAGGCTTTGCTGCTAAAAATACACTAGAATAAAACAGACAAAGATCAATATGGCTTTAAACAAAACAGCCCACACTCACTCACTCACTCACACGCACACACACACACACACACACACATACACACACACACACACACACACACACATATATATATATATATATATATATATATATATATATATATATATATATATATATATATATATATATATATATATATTGCATGTGTAAGCCAGTGTTGCGAATGTCACTCAGGGTGACAAGTCAGCCATGTCGGGCCATGATGGAATGTGCGATCAGCACCCACATGACCAATTGTCCTGGAATAAAATAGTTTCCCCCCCACCCTTTATTTGTCCTTCTACCGGTGAAAACACCTTTTGCTCCTTCTCTTGCCTTCTCGATATCCTCCCTGATATTCAGCCAGGTGGTTATTCCTTCCCCAGTCCAATTGTGCCAGTGATCGGCTAAGGTAAAGAATTGTTAAAGGATATGGCTAGATATATTCTAATATGTTTCTTATTAGAAAATTGCATTCAAGCTTGAAATACAGTATCTTATTCATCCCATAGTTGTCCAAAAACTACTGAAAACACATCAATGAGCCAAACTGTTGTACTATTACTTTGTTACGATGAACAGGCAGTGTAGTTTAGTGTAGGGGATACTCACTAAAGCACTAAATATGTATAAATCCGCAGCTGGAAATAGTCCCTAAAAATGCACTATCAACTCAACTTTTGAGTAACATTTGCAAAAACCACAGTGGCCAGATGTTTACGGTCATTTTTTTGGCCTTTGCTATTTTTTTTACCTCAAGGGCTTCAGGCTGGGAAAGGTATGAGAGATGGACTGACACATTGTTGTCTTTTCATGAATTCGGTTTACAATAACAAAAGTATGAAATATCAGCCTTTTTCTCTAAGCCAGAGGTCAGCAAAGTTTTAGAAATTACTTTTTTTGTTAATTGATTTACCAAGTAAAGATTAAGGTAAGCAATAAGTTAAGTTATGACACCACAGAATTAAAATCTACAACAAATCTGTAATGGATTACAATCTGTAATAAAAAAATGTCATAGTATAGTATGCAATAAAACATGTGAAAAAAGACAAAATTTCATGAAAAATATAAAAATATCGTATGTCTTGAAAATGTCATAGTATAGCGTGCCATTAAATGTTGTACTATAGTATGTCAGATAACATGTTATAGTATACTATATCATAAAATAATTGTAAATATGTTTTATGATAGTATGTCCTGAAAAAAGTCATAGTATAGTATGATAAAGTCGAGAGTATACCATGAAATGTCATAGCATTGTATGCCATGAAAAATTCATGAAAATTCATAAAGGATTGAACAAAAACATTCATAGTAAAGTATTTTAAAAACTTTCATAAAAATATCATTGTATAGTATGAAGTAAAAAAGTCATCAAAAAGTCATAATATAGTATTCCATAAAAATGTCTTAAAAATATCATAGTAGCTACAGTATTTCATGAGTCATATATAAAAAAGTCACAAAAATTTCACTAGAGAATGTCAAAACAAGTCATAAAAATAGTCATAATATAGCATGTCGAAAAAATGTCATTGTATAGTATTTCGAAAAAAGTCACAGTATAGCATGTCGAAAAAAGTTATTAAAAAGTCATGAAACTCGTAGTATAGCATGTCGAAGAAAATCATAAAAAGTCATAGTATGGCATTTCAAAAATATCATAAAAATATCATAGTATAGCATGTCTAAAAAAAGTCACATAAAAGTGATAGAATAGCATGTCATAAAGTCATAGTATTGCATGTCGAAAAAAGTCACAAGCATGTGAAGTGTAATTTACAGTATACTGTGTCAAAAAAAGTCATAGTGTAGTATAGAAAAGTCATAATAAAGTCAAAGTATAACATGTTGAAAAAAGTCACGAAGTCATAAAGTGTCAAAAATAGTCATTGTATTGTAAAAAAGTTCTATTGCAGGATGTCATCAAAAATAATAGTAAAAGGTCATAGTATATATTGTCATTGTAAAGTATGTCATGAAATGGTCAAAAGAAAATAACAATACAAAAGTGTAAAAAATAAAAAAAATATATTTTGAAAAAAGTCATAGTATAGCATATCGTAAAAAGTCATAAAAAAGTCATAGTATAGTCTTTTTTAAAAAGTAAAAAAGTCATAGTATAGCATGTTGAAAAAAAGTCATGAAAAGTATAGTATATAGTATAGTGTTCTAAAATGTTCTATAAATACATTTTCAATAAAATAAATAGTATAGAATGCCATAACAAATGCAATAAAAAGTAATAATTTGGTATGCCATAGATTATATAGAAAATAAGTTCATAGTGAAGCATATTATTAAAAAACGTCAGAGTAGAGTTCGTCATAAAATGTGAATGGGAAAAAAGTTCAAGTTACTGTAAATAACAGTCTGCACAACTGCCAATCTCTGTGAAGGATGGGATTTTATATATGGATAAGTGGGCATTTAAACAATACCAAAAAACTCCCTTGCAACACTTCTTGCCAGTGTGCCGTTGGTGAAACCATTGCGGGCTTGAAGTAGCAAGGTTTGAAGTCAAGGTTTCATGTTGGCATCCGATCAACATGGTCCTTCAGGTGGTTGCATGTCCTCCTAGCGTCCACCTGAGGCTGCTCTGGTTCCCTCCCACAGTCCAAAATCATGCATGTCAGATGGATTGAAGACGATATGAGATATGAATGTCTTTTTATGTTTCTGCTCCTCCCCCAGCTTTCTGCTGAGTACATGCTGGGAGAGGCATCAGAAACATGTGACTCTGAAAAGTACCATCGTGGTTATCAGGGAACACAAACTGAGAACTTCAGAACTATGACTTTATGGTCATTTCTATTTTTTGCTTCCTTACTTTATGGTAAAATGAATCACGGAGCGGCAGCATCAGTACATCTGAGATGGCCCGTTGCATTTCATCAGCTTTCATCTGCAGGACACATAAACAAATGCCTTTGTTCTTTCAAAGGACAGAGGGGCGAAAGCCACAACAAACAGGCAAGTGTGTGTGTGTGTGTGTGTGTGTGTGTGTGTGTGTGTGTGTGTGTGTGTGTGTGTGTGTGTCTGTGTGTGTGTCTGTGTGTGTGTCTGTGTGTGTGTGTGTGTGTGTGTGTGTGTGTGTGTGTGTGTGTGCGTGTGCGTGTGAAGAAGAGCCGGGGAAGAGGAGATGGTGTTAGAGAGAGCAGCGAGAGCAGAGAGAGATCAAAGCAGGGGGTATGTTTTTGAATCTCTGCGTGGGAGGTGTACCTACCCAGAATGCCCTGCCTCACTTCGTACATTCCACTCAGGTTTTAGGAGATTCACTTTTCTTTCCAGCTGGTTTATTATGATACTACCTCTGCACAAGCCTCTCCAGCTTATTCTCCCAGAAAACTGTGACTTGATATGTGAACAAGCAGCCAACCTCTGATCTGTGATCGTGAAGCTCTGTCTCCCACACACGTCAGACCTGTATACAAAGCGAAACATCTACAACATATCAACAGAGTCGCAGTCTCATTACTCTTACATCTACGAAATATACTACCACTAAATTGGATCAGAGCCCACCCTCCTTTCTCCCAATCTCATGAGGGAATCGACGTGTCGCTTTTGAACTCAGCATGAGAAGCTACAAACAGATGTCTATCTGTCCGCACAGAGGGAACGTCTCATGTGTGTGTGTGCCCTCTCACACACACATGAAAAGCCATAAAGGTCTCTGCGTTGCGTTGTCAGTGTCTTAAGGCAGTGTTTATCTTTGGCAGGCTGAAGAAAACAAAGCCATCGATTTCTAATCCTAATCCCCTTCTACTGCGTCTCTCTTATTGATCATCTATCCATCCTTAATGAGATGGAGGGATAGAGGAATGGAGGGCTGATGAAGGGCAAAACTTTCCCTGCTGGTGTGCCGTCCTTTTTTTCTCTCCACCGATCTCTTTTCAATGGGTCTCTGTTGCTGGTGGGGCTTTCACTGACCTGACGTTCTTTATGATGGAATATAAAATAAACGCAGCCTTGGTGCTCGTGTGGAGGTTTATCAAACCTTAGAGGCTTGCAGAGCTGTAGAGGTTTCACCGAAATATTGAAATTGGACGACATGGACGAACGCACTAAACACACAGAAGCACATGCATAAGGACGCGTTTCCCCTGCGCTCTGCTTGTACTGAATCTAAGATTCATTCCCTCATCCACCTGATCTTAAAACAAATACTGTTGAGAAGATGATTCCCTCTTGCTGGTAGTTGCACACGATTACGTCTGCTCTCTCTGGTATACGTCCCTGTCTGATTCAGTGGAGTTGGCTTGATGTTGAGGGAACTCAGTTCCCTTTAGAGGAGTTTTAGTTAATTATCTTCCTCACTATACTTTCACTGATTTATCAGTGCCTGTTATTGGCTTCTGCTATTCTATGTAGTTCAATTGTCACAGAGGATTTTACATGTTAAGTTGGTTTGTCTTGTCAAATCTTTGTTTTTAGCTGCATTTATCATTACTATTGTATGAGCAATTCCCTTGGTGATGAATCTACAGAGAATTACTACCCGACTACAGTTTCCCTCAGCTATGAAGTGTTTTAGCGTCTTTCAGTTCATTGTTTTGGTTTCACCGTCCGTAGCTCTCATCAATCTTCTTTCCAGTCTCAGCAGGCAGCTATTTCTAGCGTAAAAGCTCAGATAAACCGACTGTGTTTCTTTTCTTTTCTTTTACCTTCGTCCAAGTATGCTGCACTTCATTCCTGCTGAGAGACATTTTATGTTATCATTGTATTGTATATCTTATTTGTGCTCCACACCATGGCATTTAGCAAACACTACTGATCTTTCAGACCACTACAGTAGACTACATTTTGACTTAAATGTTAAGTTTTCCTCCAACTCATTTTTTTACAGATTCTTATGCAATCACAAATGTCCACGACTTGAAGAACAAATGCTTGACCCCTTTGTGATCCTCTGTCCTTCTGACGCTGCGATCACAGCAAGATTTTAAAGACAGAGAAGAATGCGGGGCAAATCAGCTGATTGACAATGGCCGTAAGCAACATTGTTCTATGTGTTCTATGGACTTACTTAACCCTAAACCTGGACAGACACCTGGACAGACACTGAACTAGATTGTGAGGAAGAGAGGAAAGCTCCGGAACACCTGCTGTTGTTGTTAGAGTGGGTATTTGGAGATGGTATGTGTGTTGTTTGTGCAGAGACTTGTAGGATTAATGTTAATCACAGCGGTATTCCCTTTGGGATCACGGGTAAACAATGACTCTGATGTGGGATGTCCATCAGCAACACTCCACATTCCTTAAGAATTGCTTCTGAGTGCAACTCACAGACATCCTGGACTTAACTTGAGGCAAAAAGGCAAACGAGAGCAGAAAGAAGGGAATGATCGAAGCGTATATATGGGAGCGCAACCCTTGAAGACACAACATTGCTTTGCTTGCAAAACTTTTGGAAAATTGGATGATTTTGGACACACAACCCGTGCGACTGCAAAAATGGCACCCTGGGGTTGTTTCTCCCTAAATGTGTGATAATGGCTGCAGCAGAAGTCATTAATAGCAGGCTAATGTGTGTCAGATGCTACCTGTCCAGCAGCAGCAGCAGCAGGGGAGAGAGAGCCAGGACACGAGTGACTGGACAGCATAATGAGAGGGACATGGCCTGCCAACTTGGGCAGCTGCTTCTCTAGTGGGTCTGAGAGGTTTGTGTGTGTGTGTGTGTGTGTTTGTGCCTTCTCATCTTCCTGTGCTCTTTCTACTTCTTTTCTCAATGTATTTCTCATCATCAGCATCCAGAAACGCAGCTATACCCACGTACACTGGAACACACACAGCCTAACACACACACACACACACACACACACACACACACACACACACACACACACACAAAGCCGAACACACACAGACACTCAAATACAGACAGCCTCATGGGGTTACCGTGGGAATGCCTGTGGCATTATGTCAGTCATTGAGGTGATGCCTTTAATCCTGAAACAAATCTAGACTTTGTGTTGTGTGTCTCCAGCTGTGTGTGAGTGAGCGTGCCCGTGTATAAAGCCCAATCTCACACCCATTAGATTACGGCTGGCCGCGCAGCCAAGACACCCCACTGCCACTCCCACATGGAGGAGCGGGCAGGATTAGCCAGCTCTATACCCGCCCTAATCTGGGAACAAAAACCCACAATCGCCTCCCACTGAGATACGGAGACAGAAATATTCAATTTGATCTGCCCTCCTCATTATAACAAGAGTGTCTTTTAGGGTTAACATTACTACTGCTCACTCTACCATCAGTCAGTGTGGATTCAGCCCTAAACGGTGTCCTTTTTATCCCTATTATCAATCCCTTTCATAGCAATTTGGAGCAGCTACAGGCCGTGCTCTGTGGCAGTGAATGCAAATGGAAAAAGAAGTTCAAGCGTCTGCAGCCATGCGAGCATTCCTGTGAGACTGCACTTAGGCCCAGCAATGCTTTAAGCTAGGTCGGCATGCTAACCTGACACAATGACAACGCTTCCATGAGGATGTTTAGCAGCTGCAATGTTTACGATACTCACGATATATATTTCGTGTGGTAGCATGCTAACATGTTCTACTTAGCACTTAACACAAAGAACAACTCAGTATGACCGGAATTAAATCAGTTTTGCAGGTATTTGGTGCATAAACCAAAGTAATGTAGCTCAAGCGCAAGTTCAGTCAGGAAGACACTCACACATAATCTCTGTCTCCCTTCTCCTTGTAATTACTCTATCAGCTGATTGGGGGCGTCCACTTTTAAGTAACCAACCAGATTCTGCACACCGGTTCCTGAAGCCAATCATATCGTTGCTGTCAAACTTTAAATAGTGTTCTCCTCTCTGCTGCTGGCAGTTGTCATTTCAGCTAAGCAGATGTGACCCTCCTCCACCCCAGTCACCTCCAGTCAGCATCACAGTCATGCTCCTGATTCATCATCAGATGGCAGCACTCCTTTCACCACCACCACCACCAGTGTCTGGACTCCAGGGAGGGATTAGGCCTGTTGGACCTCAGTATCCCTACCCTCGGTGATAGTACTTCAGGATGGAGTCCAATCTCCAAAGTTTGCACTTTTCATATTTGATGCATGTATAATAAATCATTGTTAAATTATAAAACAAGTCTCTCCTAATTGAAATGGGCTAATTGTATTCTTGATGATGGCTGTAGAGGAAAGGTCAGAGGTTCACCAAAGTTGATTCATCCAACCACATATGTCTGTAGTGACTTTTAATCCATGCAAAAGCTGCACAGATATTTCAGTCTGGACCAAAGTGGTGGACATCAAATAGAGCCAGGTCTGAAAAAGAGTTTATCTACAGTGTGCCAGCAGTCATTTCCTACATGAACAGATGCCATAGTCTCAATTTCGAGTAGAGCTCAGCATGTGATGCTTCACCACAAAAAGCTACCTGCTAAATGTGTTGTCAGTGTCTCATTATTTGACAGAAGCTGCTGTTTCATTGCCCCGAGCCAAGTCCAAGTCTTTCTCTCTGTCTCTTCCTCTTTCTGTCTCCTACTCAGAGGCATCTGCCTCATTAACCACCATCAGCATTTTGTTTGCTGTGCGTGATTTGGATGTACTGGGAGTAAGGCGGGGGGTGGTATGTTTGCGTGTGTGTCAATGTGTTCACTCGTGTGTGTGTGTGTGTGTGTGCAGGAAACTCTCATTAGGCTAGAAAAACACTGACATTTTCCACAGAATCAGGATCCTATCTTTTCATCCTTTATCTTATCTATCAAAGGGTTCCTCCAATCAATTCCCTGGTGTGGATATGCACACATACATATGTCTGTGTATGTGTGTGTGTGTGTGTGTGTGTGGTAGCGTAGAGGGAAACAGATGTTGATGATTCGACAAGTTTGCACTGCAAACTCAGCCCAATTTAGCCTATAAAAAACACGATGCCACACAGACGCTCGTGGTGACAGCCCACTCTTAATTTTCAGTCCTTTTAATTCAAGCTTCAGTTTCCCACTACTACTCTCTTTTCTCTCTGTCCTTCCTCTCTTTCACACACACACACACACACACACACACACACAAACCCAACACTGTGCGTGATGACACCAGAAGCATTTCAACTGGGCGTTCTTCTGGATATATCCTTGTTACAGAAACCTCTGACTAACTCTCGTCTTCCACACTTTCTTCTGCCAAACTCATAAAGAGCTTACGGCTTCGTTTGATAGTCTGTCTACATTACAATACATGCTGTACATTACCGGTAGATACATTGCAATGCAAACGCTTTGTTTGAACAACATCAAAACGTACATAAATGGATGGGTTTGGGGATTTATTGCAATGCAATATGACATGTCATTACAATATTTCCTCAGTGTTTCTATTTTACAATGTACAAACTATAAAAAAAAGACCATAAATAAACAAAATGCTTCATGTAGCTAATTCTTAGCATTAAACAAAAAGACATGTACGATTGACACAGAGGGATGTCATTCTATTCTAAATGTCGAATTCAACAGAAATTCATACAAGTAAAAATCTTTCAAATTAACAATTAAAAAAAACACAAGCAAATCATACAGTTTGTTAGTATGATCTTCCAGTATGAAACCAGTAAGAGCTCGTAATGATACATTCTGTCCGGCTCCTCCCGCTCTCTCTATTGGGTAACTTTGCATATTCAGAATATTCAAAGATAGCTGACGTCTTGACAACGGAGATTCCATGTTGTGTGCATTCACGCTACACACACACACACACACACACACACACACACACACGCACACACACACACACGCACACACACACACACACACACACACACACACACAGACATACGAGTAAACACAAAATACATTTTATTCAAGTCAAGCCCAAAGCAGCAAAAGAAAGGTTGGAAGCCATTCTGCTTATGCACAGCCTTAACACGTCAGCATTCACAAAACAGATAATAATATAATGAGAAATAGAACTGGATAAGAGGATGAGGCTTCAGTCTAAGCTCTCAGTAGCTTAATGCCATCTGTGGCCGCGTCCAGATCATGGTTTTTTCAGAAAACTCCACAGGATGGAAGTTCACAAAAGTGCTGCTTTTCTCATTCTCTTGTACTTCGAGCCACTCCTTGTAGTTCCACTGGTGAAAAGTTTCTCTAAAGTGCATGGATGAGGTAAATGAAATTCTTCTCAAAAAAAGGCTTGTATCCATCTCCAGCTCAGACTGGAACCATTGTGTGTTGCATATGCTGCATTTGAGACAACATTTCTTGCTGCAAACTAGCAATTACTAGGTCCTGGTGTGACGGTGTGATTATTCCAAGTCTGTCCATCTCCCTGTGGGTGCAGGGACAAAAATACATGTTCAAACACACAAATCCACAATATGCAGTATTCAAAGGATAAGGCCGGTTTCATGACGATTGGCAGATACTTCAATTTCCCCCCCATACACATACATTAAGAGCTTATTGGGGTTCAGTGTCTGCTTAAGAACACATGCACAACCGTTACACCACCAACCTGACCATGAATAGCAAACCCTGTCTACCAATTGAGCTATAACCGTATTATCAAGTTGTCTGTGAAGCCAAAGTCTGATATAGTTTGCGCCTTTGTGCCATATAACTCATTTGTTATTCAGAACTATTAAAATACATAAAAGAGTAAAGCATCAAATCAAAGCAATGTTAACAAGAAACCACAACCTTGACTATCCTCAGTGGTATGGAAAATTCAAGAGTCACATTTTTGTAATAAATGAATATGTCATCTTCGCATCGGTATGTTTCTTTTTATAGGTTGTTAATAGATTTCAGATGACATTAGAGTTCTTTGAATAACCTAAGACAAACAATACCATTTAGTTGGATGAATTCACTTATACAAATGATGAAAAAACACTCGACTCATCCTTTAATCAAAGGAGAATTATAGAAATAGAAACTGGCTCACATTACTCATTAAATAATCTCTATAGAAGCAAAAAGACAGGATTTGGGTTTCAGAAGCGTTCTGGTGCCTCTTTGTAGTCCAAATAGTATTAACCAATCAAGTTGGAGCAGTTTTTGGTTGAATGCAAGTAAACATCGGAACACACAGACCGAAAAAGTCTAATCTCAGGACCCCATTGGCTATCGTCTGACGATGATTTAGATTATTATTGGTTTAAAATTAGCTTATGAAATGGCTATATATGAGACAAACAGATCGACCTCGACGTTTCTCAACTCCAACTCCAGTCTTGCGTCTCAAGTTGCTAATCGGACTGTAAACACTGAGCAGCGCATGGTAAAAGAAGTCTGCTGGCTGGAGCCGGATCCCCAGAAATAAAGTCTATTGCCCCCAAGGGGCTTATTCAGACCGATAGTTGATGGGTTCTGAGATTGCTCATTAATTGGAGCAATTACAGTATATATATATAAAGCTACTGACATCGTGACGAATTGTAAAAGTGTCAGTGTGCTTATTGGATTGCTGAATTTGATGTCCCTCCACATCTTCCTGACATGAACATGCACTGCTAATTATATCACTTAATTCTCTTTAGACATGTTCAAATCACATTTCATACAAACTAGTTTGTTGTCTAATGTAACACATTAGGAAATCTCTGTCTCTTGTTTTGACTTGAGCACGATTGTTGAGCAGAAGACGATTCTGTTTATGCAGCTCGTATTTTTGCATTAAGAAAAGTGACGAACGAATGCCGAAGTCCATTTTCACATGGAAGGTGCACTTACTGGTGTGTGAGAGCCAGGAGGCTCTCGAGGCTGGTATATCCTGCTGCTGCCAGAGTGTCTCTGTACCTCTCCAACCCGATGGACCGCAGCCACTCGCATACCGACCACACTGGAACGCACACCTCTGGCAGGACTGACACGCACACCTCTGAACCCACACCTGACTCCAACATAGTGGCTGTGTGTCTGTGAAAACACAGAGAGGGAGAGGTTGGTGGTGGCAAAAGTACTGAAATAATTGAAGGAGCAACTGTGTGCAAGTAATCATCTGGGTGAACGAGTGCAGGTGTGAGGACAGTGTGAATGCTGAATTAATATGAAATGGATATGTATGTATTTGTCTGTAATTTACATGTACAGTGTGTACCTGTCCCCTCCGGTCCGGCGCAGAGTACCAGGGTTACGGATGAGTTTATCCAGCATGTTGAGTATCTGGCTGAAGGTGGGTCTCTCTGCTCGCTCTCTCTCCCAGCAATCCAACATTAGCTGGTGCAGCACCACAGGACAGTCCATGGGAGCAGGCAGACGGTAGCCCTCTTCTATCGCTTTAATCACCTATAGGAAGGTCAGGTCAAAGTTTTTTCAAGTTCCCAAAACTTGGATCCAGTTAAAAAACGTTTCACTAATGCCAAACTGAAACCACATAAAGCAAGAAAAAGACTCAGTGTTGTCAGTGTCAGTGTTTGTCCAAATTCCATACTTTACACCGATAGTATACACTGCACACTATACTGATTGTTACAGTATATTGTGTTTGCACTTGTGTGTATTGTATATAATAAATCATTATGGTTTTGTGCAGGAAATTATTAAATATACGCGCCAACAGACTTCAATCAAACTGCCACTTTGAAAAGCCACTACCAGTCAAATCTGAGAAAAAGAAAGCAGAACCTTTTTGCCGAAGATTTATAGCTTTTATGTTGTCTTCCAAAATATTTCCAGAGCTGTCTCACCATCAAATTTATTTAAATTGTTTCCAGCTGTGAGCAGCACCACTATTTCCTTTGTACATTATATTGTGGGACAATACTTTTCATGAGGGGTTTCCCAAGTCTGACACTGTTGGGCCCCCCCGGCTCAGACAGAACTGAGACGACTACGCATTTTGAGTCAAAAACAATACTATAGTGCAACATGAAAAAAGTTCATATTAATGGACTTTGTAACTCCTATGAATTTTCTTTGTGTATTCCTATTTTGGGGAAAACATTTTCTATGTTTTGTACGACAGACGAGCATCTCAGCAAAAAAAAGAAAGTAAATAAGATGGATAGAATGTCTAGAGAAGAGGCTTATGGGGAAAGTTTTCTGAGACTACAACTGCGCGGCAGATGAAATCAATCATGTCTGAAGATTTCCATATGCCAGACTGCGTCTTTGACCTACTCAAACTTAACAAGCTTTGATAGCAAAGTGATTGCAAATTTGAGCTGAAATAGGATTTTTGTCTCATATAAAAACTGTTCAGAATAACTGAATCACCCCTACATTTATATATATATATATATAGTGTGTGCTTGGCTGAGGGATAACACTAAGCAGCATTTTCTAGTAAATTTTAATTAAGACTAAATATTATCTTCAACTAAATATCTTGTGACTGAAGAACAGAATCCTGGCTTGCCACCCTCTCTGCGGATGAAGGCAACATTTTCAATTTTTAAAATGGTGCAGAGGTCAAAGCCTCTGGGTCAGCATCCAGTACCTCACACAGAGGACAGATCATCTTCCTCCAGAGTTATGATGACATTGTACTCACCAACTATATTGCTAAAATATAGCTTTACGACAGAGTGCATGGGGGGGGAGCAATCTCAAGTGCAGTCATCACACAGACAGCTTTTAAGCAAATCCCCACTTTTACCATATTATATAAACCACATATTTGGAAATTATAATGAATATGAATCTTTGAGTTATTACTGAAACCGTAAACATTCATTAGATCTTAAAGGGCTACTTTGTGCTCAGACTTCGACCTACCGTACTTGTGCACACACACAGTTTTATGAAGAATATTTTGGGTGAAGTGACTTTTGTTTTTATTTCCAAATGACTGTTTAAGATTCCCCAGAAGTGAACAATAACGCTGGCGAGTGGAGTGTTCTCATTACCAACAGGAGTTATGACCAGAACAATGAAAACAAGTTGAGATAAAAACTGAATCTTCTTTGAATATTTGAGAGTATTCCCTGTTCTGAAGGCAAATCCTTCATTCCTTGAATGCATTACATGATAATAATGGAAGTGAACGGTATTTTGACATTTAGCTTTAAATATGCAAAGTGTTTCGTGATTTAGCTCACTCTTTTTGTCTTTGAGGCAACTCGTAGATATGAAAAATGACTCACATCCTGGTTGTTCATGTCCCAGTAGGGTCTCTCTCCGTAAGAAACCACCTCCCACATGACGATACCGTAACTCCACACGTCACTGGCCGTGGTGAACTTCCTGTAGGCGATGGCCTCTGGAGCCGTCCACCTGATGGGGATCTTCCCTCCAGGGGACAGATAGGTCCCAGTGGCTTCCTAAAACAGCAGTAAAAATCATTTTGTTTCAGTGAATAATAGCCATGCTTACACCAAGAAGTTCCTGGTAATTTAAGTTCTGAGACTACTTTTAAAGGAACTAAAAAGTTCCTTCAGCCCACTATTGTCAGTGTTTCCATAATGGTCTAAAGACCTGGGTATATAAATAAGTATATTGACATATGAAAAAGCACATGGGACGAGGGGTGCTGATGGTCACAGGGGTAAATACAGCTTTCTGTTCAGTGTGCCCACCCGTTTCATCTAAATAAACCTGTTGGAAAAAATAAATAATAATAAATAATACCGTAGGTTCATTTACATTTACTGCTGTAGAGTATTTACTGATGCACACTGGATGTAATGAATAAAATGCAACTGAGAGTGTCTGTAAATCATCTGTGGAGTGTTTGATGGTCATCTATTTGTGCTTTAGAATGTAACCGTTGTGAGGCAATCAGAACTGCTGCTCCGTCCCTCTCTTCTACCTCTCGCCCTCTCAGCAACGCTCGCGTAAACTCTCTCTCTTTTTCTTTCTGTCTCTTTAAAAATAAGTCGGGAAGCCGAGAGCAAAGCCAAACTTTGCTTTTAATGGCATCAAACAAATAAAATAAATCGATACGGGAGTACTTGTTTTATGAATGAAGCGGAACGACAAGTTTCTGTGATCCGAAAAGTTTAGTTTCAAGATTTGTTCTTTGATTGATGCATCTATCGTCTATATTACATATGTTTACAAAGGCAGCTTTGAACAATAGCAGTCCACACACATAGGCTGTCATCAGATAGGATGTATATGTTCACATCCAGTTTGCGTGCATACGTTACTTCAGTGTGCGTCTTACCCTTGCAGTGTAGGCAGCCTCCGGGTCGTCCTCCAGAACTCGACTCAGGCCAAAGTCAGACACCTTACACACCAGGTTGCTGTTGACCAGGATGTTTCGAGCTGCCAGGTCTCGGTGAACGTAGCTCATGTCTGACAGGTACTTCATGCCTGAGGCGATGCCGCGCAGCATGCCGACCAGCTGGATCACCGTGAACTGGCCGTCATGTTTCTGGAAAATTAGAATTATAGAGACAAGAGAACAGGTTATCACGAGCCACGACCACAAGATGGGCAGTCACGAGTGAGTGCATTTTATCTGGGAATTGGTACATTTTCAGTCCAGTGTGGAAAGAAATGCTACTAAAATCTAAATTCATAAAAATGAAACCGTATAATCAAATGCCTGTACCCGAAGAAAAGCATCCAGGGATCCATTTTCCATGTATTCTGTGATGATCATCAATGGTTTGCCTAAACAGGTAAGAAATATTGAAATACAACAGGCACATAACCCAAATACTACTAATAAAAAGAGTTCACAGGTTCTGTCAACAACTCACATCTTGTCACCACACCCTCCAGCCTGATGATGTTCGGATGGTCAAACTGGCCCATGATGGAGGCCTCAGACAGGAAGTCCCTCCTCTGTTTGTCAGAGTATCCCGCCTTCAGACTCTTGATGGCCACGTAGATCTCCCTCTTTCCCTGAACACGCAGCCGACCACTGCAAACCTCCCCGAACTCTCCTAAACACACAGAGCAAAACAGCAGTGTCAGCACCGAGGGAGCATGTGTGTGTATGTGTCTGTGTGCGAGCTCTAATGCCAGGCTTACCCATGCCAATAACTCTCTCAATGTGAATACTGCTAACATCAATCTCCTTGGCAAACTCGTGGATAGCCTGATCGGGATCTTCATAGGTGAACGGGTCCACGTAGATTTTAACTCCTGCCATAAAGGAGATGCGGGAGAGGAGAGGAAACGAGGGAGGAGGAGGAGGAGGAGGGATGCAGAGGAGGGTATGAAATATGAGTTGTATAACTGCTGATGCATATGTTATGTAAATGTCTTTGGCAGTATGTGTCTGAGATGTGTGCAGGTGGATCTAAGAAAAAAAGAGCATCCATCTGTCTCTCAGGGTTTTTTTCACAGTACAGTATATGTGTGTTTGAAATACCTGGGTTAAGATGTTTCTCCTCCTCTGAGTCCTGCTTTGTTTTACTGTACTTGCTCCTCCTGATGAGACAATAGAAGTGATAAACATTTAACACACAATCATAGAAAAGACACTTAAGTCTGTCAAAGAAGTCCTGTAACAATTATTTTCGCTTGTCACATGTTTTTCTTGTGATTTTTACAGTTAAGATAACTGATAGAAGGGCAAACACACACACTATATTTTCCCCCAGTAGCGCTGTGCATTCATTGGGTTTTTCCGGATTTGCTGCGAGAGAAACAGCAATGACAATGAGAACAGAGAGCAAACGGGCTGCAGGAAAGACACAGAGCGAGTAGATGAAAGCATTCAAGGGAGAGAGGGAGGAGGGGCGATGCCTCAGGTAGCGCAAGATAAAAGGTGTTTTCCATTAAACAAAGAAACTGTCAAAAACACCTTTGTGGGTGAGCAGGTGTGTGTGAGTGTGTGTGAGTGTGTGGGCACTTGCGCATGCTTGTGTGTGTGTGTGTGAGTGTGCACGTCAGCGGAAGCTGACACACAAGCTGTGCTGCTGAAGAGACAGTAATGACAAGTCAGGGACAAAGGGATTATCACTGTCTCCACTCTAATCCCCTTTAAAAGCTCCAGGTAACACACACACACACATTATTTAGCCACACAATAGCAGGGGAGTTGTGAGTGTTGTTTGTGTGCATTGTGGTAATTTGGTCAAAAGCAGTGGTTAAGGTAGAGACAGCACTCGGGGTTGACGTCGGGGATGCATTGATGGGGAAACTTCTAACCAACCTATAGGTGTGCATGCATGCCTGTATGGATGACTGTATGGATGCCTGTATGGATGCCTGTATGGATGCCTGTATGGATGCCTGTATGTGCTTGTGTCTGTGTGTGCGTGCCTGTGAATACCTGCGGCTAATGATGAAGACAGCTGCAGATATCAGCAGTAAAATTCCAACCCCACTGACAGACAGCAGCAGGAAGGCTGAGTTAACTCCTTCTCCAATCAGGGGGAAGGGATCTAACAGGGAAGGACACAAAAGCTCATGAAAAGAACCAGAAAGTTGCAAACTTCGTCACACTAAACTTTGGTGCATCCTCTAAAACGCCTACACTGTTACTGTCACAATACCTGAGTTGGTGGCGAATTCAAACGGGGGGCTGAACTCTCCGTATCCAGCAGCCGTGCGAGCGCGCACATGAAACACGTACACAGTGAGGGGGTTGAGACCTGTGACATCGACGCTCCGAGAGAAGGTCCTCATTATGCGGTAGGACCTCTCTTTCTGATCCTGATTAGACGGGACAAAAAGAGGGGGGCTCTTTTCAATGCTTGACTGCAAATCCATCGTCAACATCAGTGGAATAAAAACAGCGTGCCAGCATATTGGCATGCCAGACAGCTGCCTGAGCTGCATTAACCTGCAGGCGCCTCACCTTTTCATAGAACTTGACCTCGTATTCCAGGATAACCCCGTTGGGTCGATCCGGCTGTTGCCACGACAACGACAAACTGTGCCTGGTGAAATCGGTGGCTAAGATGGCCGACACCGGAGAGGGAGCTGGGAGGGAGGGAGAGAAAGATGGGCAGGATGAGGTGAAAATAGTATAACTTTGTAGAATGACATATACTGTATATTCTATGATGCTGCTAATAAGATAACATCTATAATAGTTTCACAGCCTTGAATACAGTTAAAAAGATACGCTTGGTGCCGGTTTGTCAGCGATCCCATTGACCCAGAGCACCTGAGAAATGACCTAAATCTCATTCCTTCCTATTCCGCAGAGACAAGCCTCATTCTCCACTTTCTCTCCCCTTACACCCTTCCATTTCCCCTTCCTTCATGGCGTTTGTCCTCCTTTGTGGCTGCTCACATGATACAGGGCCATATGGTGGTGCAGGTTGGACTTGACAAATCCCAGTCAGTTCTCATGCTGTGCACACACAGCTAACTTATTTCCCCGGGGCACCCGGAACTAAAGCAGGTGTGCTGTTTTCTAAATGCCATCGTAAAGTCTTAAAGCAACGGCAGTTTAGATGTAACAGCATGCAAAAAAAAAAAAAAAAAAGCACACACTGAAAACTAATGGAGAGCATGTGCGAGGAGCGCCACACAACGGCTGACACCTTCAACAACTTAAATGAAACACGCCATAAAATCTGGGCGATTTTTCACACACTTCTGTGGTCAAGAGCTGACCAGGAAACCCCCCACCCTCACACGAATGCTGTTATGGGTCTATTTTGGGATGGGGTGTTGTCATTTACTTTTTCCTCAAATCTACTTTCCCCTCAACACGCTCTTCCTATTTGTATTTAAGTCAGTGATTTACATTTCCCAGAATGCTTTGTGGCATTCTCTTAAGAACAGCCCTATAATTAATTCAGCTGTTGTTAGGTGTAGGAGGACAGAGTAATAACTATGGCAACTATGACAGAGCATTAGTGTTGATGCTGTTATTAGTAGAGAAGTAGTACATTTGCAACATATGGTGTTTTTTATACAGTATTACAATATGGCCATGCCTTTTATGTGTTATTAAAATGTAATGCAAATTATAGCAAATATATTTAAATGCAGGACTGCTTTTCAAATCTAATTTAGTCAGTTTTTCTTCATTAAATGTATTTGAAATGTTCAATTTATTATTTATTCATTATCTCAAAATGTATTTTAGGTCAGAAAGAAAGACATGGCCGAAGCACAAGATGCACTGAAAATATATTTGGAAAGCGTTAAAAGAAATACGTATTCAAAATGTATCTCTTTAATCATTTTAAATGCAAAAATACATCACCAATAGCTGTTTTCAGCAGTGTTTAGGGTGGATAGTAGTTTTAGCATGCAAGTATGTAGCTCCATACAGAGGTTGTTCATAACATGCTTCCACAGTTTCAAACATTACCCATGGGGCTTTGCTTCCCTGTGGGCCAACATGCAGTGAACAGCAGTTTGCATTGTGCTGACCCACTTACGGACAACATCTATAAGCACATCTTGTGATGCTGCAACAGTCTGACGCACACATGTATCACACTCACCAGCTTGGTTGGTGGTGACAGTGACAGACACACTCTGGGTTGCCCCTGCACCGCTGGCCTGGGAGACCCCGTTGCGTGCATGGACGATGAAGGTGTAGTGTGTGTGGGCCCTGAGCTCGCTCACCACCACCCTGGTGGTCTTCAGGCCGGTTTGGTCGGGAGAGAAGAGCACATCGGAGCTACAGGGCAGGCAGCGCTGAGAGCTGGAGATGGAGCCTGAGCCGAGTCTCGGGTAGTCTCCAGGTACTGGTCTGCTCTGGTAGACACCTCTCCCTGACTGGACTTCAGATCCCACAATCCCCTGGTCTGACTGCATCCCCTGGCCACTGTGCTGAGCCTCAAGCTGAGAGATGCTGTGATTCCTGGGGAGAGCTTTACCGCTACTGTGACCGTGGCTCGCTGTTTGACAAATGAGACACTCAAGACTGTAGCTGTGTGTCACTTCGTCCTCCAGCGCGCAGGGGGGGGGCCCACTCCAAGACCACCGAGGTCTCGTTCACCACAGAGATGAGCTGCTGTGGGGCTGACGGTGCTCTGGAGGAGGACACAAGCTTGAGAATGAACAAAACCAACCAAGTTTACATTCTATCTGCACAAGCTGGGGAGAGAGTATATACGGGGTATATAGGGGGGGGGGGGGGGGGGGGGGGGGGTGCTGCAAACTGTTGGCACGAGTTGGAATGTAGACATCTGGTATCAGACTGGAAAACCATACTGTACTGAGATGTTTTTGATGGGTTGATGTTTTCTTCTGTGTATTCCTTTTTTGTGTGTCTTATGTCTGAGGGGACAGTGTGTGTGTGAATGTGTGTGTGTGTGTGTGTGTGGTGTGTCTGTGTGTGTGTGTGTGTGTGGGTGTGTATGTTTTCATTTTTCCCAGGCCAAGGAAACCATTGTGCTGGTATATAGGCATAATTAAGTTTATGACACACAGACCCAAGGTCTCCAAGGTCTGTAACACAGGACCTACTCAGAGACTTGGAGAGAGGTGGACAGAGAGAGGACATGTATTCACTTCTCAATGTCTTCACTTCCAGACGGGATTGTAGATGGTGGCTTAGTCATAAGTAATGGGATCATGAAACAGGGGTGGCATTCAGACAAGTTTGTGTATCCCTCTGTTTGGTAGAGAGGAGAGAGCTGTGGAGACAATTGACTGTGCTTCATGCTTTAATTTGCAAGCAATGCTCACACATATTGTCTTGTTTTCACTTATGTATAGTCTTACCTAATATTTGTTTGTGTGTGTGTGTGTGTGTGTGGTGTGTGTGTGTTGTGTTCTTACGGGTGCAGGCCATGGAGGGAGGGTCGCTGTCAGCGCGGTAGAATACAGAGTGGCAGGTCACAGCCAGTCGCCCCGTCTCTGAGTGGAGTGGCTATGTGGAGGACACTTAGGAGCATCCTAGCATCTGAAGACTTGGCTTGTAAAAACCAACAGAACAGGCTGCAGAGGGACAGACAAAGACTGATTGAAGACTCTGTATTAATAACAATGCTTAGCCAAGTAACACCAGCATCAGAAAAAAGTCAATAACAACCAGGGTCACATTGATGCAAACTTTATGCAAGACACGGAAACAAGTACTTGGTAAATGAGCTCACATGTTACCTTGAACAGGAGACGGTGCTTGTTTGAAGGTGCCCTCGTGGGGGCCGTTGACCACTAGTGGTGCTTTGGAGCAATGTTTTGATGAAAAGTTCCCCAGTTTTTACTTGTTACTTGTACGTGTATTTTATTCTAAGCCTATCATATGCACATAGGCTGAGCTGAAATGTTTATCGGCAGTAAATATATTTGGATGATTATTGATTGTTCAAGTAAAAACACATTTTGTTGTTGCAGCTCATAAAAATGTAGATATTTTATGTTTTTTCTTGTCGTCTGTGAAAGTGAATGTCTTTGAGGTTTTGGGACTGTTTGTTGACAAAATAGGCTAATTTTAATAAGTCAACATGGGACATTTGCTGTTCCTTACTTTTTATAGAACAAACGGGTGAATCAATTAATCAAGAAAACTAATTAAAATCAAAATAAATCATTAGTTGGAGCCCTATTGTGCACAACCCCAACAGTCATCCCAAAGATAAAAATAGTCATGCAATGATGGTTTCAAATAAACAACAATATGTTTTGGGTGAGAAACACTCGACGGGATACCCTTTAAAACGTTCATGTCATTAGTCAGTTCATAGCAATAAAGTCCGCCCTGAATGTGTGCCGCAAGGCAGAGCAGTCAACACTGACTACAGGTCAGCTGACCCCTGACCCCTTGATACAGCCTCTGTTGTCTTCCGTATAGACAGCTTCAACAGCTCACACAACAAGTTAATCAACACATGACTTCTATTTCGATCCATAGAAATAACAAACTGTAAAAACAAAATCTAGAGTGTGCAGATCCAGATATGGCATGAAAGGGATGTCTAAAGAACGCTCACCTGATCAGCTCCCCACTCACCAGAAACCAGAAACACTGAACACAGAACATGAATACATCAAGCCGAAACGCCAAGACACATATTACTGACATTTAAAATATGGAGGAGAAAAAGAGGAAGAGAGAGAGAGACTGAGGGGGGAGGAGGGAGAGCGAAATCTCTCTCTGTATCCCAAGGATTCAGCATTGACAGCAACAATACAATAAATGAGTGCCTAATTATACCGCTTGACTTCCACTGGTGAAGCGAAAGAGATGGCAGAAAGCGTGGGCTGGTTGGAGGACATTTCTCTCCTCTGTTTAATTCGGTAGGAAATCCGTTCCATTTGTTTCCACTGGCAATCATTTTTTCAACACCTTCCTTTTTCATCATCCACAGCCTAATTCACTCTACTTCCTCAATCCCACCATCTTTCCCAGTTCTCTCCTTCCCCCCCCCCCCCCACCCCAATACCCTTTCACATTTCCAAGGGAGATGAAGACTCCCAGTGGGAGTGGTATAGGAATGTGGGAATGATGTGATTGTGTGTGTGGTGTGGTGTCTCTGAGTGCTTTATGACACTCTCATCAGCAGATGGAGAGGGGAGGAAGTCTCCTCTGTAATCTACTCACACCGACAATCCTGCCCCATCTGCGTGAGCCACCATAGATTTGCTCTTTCACACACTCAGTTGCCCTCCCTTTCAAATTTTTTCACAACCTCCCTCATTCGCTCCCTGCGCACTTCCTCCTCGACCTCTACTTATCTGTCTTTGTATCTCTGATAACTCTCTCACTCCTGCTGCATCTCAGCCGTACCCCTCTCCTCTCCAAGTGCCAAACCTCGAGAAAAGCTTTGAAGTCCACCAGCAGCGTTTATGGCTCGATTTCGATACCCATTCAAATTGGAGACCGCACACGAAAAAAAACACGCACGGCTGGAAACTACAAAGTCGCAAAACCTGTACATTCATAAACACATTTACAGCTTGATAAAGCTGGCTTTCATCTATCATAATGTGTCAGCTGGTATAATCAAATGTGAGATAAGACACAAGTATTATCACTCTGCGGCTGTTGTGCACATTCCTTTGTTTTTAATCATCAACGTGGCCATGGATGGGAAAGGCAGGGAATTAAAGGGAGAAAGACATAGAAAAGTATTTGACCTGCTAAGGACTTAGGGGTTGATTATAGACCTCAACAAGACTCTGCCAGGGGGGGGGGTAGCACACCGCCTTTGTCTCTGTCCCACCCAATCCTCCAACACAGAGGACAGACAGAAGGAGGAAGAGAAAGAAAGGAGGAAGTATTTGAAGCCATAAACTTCCTTCAGCACCCTCACATGTCTCTATTCTCTCTGTTGTGTGTAGCCTTTTGTGTCTTTTTTAGCGCTGTTTTTTTCGGCAGGGGTGAGCGCTGCTGACCTGGAATAAGAGCTCATGAGAGTGTCATTAACCCGACATTAACCCTACGCTACCGAGGACCGCGCGGAGCGCCGAGCTCGCCCAATAAACCGGGAGGGATTTTGGACGAACACACGCACACATACCGATGCGATAAGGCGATAGGGATAGATACGTGTGCATGTCTATGAGCATGTCCACATTGTGCACTGTTAAGCAGCAGAGCAAATGTACCACAATCAGCTCTTTGTCTGCTTGTGGCGAGTGCGAGAAAGTGACAAGAGTGTAAAGGATGGAGGGAAGGTTGACTGGGACAGACAAGCGAGAGAAATAGACTGACAAGGCGTGAGATAGAAAGAGGTGAAGATAGAAAAAGAGAGTGAGAGAAGAGGAGGGAGGGAAGCGGAGGGGAAGGTGCCCTTTGATTACTATCAGCATTGTCGTCATTTGCATATGCATTCATCTGCTACCTAAAATGCAAATGCGGCTCACATGAAATCCAACTAAGAGCCTTGTCGGCACACTGTATGTGGTGGGTGTGTGTGTGTGTATTCTCCTTGACCCCGTGTTATCTGTCATCATCCCTTGTTCCCTCCCAGCAGAGGGGTGTAGATGGAGGAAGTACCCCCGACCGCTCCAGTGTGACACCTGTCTCTGTGATGGATGGATGGAGGGAGGGACGGATTGACGGATGGATGGACGGATTGATAGACTGTCACGCAAGAGGGAGGGACACTATTAATCACAGGGGTCATGCCCTGTTAATTAAAACCCACAGAAAATGCCGGAGATAAGATGTGATTGTTATCTTTTACCCTACTGTATGTCTTCATCGAGAGGACAGCCCGCTCCCCAGAAACTCACATTCCGACACAGCTTGGTATCAAATCCATCTCATATCTTAACGTGGGCACCAGCTACTCAAATCACTCTGCGTTTTAAAACCTCAGGAATGTGCTCTCAGGGGAAGCCGCAGCTTTAAGTTTGCCTAAATTTAAATACTCACAAAAACTGGTGGTTTGAGGAGAAATGTGTATGGATTTGTGTGTGCCTGCCCAAAGCCAACAGTGCGAGCATTAGCATGTGAAAAGGGCTCTACAACAATACCCCACCCCCCCCCCCCCCCCCCCCTCTATCAAACACAGAACACTCCCCGCCACCAGCGGTAGCACCCCCGCCCCCCCCCCCCCCCCCCCCCCCCCCTGACCGTGGATCACGGAGAGGAGTTGGAGAAGAGAAAGGAGGGATAATGAGAGCAAGACAGAGAGACAGCGAGGGAGAGCGGGGCTTGTTCCGATGCCAGAGAGCTACAGACGGACTGGTGGAGCTGGCAAACCCCCTCTTCATTAAGAACAACCTGAGAGGAGACAATAGGACGCACACAGAGACACACACACACACACACACACACTCTGATTGTGATGGTGGAATGCAAACCATTCCCCCCACCTGGGTTTGGTTTGCTTCAGACATTCACTTGTGCCATTCCTTTGCCTGCTTTGTCACCTGCATACACACATATGTACACACAAACACACACACACACACACACACACACACACACACACACACACACACACACACACACACACACACACACACACACTCCCTCTCTGTTTGCCCCACCACACTCTAGGCATTTCTGGGCAGCCCTCCAAACTGTGAGTATATGGGAGGGAGGGCTTTGTTAGGCAGAAAATCAGAGATACAGTACCCACACACATCCACACACACACACACACACACACACACACACACACACACACCTACACACACACACACACAGAGTAAATCAGCAACCAACATGACCAGAGTCCAGAAATGCGGTGCAATAATTAGAGGGACTGAATACAGCGATTACGCACTCTTTCTCTCATCCGCTCACTCTTTCTTTCTGTCATCTCTCTCTGAGTGTGGCTTTCTTTCTCTCTGTCGCTCTCTTCTCCCTCTTTTCATCCCTCTCGCTGCAAATGCTTTTCTGCTGTTGACGAGACACTGCAGGTGCGTTGGAAAGAAGCACAACCGTGAAATCTCTCTGGATGCAGGGAACACGAACACACACACACACACACACACACACATACAGAGCAACAGTCCAACCCTCCCAGGCAGTGAGCGGAGTCAGACGGCCAGTGCAGAGACAGTGAAACAAAAAGCAGAAGGCTCCCCTTTCATTCCCCCTCTCCGGCCGTTCGCATTTCAAATTCTCTCTGTTGTTTCTCTCCTCTTGTCTCTCCTCCCTCGTTTCCGATCCTCCCAGACGGATCGCAGCTGTCAAACTTTTGACGTCTTCATCTACCTCGGTCATGACCCTGCACTCTGTAGCTAAACTCTCTCTGTATGAGTATGTGTGTGTGTGTAGGTGTGTGTGTGTGTGTGTGTGTGGCTGTCAGTCAGAGTTTTTGACGTCTTCATCAGGCTCAGCCATGACCTCGGTCTTAACCACGGGTTTAGAATAGAGGGGGAGTTCCCTCTCTCTTGTGTTCCTCTACTGGTCCCCTTTGCCCCTACTGACGAACCCCCAGCGGGGGAGGGGCGGCCCTGTATTGATGCCTTCTGCTGTCAGTGGCCTTCTTTCAATCCCCCTCTCGCCCCATTCAACTTCTAATCCCTTCCTCCAGAGCTTCTCCTCTCATCCTCTCCATCCTCATTACTCCGTGTCAACAGTGGAAATGAACTTTTCACATTTCACAGCGTTAGCTAACTCTACTCGTGTTTCAGTTCAATTCCACAGGACTTTTTGGGAATGATGAAATGTATTAGAAAGGCAAAACGACAGGACAGAGAGTAAAACTATCTACACAGAAGCAAACTGTGGTTGTTACACCAGGGCTCTTAGCATAAAGAAATTTTTTTAAATAAATAATGCCAACTTTTGCTGTAAATAACAATCTAAGATGTATGATAACTTACAAAGCACACAAGGTTGAATTGGGCTTGTTTTTGAGTTTTTCTATGCTTTGAGGTATATCATGGATGAAATTAAAGGAATAGTTTGATGTTTTTGGGAAATACGCTTTTTTGCTGATAATTAGATGAGAAGAATGATGCCACTGGCATATCTGTCTGTGAAACCAGGAGAAGGTTAGCTTAGCTTAGCATAAAGACTGGAAACAGGGGGAGACAGCTAGCCTGGCTTTGCTCAAAGGTAAAAAGAACCTCAACAACTCACTAATAAACATATCATATCTAATTTGTTTCAGACTAATTGAAGAAACAACTCGTTGTTGTTATAAGGGGGGGGGGGGGTTATAGACAGGACTGTTTCTCGACCCATGAAGCTGTGATTTCTTCAATCTTTTCATGAAAGTAAATGACGAGTTCCAAATGTTGAATTGTTGCTATTCTTTCAAAACTCAATGCCTTTTCCCTCCATCCCGCTCTGCCCTCCCCCCTCCTCTCTCTTTCTCTCTGCAAATTTCAAAGTTAAAATGGAAGAGGTGTTCAGTCGTCTATCCAATACTGCAGGGTCAGAGTTTTCGCCGAGCAGCATTCGGTATTCATCCAGACTTTGATGGATTTCCACCGAGGCAGCTGAGCCCGGCCAACAACCTGACAGGCAGCGAGAGTGGGGAGACGGAGAAGAGAGCAGCGGATAGATAGATGGCACTTCACATCTGCTGGAGGTTCAACAGTCAAGGGTCTCTCCTAAATCTAGTTGAGGGGGAACATCTTTCAGCCTTCAGGGACCACCCCGCAAACCTCCTCTTCTTTTCAGAGAGAACAAATGGGGCTAGGGGACTAAAGGTTTTAGAGAGCATTTGTCACACACAATTTTGGCTACTGCTCTTCTTATTGCAAAGAGAAAGCGTCACGTCTTTTCCCCCTCTCTTTAACGCCAACTGGCACTGACTGCATTGCTCCCTTTATGGCCATCTTTTTGCCTTTCTCTCTCTCAGCATCTCTTCTTTTTCTCTTTGAATTATGGGTCTGTTTGTTATACAATTAGCCTGCTGGGATAGGCTTCATAAATATAACGGAGGCAGCAGATCAGTGAGTCCCTCTTCCTTGTCTCTATTTGGTCTCTGTGCATCTGCGTGTGTGTGTGTGTGTGTGTGTGAGAGAGAACATCTTGTGTGTCTGTTGTGTATGAGACTGAATAAGGGGAGTGAAGCAATGCTGTAAAAGTGTCTCCACAGAGTCTGTTGTCCCCCGCTCACCCAGCGTTCTCACACATTTAGTTGTCTTCACTATCACAACAAGTCACTTTCAAACATTACACGTCATCGACGCCACATGTACGTTGGTGAGAGGTGTGTGAACAGCTTGCGTATTAGTTACCGTAAAGTTCAGGCCAGATTTGTAAGTGATAGAATGACATTTTAGTCCAGATGGCTGTTGTTATGTCAGCACACCTCACAGTGAGACCTGAGAGCTTCCACTTATCTTTGCAGGGAAAAAAATCAAAAAAGACCTCTTTACTTCTTGGATTTATTCAAAGATATGGGATTAACTCATTATATTGAGGATATTGTATTTGTATGACATAACGGTATATTTAAACAGCTGGGAGTTACTTTTCAAAAGAAGCTGAACATACAGACTCGTACCAGTTTTTTGACAAAACATTTTGAGAAATGCGCTTATTTGCTTTCTTGCTAGAGAGTTAAACGAGACGATAAAAACTATTAATAATACTAATATAGGACTGTGAGAAAAGAGGCTGCAGTCAGAAGACAGTTAGCTTAGCACAACGACTGGAAACGGCTAGTCTACCCTTAACTAATTACCACATTACACATTTTTTGTTTAATCCATACAATAACAATGTGTATCAATGATTGTGGTTTTATGGGTGCAGTAACTTTCTAGAGTCTTGTTTTCAATGTGACGTTGTCAGGCAACCAGTGGAGTGTCCATAAGATATAACATGTTTCTATGTGGGCTTTAGAGGTGTTGGTAGGTGGTAGATTTTGTAAATTTGGGACAGAGCCAGACTAGCTGTTTCCCCGTCTTCCAGTCTTTGTGCCGAGCTAAGTTACCCATCTCCTGGCTCCAACTTCATATTAAATGGATAGATATCAGAATCAGAGTCGGTTTATTGCCAAGTACGTTTGCACATACTGTCACGGTTTAGGCTTTGCCCCCTGTGTTCCTGTGTCTCTGTGTCTGAGTGTCTCCTGATTGCTTTCATTCACTTCACCTGTGCTCAATCACCTGCCCCTGGCTTTTTTCCTCTGCCAACCCCACACTGCACTCATTCAACTCACCTGCCTGCAATCTACTCATCACCCCACACACATATACTCCCCCTGCTTTCCCTCTTCTGGTTGTCAGATCGTCTTTGTTCGTTCCCCTGTGTGCTTCATGTTCCAGCCTTGCGCCTCCCCTGTGTGCTCATTGTGTCTCCAGTGTTTGTCCCTCGTGTTGTCTCTCTACGTTCCATGGTTTGTGATTTTGCCTTTTTCCGTTTTTGGTTGGAGTCACTTTAAGTTCCTGTTTATTACTTTTTTGGTGACCAGTAAAAGACCTTGTTTTCAACTTCACCTCGTCTCCAGTGTCTGTGTCTGCGCTTGAGTCTCTGATCTGCCCCTCGGACGTGACACATACAAGGAATTTGGCTTGGTGATTGGTGCATAGTGCAATAGTAGAATAACAAACAAACAAATTAAGAGCATGTTAAATTGAGTCTGTTATTAAAGTGGCAAATGTATATTTAAAGTGAAAGAGATGATGAGCATTATTAGTCATCTCATCTAAGTCGGCAAGAACCCAAATAAGTGGATTTCCCAAACAATTATTCCTTTAAGGCGTGAGTTTGCGCCTGCCAAAAATACAAATGCCAATTCCGTTGAAAAATGTTTCACCATTCAAAAAGTGCGTAGGTAATTTTAGCAATAAACACGTGTAATTCTTAATGCAACAAAGTGGATTGCCAACTGTAACATAGTCTTTTGCCAACCTATCTCCAAACTACTTTGGCCCTGAAGAAATTTCTGATTCAACTCACTATCATTTTGTAAAAGGTGAAAAAAAAACACCAACACTGATTCATTTGTTGTGGTGTTCCAAACATGTAATGGCCCCTTTAAGAGGACCACTATTCTAAAAATAATCCATCGGCTAATCAAGAAGGTTTTAATTACTACACAAACCAAAATCTCTGTCATTGTTTTCTATTGTTACCAAATAGCTTGTTAACTAGAGCACTAATCATTGTTCCTCGAGTCTTAGAAGTAGCAACACAAGAGTGGAGAGCTTATAGATACAAAATGGATCAGTCGGACCATCACAAAAACAAACAAGCAGCTCTGGTGCACGCAGCTTCACTTACCTTTACATGTGCCACCCTTCTCTTGATATCCCCGGTTGCAGAGACATCCACCAATAGGAACCAACCACTCTCCATCAGCGCCGCAGTACATTTTAGGCTCCTCTCTCTCTTCCGATTGGTTGACACAAGACCCCCTGACCTCCACTAACGAAGACGTATCGGCCCCGGTGACGGTGTCGGGAAACGTTGCCAGGTTACGAATGGTGAGCGGACATGTTTTGTAGAAAACTCTGACGGAAACCAAAGCGATGCAGGCGCCGACGTCCTGAAAGGCCAGGTAGAAACCCTTCCGGGTCGCGACCTTCACGTCTCGCACCTCAGTATTGAGTTTCATGATGCGGTCGCCAACGTCCACCTGGACGTAAAAGAGAATGGAGCTGCGTTAATGAAATGCAGTAAACTGTGTCGGCCCTTATTAATTCAATTCGCTTGTTCAATCTAAAGTGGGAGTTGCTATTGAACCACGGCTGATCTTCACATTTTCAGCATTTGGCTCTCATCCAGATTGACTTCTATTGACTGCAAAGGTAAAAGAAGCTGCAAAGCCAACAATGCCAAAATCAGAAGTAATTCTCGTGGAGGACTAGGCAAAAGCACCCAGCCAGCATTTCTAGGACGGCAGAATGGACATCCAAGATAAAAGTGCTTGTAAAACAAATAAAACATTACTGCTAAGTGCCACAGAGGTTTTTATTTTCCAGATAAGAGCAAATTAAAGTGAGTGGAGGCGGCAAGATAAAGAACTCAAAGCCTGACTCGGTTTGTTCAGTGCTACCTGGGTGAAGCTCTCGTCTGCTGCCACAGTGTCCACCTTAATGAAGCTGCTCTCTTTGATGTAGCTCTCTCTGTCTTCGTTAGACTCGTGGTAGTAGAGATTGAATGTCTCCTACAAGATAAAAGGGACAGAAAAAAAGTGAGACTTTGAGGCATCTATTTATCATCATCAGGGCTCGTCTTTTCTCTTAATATGATAATGAGTCAGATGGGGGGCTTTGTGCTTGAATGACCAGCAGCTGTAATATATAATAAAGCCCCATTAGCAGCCGCCTGTCCATTAACTAATTAGCATAAAAGTTAACAAGTTAAAGAGTCAAAGTATTTAACGGAAATCCTTGATGTCATCTCATTTTCTACCGCGCCCGAACCATACAATGATCATCATGTTGTGTTTTGTGGTACCTTGCAGGTGCCGGTGACCCCTGGCAGGCTATTACAGTCTCTCAGGGTGAACTTGACTTCAACGTAGACCCGCTGAGCGCCGGACCGAGGGATCCAGTCAGTCCTCAACCAGTTGTTTTGGTTGGGCTCCAAGACATTGCACACCTGGTATGTTCTGATGGGGATGTTCTTCTCATCCATTATACTCACCTCTTCCCACTGCAAACAAACACACATGCAAATGTATCACTACACTTTGTGAGGACGTCTTGATCATATGTAAGCTCCTTAACGATAAACTGTTTGTACTTAACTTTAAAGGCCACCACTTTAAAACATGTGCCATTAATATCGTCAAAACAGATGCTGTATCAAAGTGATCATTAAACAGTGGAAATTAATTGGCAAAGTTGTGAAATTGTTGTGTGGAAAGGCAGTTAAACGCATTTAATGATTAGCTGACAAGTAGTAATGCTCAGTGATGATGTCAGAAAATGAAACCCGGGATACAAACAATACACGATACTGTATACAGATGTTGTGAAGAAGACGTGAATGTGGAGGCAGCTTGTATATAAAAGGTTGAGTTTCTGACAAGTACTTGAATGCACACACACAGGTAAGGGTTTTCAAAACTAAGCAGGCTAAAAGAAACAGTCCCTGGTGGCTGCTGCAAATGATGATGCAATTTTGACAAAAAGTCAACAAGGCCAAATGTTAACAATGATTATTACAGCAAGTCTCTAAAGGGTGATGTTCATGCTGCACAGGCATGAACTGAAACCTATGGCATAATGTATGCTGAACTCTAATCTTGAGCCTTAGTAGACAGAAATACTGTTACAGAAGTAGTGACCATGACAACATGCTCCCTGTGGAGAACTTATCTTTTTTATTTTAACCATGTGAAGATATATTTGGCCTCACAGATGCAGAAAAACAGGTTCAAATCAATTTCAGATGCTGACTCACATTTGAAAACATTCCTTCCTGCATCAATATTCTGCAGTGGAAAGTGGTTCAGATTTGTTGTGACTCCAAGGATTTTAAAGGCACATTTCCATACAAGAGAAGCATGCTCAACCTTCACTGCACCATCCATCTCAATACAGCCCACTATTTGCCTTGTACTGTGACCCTTCAAATGACCGCTTAGCCTCCCAACTCCAAATTGGCTTTTTATTGCCACTGAATAATAATCTGCTCTGGTGAGAGCTGTATACACACTAAACGTGCCGTGTCGAAAGAGAGAAAAAGAGAGGGCGAGTCAGAGAAAGACAGAATGTGTTTGTGTGTGTGTGTTGGGAGGAGGGGGGGTCTGTGTTTGAGTGTGACTAATTGAGCCTGATCGATATGTCATCAGGACTGATCTTATTGGCCGATATTGGCTTATTACAAATATACTAATGAATTAATATTGGTGTATATGTTGGCAGAAACTGCAGTGCAGTAAAAAAAAAATGTATGTACATTTGTTCTAAACTTTGCTTAAATCAAGTTCATTATTTATGTTTTTTTTGTTGTATTTGGTTCTTTAGATTTTTTTCATTTCCAGTGAGGTTTACTGTTGAGCATTTTGTCATTTTGGACAATTGAGTTCAATGTTTGAACATTGGTTTATGATATCAATATCAGATTTTTATTATTCTCACATTATCGGCATCGTTATCAGCCTCACAATTCTAGCATCGGTCCGGCTCTTTAGTCTGGAACTGTGCACTCCTACAGTATATGAATATAAGAGTGTGTACACATGGTCATATCTTTGTGTGCTGTTGAATGTTTATATGTGTGTGTCTTTACAATGTATGCGTGTATTAGGATGAGAGCTGTGGGAAAAAAAAAACTATCGTGGGGTATGATGCCTCCTTGTCAAGGTTCTTTTGTCAGCAGACAAAAATCACAGCTGTCAGAGGAAAAAAAAAGCTTTGCCCCAACCATACAGAGATGGTGTTTTGTGTGTGCGTGTGTGTGGTGTGTGTAGCTGAGGGATGCGGAAGGTGGTGGTGGGGGGGTTCTGTAATCAAAAGCTCAGTGCGTGCAGACCAGGACCCCGTCAATCAAGCGGCATGTGAGAGAATGAGAGCATGGTGACTGAAGAAATAAGTGTCAAGTTCACCAATAACTCTTAAACCAATAAAGAAGTGAGAGGGACACTGAGCAAAAGGGAGTGAGAGAGGAAGAGGAAGGACATAGATGGCAGATCACAATGTACCAATAACAAAAAGTACAAAAAGATGAGATGCCATACAAAATAGATATCTGCAGGATTCATCCTGGCAACTGCATGGTAGTAAAAATCCCTAAAAAATTACACCCACCACCAAGCTGGTTTATGCCTTTTCATGTGCCAAACACGACGCCAGCAGTCTCATATTAGCACTTAGGCTTGGTGAACAACAGCACATTTCAAAATCTGTGGGATGATTATTTACAGTTCCCAGACCAAGTGTGTACAAGTGTGTGCGAGTGAGATAGAGTGAGTGTGGTTGAAAACAGTGTATCTGTAAAAAAGCTCCCACTCACCCCTCCCTCGGAAGGACTGGCGGCCCATTTCAGCTCTCCTGGCACTGTCCTGGTATCCAGCAGGGTCACTAAAATGCACATGCAAGTGGTTTCAGGGCAAACAGCCTACATCACTGCAGTAAAATAAAATTCTCCAGCAGTGAGAAATAAGTTCAATTTGTTTTGCAATTGGGAGACTTACACCAAAAGATCATCAGTAAATAAAGTACTAAGGAGGAAGCTTGGGGCACATATTACCATGGAGTCTACTTCTCTTGATTTGCTATGTTTTAAACTATGTTAATTCCAACTAACGTGTTTATTACATTATATCAGATAAATCAATATCATTTCAAATTATAATATTGACGTAATGTCTTCAAATCTTATTTATGCATACAGACCAGGTGTGAGTTTCAAGGTTCAACTGTTGAATAAATGAATAAAGGCCTAAATATTTCACACTTATCTGTACACTACCACATCATGCGAAAATATCCAAGAAACGAAAGATTTTCGTGACCAAGACATGACATGCAGCTGAACTATTTCGAGGCAAAACTCCGCGAGAAACCAGGAGAAAATAATAACAGTGAAAATGTCCCCTAATCCAACTTTTCGGCCGTTCCGAGTTTCATGCATATATTCGCCCTGCTCCTAAACCATTCCAGGACGCGGACGGAGCGCACACGCAGCGGTGTCTCCCCGCGTGCGGGAGCTGACAACCCGAATGTGTCTCACACACACGCGCTCAGACGAATTCCCTCCTCACTCACCTTCGTTGGGTGGATAAATCCTCGTCCTCGAACTTGAAACTACTGGTAATATCCAGATGAACGTGGAAAATGTTCGCCATACATTTGCAGCCATGTGTGCCGAGTGACAGCGTGTGTGCTGCCCGTTGGCTCTGCGCGCGAGCTGAAGCGGCTCCATCCCGGTGGGAAAAGTGTGTGTGAATGAACCCAAGTGTGAAAGCGAGTTGGATGCAGCAGCGGATACTGGGGCGGTCTCTTACACTCAGATGCTTCCCATAATGGTAATTCAAGTGACATGAGCCAACTGGCATACAGTAATGTGGTCCATGTAAATAAAACATATAAAAAGACAAGGACACACTGAAATGGATTTTTTAGAAATTGTTGAAATTATTTGGTAGACTTATCTGTAGCTCTATGGAGTAAAACAGGGGAGCCTGGGAAAGTAACAGCACATATTTCTGCTTAGCTGACTTTAAATGAAATAATACTGACATTTTTGCGTAATTTTCCAGGAAGACACTTTGTGATCTCCTGAACAACAGCAGGTATAGGGGCCGGTCAGGACCCCACTTTGAATACACTAATCTAAGGTAAACAGAGGATACAGTTAACTCCTTTGCACGGTCGGTGTCGCAGTGATAACCCTGAAAGGTGCCAGCAGGCACGGGGTCATGAAGGTCACATCATCACAAAAAAAAGTCATATGAATACCAAAACATGAATGTGTCACAATTTCCTGATAAAGGACTCAACTGCTTGGATATGGTTGCCTTGATAACAACTGGGGTTTGTTGGAAGCTCTTTGTCCTGAGGAGCATGAAGAGTGTGATTGCAGCGCCACCTGTTGGTGATTTCTTAGGGGAAAGAGGAGAAACCCAATGGATGATCAGGGATCTGTCCTAGTAGGCGTTTGGATATTTTAGGGCAAATACGATGAGGAGAAGAAGCTTCAATCATTCCCCCACCGACAGGAAACAATGAAGAAGAAAAAGAGCAGAATCATTCTTTAATAATAAGACAGTTATAAACAAAAAGGCACAGGACTATGGCCTCGTGTAGAAGTGTGGTGGCGCAAACAAAGAGCCAGCTCATGACCCGTCCTCCTACACGCTCCCTCTCTCAAAGCCTGGTGAACAATAACCATCGACAGAGGCACGGCTTGAAGAAGTACATTCCTTAATTTCTACTGTGTATATTCTACCACAAAAGGAGGAACAGAGATGTGCTTCTCTTTGTTTTGTCCTTGTTCAGCATGTGCAAAGTTGAGTTCTGATAACCTTTTGTTGAAATCGACCAACACAGGGCACTGAATAGCAAGTGTTTCAAGTAGAGTGCTTTAAACAGAGAACTATATGTGAGTGCATGTGTAAGGGTGTGTGTGTGCCTGCATTTGCATGTATGTGCTTGTGTGAGTCTCCGTCTAGGCCGGTCTCCATCTCGCTTTGTGTCTTCACAGTTGCTACGCCGAAAGCATCTCGATCTCCTGTAAAGCATAATAATGGGCCCAGGAAGAGCATCTGGTGCTTTGAGACGCCAAAAACGATCTCCCCGCTTTCGACCTGCCACTCTTACCCCATCCACCATAATGCCGTTTTCACGTTTCATTCTCCCCCAGCGCCACGACAGACTGCGCAATCACAAAGACCCAATTAGCCAAGAGGGGATCACGATTTCGCTCGGGGACTTGACGGACGAATCACATCGTGCGGAGCACGGCAAGAGCCTATCGGGCAGCGGCGTAGGTGGGTGGGACATGACTGTGGGGCGGAGGTGACACAGTGACATGGATGGAGAACGGTCTCTTGTTTCTGGTCATTTGTGTCACCAAAGTTTTGATTGATGACCGTCGGGATGTTTTTCCCACTCTCCCCTGAGATTCCCAGCTCTCTGGAGGGGGTTTCCACAACGGGCCCCAGCCGCGAACCCCTACTTTAAGTTTGGCCCTTAGCCCTAAAACCACACAAACACACATCCACACACGCACGCTTTTTGTTCCATTTGGGGGCCCCAGCTGGCTGCTGCCCACACATCTGTATTGTAAAGCACTAAATATAGTCTAAATATTTGCACATGTGAACTTGCATTCATACACAAAAAGTGTCTTAATAGTGATGAAGAGAACGGAAAGGGCAGAAATAAATAAAGTGAAGTACATACGAAGAAGACAAATGTAAATGCGTGCATGTGTGCGAGAGTGTAAAGAGAAAAGCCAGAGGGACCGTAGGTGTGTGGGTGGATGAGTGAGATGAACAAAAGAAGCAGAGAAGAGAGATGAGGAGCAGCGCATCGCCAGTGAGGATTTGATTGGGCGGGTGGGTGGTGGTGTAGAGGAGGGAGGGAGGGGGGGGCAGTTGGGTGTTGAAAAAGGATCTTCCCTCAAAGCCTCACTAAGATATTCCTGGAGTGAGTTAGGTTTTCATTTGGCTTGCAGTCCTACACAGAGTGCTTACATCGTACTGGGAGCTAAAAGCATTTAATATTCATTCCGGATATTCTCTGGGTTATATGACAGATAATAGTCCGATTTTCTAAATCTGTGAGGTGTCAGTGTGTGCGGTTGAACTCGTCAGGGTCATTAGCATGTCAGAGGCGTTCCGTTGGTACTCGGTTCGCTCCATAACAGCTGCTAGTCTGGTCGAATTACTCAATTCATGTGTGTGTGTGTGTGCGAGTGGACGTGCGTCTGTGTTTATGCATGCGTGTGTTCGGTATAAACAAAGGAAGAAGCGAACAGAAGGTTTCATCAAAAACACCCAAACACCAAACGTGTGTGTGGTCGTGCATCATTCGCTCACTTTGATGATTGAAGAAATCTCCATCAGCATCTTGTTTCTGCTTGTATACGTGTGTGTATGTGCGTGTGTGTGTGTGTGTGTGTGTGTGTGTGTGTGTGTGTGTGTGTGTGCACATGGAGTTCGTTTGTGTTTGTGTGTGATTGCATAAACATGGTGTCAGAGTGATGAGATGTTCTCTCCATCCATCTGTTCTGCTGGCATATTCATCTTCAGAGGGCTCCTTTACGGGAGAGATTGAAAGAGAGAGAGAGAGAGAGAGAGAGCACAAGAAAGACAGTTAAACAGTTAGAGTGAAGAGATTCTACGATAATGTCGGTTTTGTCTGTCAGTCACCAGAGCAATAACACACTCTCAGGTCGCCCCCCCACCCCCCCCCCCCCCCCTTGGAGCTCCGAGGCTCCATTCAGACGTGATCTTTGAACGTGTCTGAGGGTTTTAAAGCATCTGTGCGAGGACGTGTGAGAGTGAAGCTGCAGCGAGTCCTTCCTGTGGATGTGGTTACCAGATTGTGAGTGTGTGCCTTCGTGGACGTGCGAGCTCGTGTTCGAGAGCCAGAGAGAGATCTCATTGTTCTGTTCCTCCTTATCTGCCGTCTCGGCGGAAAGCCCGTGCTACTTCCCCCCTCAGCGATGTGACCCGGCTGTGATACCGCACGCCCCTTGCCTCCGAAGATAACAGACCACCCTAAAAATACTCCTCTTCCTACCACTATACACTCTTCCCCTCTGTTCTTCTCATCTCTTCTGGCTCACAGTATTCTCCGGAGTCTGCCTGGCCAAGAGTTGGCTCTGCCAGACTGAAATACCTCTGAGCGCTTCCTAATGTCACAGAGGTTCTTTAAGTCTATATTTCCCCCTCTTTTCTTCTTCTACTACTCATTCTTTTGGAGGCCGTGGATGTTACAGTGTCGGCTTGAACAGTAGAAGTGCAATTCAGACTGTTACATCACAAGTTTTCTTATAATTTTCCACAATAATTCCCCCCCCCCGCAGCTACTTCAGTCACCCACACTCTGGACACAGGGCAGATGGGATGTAGGAGGAGACGGCAAGGACAGAATCTGCCGGGCTCACATAATTATACATCAAGTAATTCAACATAGCTCCTCAATAAAATATTGAAGTGTGCATTGTTTTTTCCGTGCCTCACGGGTTTGGCGGTCTGGAACAATGCTAATTATGATAAACTCGGCATGTTGTTGAAGATCATGCAACAGCCAAGTGCTTAAAGAGTGTTTTCATCTTCCCGCTGCCTAAACTCTCCTCTGTTGTGAAGGGCTTTTAAGGATACTGACAATGCCCCTCTCTGTTGTTTTGAGGAAGTTCCTCGCTAATTTAAAACACTTTTATTCCAAGCTCCTTTGCCACATTTGACATTTGGGGTTAGAAAGCTGTTCTTTTTGTGTGTGTGTGTGTGTGTGTGTGTGTGTGTGTGTGTGTGTGTGTGTGTGTGCGCATCCTCGCCTTTCTTTTGGCCCAAACCCACGCAGGTGACCAGAGGGGGCCTTGTGTGGGTGGACAACTCAATGGTGACCCCCTCTCTTCACCCTCACCCTCCCTCCTCCTCCCTCCCCTTCCCTCTTGTCTTGCCCACCGTCCACCAGTATGAGTTCAAAAAGAGAGGGAGAGGGGCCCAGGGGGAGAAAAAGTCCGTCTCGCACCCACCCTCAAGCAAAGGAAACTGGTCAAAAGTTTGCAATTAAAATCAACCAAAATCACAGCATAACAAGAAAAGGCTGTTAGAATGCTTTTTGGCCTTTGATCATGAAGTGGCAGCTTGATGAGACAAAGCATGAAAAGTGTTTGCAAAGTGTTTCTTGTGAAGCAGTGAGGAAACAAGTAAACAGAACATAAAACAATGACCATTTTGATAAGACAGTAACTGTTGAAGCTGTGATACTCAATATTTTTTTCATCCTGACAATATGACCTATTGTATAATAGGTCTGACTATATAATAATGCCTGATCTGAAAGGAGTCGCTCGTGGTTACAAACCGACTTATCTCTGAACTCTTCGGTCCCCCTCAGCTCTACGGGGTTCTTTGAATGAATGCTATAATGAGGATGTGTAATAGGCAACAGTTTGCTAACATGTTAGCCAATCGAGCTAATAATGATCAATGTTGTGTGTTTACAGCGTGTTACACCGTCATTTACGAAGTTAAGATAATAAAACATTCTCTGGATATGGCTTCTCAGATCTAAGGGTTTACTGCTTCTTTTTAAAAAATCTTTGTCATTTGAAAGTCTGCAGAAAATAAATCAATTTAGTAACTTTAACTTTAGCTATGCCTTTTTTTTAGGTATGAATTATTTTTAGACTGAGGATTTAATGCTGCAACTAATCATTGTTTTCCTCATTGGTCAGCCAGTTATTACCCAAGGAGACATTTGCTAAATAGTTTGTTTTGATTGTTTACACAGAAGTCTGAGACTGAAACAGAGGAAAGCAGTGAAATCTTCACATTAAAGAATCTAAAACTGAATTATTGACATTATGTTTAATACAAACGCTTGAACCACTAACAGATTATCATAAAATGATTCCCAATTACTTTTCTGTGATTGTCTTATTTAAAATGATTTATAGTAAACCGACTCAACGAATCAATAATGAAAATAACAATTTGAAGTCTTTCAGTGAGGAAACTCAAGATGACGATAAGAGGCTGTGTTTGACGGAGGATTAGCGAGGATTAAGCTGTCAAACCAGACGATTGTCCAGTTTATCATGTTACCTTTTCCTTTATCAGCAGTCGCAAACGGATCGCAAACACGCGGAAGGAGCATGGATTAGAAGCCACGATGTAAAAACTGCAACTGAACTTGTGAAAACATTGCCATTGCACTGGGACAGAATAGTATTGGTTGTTTCTCTGCTGCTGAATGACATCAGTGTGCAAGCAGCGCTGGAACCTATTCTACGGTTTAAGAAAGAATAAGCTTGATTTGCATTCCCCTGCTGATGTTATGACAGATATTCAGGTCGTGTGCGACATTCACTTCACATCCACTTGTCATGTCACGCTTGACCTAAACAACACTGCCCCCCAATGGACGACGGTAGCACAAACTGCTGCTGGACACCATCAAATGTGGCGTGAGTGAGTGTGTGTGTGTGTGTGTGTGTGATGTGCTAAATTGAGATGTGCGGGCCTGACTGGCAAGTGGGAGGACAGAGGAGGTTTGAAGGAGGGCGCAAGTTATCACGAGAACATAATGAGTCATGATCTCTGAAACTGTCACGAAATGACAAAGCTCAGAGCACTTAAACAGGCTTACTAGATCAGACGAGATGCCTGTAACAGACAAAAAACAATACTGAAGTGTGACTGTATAGAATGAATAAATCTAATCCGAGAAAATAATACAGCTACGAGGGTGTGTTTCCCTTATCACGGTTATTTCCATTGAAGGACATGCATTATCGACACAGCTCATTTTGTTACTGTCTAAATGATTCTCATGCTGTTGAGTCATTCTACTTAATGTCTGTGGGCACAGGAGACGAAATATACACCATAGCTACATGTGGTGAGACTTGTACTCAAACTGGCAGCATGGTTTCCAGCATCCGCTTTTCTGAAGTGCCCTTGAGCAAGACACACTGAATCCCCACCAGCTGTAGTGGCCCTAATCTGTTGCCGGCCTTCACACTCTTGAATTCCTCATGAAAAGGGCAAAAAAAAAAAAAAAAAAATTCCCTTCAGTCATCTGAATAGCGTACAAAGAAAATATTCTCGCCACAGTTTAATTTGAGTGTTTATGTATTGGCTGGCAAAATACCCAGACCCAATCCCATACTGTACGTTGTCTAAATGTGGGAACAGAAAACTCATGGTGACTGTGCAGCGTTCACAGTGTTTTGCTGTGCAGGAGGTGTTGATTTTTTTTACAACTAGTCATTTAAAGCTGGTAGATGTTGTTTTTGTGGTGTACAGTACTCTATAGTGTTTACAACTTGAAGATGTTGTGCCAATCTAGGTCAGCTGAGATGGATTCGGAGTTGTCAGCTTTCTGCACACTAAATAGGTCATGCTAACGAGGGGGGGGGGGGGGGGTTTGACAAGCCTCTCATTCGCCATCAGTTCTCACCACAAAACAATCTTAAGATTGCTGATTATGTAAAACACCCTGACTCCAGCTTTAAGCCACAATGTCAAATTATGACAATGGATATTACAGTCATTTTTGTCAACGCTGGAAAATCTATGAAGCAAGACGAGGGCAATATTTTGTGTAACAAATTCCATTTAAGCGCAATCATGCAGGCGTGTGCACTGAGAGCTAAATATGCAGCAATATGCTGTAGCTTTGGAGAAAACTAAATGAAGGGAAGAAAGTGTGATGATAAGAATCTGCTGTGCCGTATATATATGAAGACCTTCACAGCACAATTATGAACCAACAAAACAACGCATAAATATAGATGGAAGCCCAAGGAAATTGTATGAATCTAATGCATCAGTGCAATAAGCGCCCACGTAAACAAATCTGGGTGTTGCATGATGGCATAATAGAGGTTTAATTTGTATGATCAAAGTGCAACGTGTGCCACTTTGGTTTGCGATGATGCAATAGTGGGCTTCCTGTCCTCAATTTAGCAGCCACAGGTGACAAAAACACGAGTATTAGTATAAGTATATATATATGTGCAGAGGTTGTGCATTCAGTAAAGTTCTCTACTGGTTCTTTGCATCGTTAAGCATGGCTCCCAGAGGCATGATCGTGACAGCCGTTCTCCTCTGCTTCGTACTGGCCTTGCTCGGTCCAGCTCCAGCTGCCCGTAAGTTTATTTCACCACATTTCACTGTTTGTCAATCAGATTGTAATACAGTAGATATTACATTAAGACTCTATGCTTAACTGATCTGTTATAATAATGTGACGTGTGTTTATGTGTGTGTGTGCGCAGTGGGGTCCCGTATGGGCAACACCTGTTGTACACGATACAACAGGAAGCCGGTACCCTTCCAGCGTATAAAGGGCTACAGAGAACAGACCACCAAGGAAAACTGCCACATCGAGGCGATCATGTAAGAATGTCTCCTTTAAAAAACATCAAGCCTGGCTCAATCTGAATGGGTTTGACAGTGACATTTGAATATCATTGTCAAACCTTTAAGAGAGGGTTGGTGAAGACCAACTGATTGGATTGATTGGATTAATTCCAAAATATTCAAAAGACACTGGTATTTGTTTTTTGGAAGGCATTACTAATGTTGTTTCTGCAAAATGTATTGCCATGAAAATAAGCCATTGATCTAGTCGACCACAATATTTTACTGTCAAAACTAATTACTGTGGATTTCATGACTCTAAAAAGGCAGCTGTTTGATCTGCTCCATATCTCCATAAATCATGTTCATAAATGATTTGCATGCAAGCTGTCTAGGCTTTAAGATTGAAAAAATCCAATTACACAACAGAGCTCGGTATCAAACCTCAATAATTTTGTATACCGATATAAAAAAAAAAAAAAAGCAATGACTGAATTTAAATTTAAAGTTCCTGCAAAGCTGCAGGAAAGGACTGTAAGACTAAATCTAATACTAATGGATTTAACAAACCAAAACATATTTTGTCGAAAACTTTTCTCAAAACAAGTTGTCAGAAATATATGTATGTATCAGAACTGGACCTCAGTTATCAAATGGGCACCATTATGAAAAAGAATATCTATACTAGACACTGAATTACAACATCCTGTAGTGCTCTCGATGTCTGACGATGTTTCTCACTGTTGTAGTTTCTACACTGTGAAGAAGAACGAGGTATGTGCGACACGCAAAGATGAGTGGGTGAGGAGAACTCTGGAATTACTCAGGTATGAGACTCCTACTCACTTTTAAATACCAACTAGTTTCAGTGTGACATGGACTTTGAACTCAGGACAAGCCTTGTGTGTGAACCAGGGCTTTCCTTTGTTTCTGGGAGCGTTGTGAGTAAAAAGCTCTTTTTTCTATACAGTTCAAAACTGAAGAAGATGTCCGAGACCGGCTCTGCTGCAGGAGAAACTCCGATGAGATAAAGAGTGAAGCCGTCCTTCGATGACGGAAGTGGATCTTTTCTTCAGTACCATAGAAACCTTCCCGAAACAGCACCGGAAGTTTCTATTAGCAAAAAATCAGGTTTTGGTCTTTGAATAATTTGTGATAGAAATGCTAATTCGAGAGAAAGTTTTAGAGAAATTGAACCTACTATAATCCAGTCATGTTGGGAATATGAATTATGCTAATGACTTTTACTTGCCTAAACATATGCAGTGTGCCTGTAATCATGAACCATGGGGAACCTGAGAAGAACAGCTTTGAGACTGTGGATGATTATGTGCTTAGCCTCTTAACAAATGTGAACATGAACATTCCTGTTTTTAAATGATGCTTCTGTGTCTTTGCTGTTTCATTGCCTGCTATGAATCTGCCGCTTAATCAAGTTAATGTACTAAAACATGCTATTCCCACAAACCAATACATGTATTTCATAATACTCCATCATTGTTGCCCACATTCATTTCATTAAACTACAACACACACACACGTGTAACTTCACGGCTAATATACTGTTCAAAATGAATTCAAACATTTTTTCAAAATGGTAACAGTTTTTTTTTAGCAAAAGTGCTTTAAACCATCAAGTAGCATTTAATAACCTGACTCTGGATGACAGACGTCCTGTAACATCATTAAAAGGTACATTTTCTAGCCTGCTGCTCTGCATGGTGTATGTTCTAGTGGCGTGACACATGTGCCTGGTGTACTTAGAGAAGGCTGCTGCCAGCACATCTGGAAGGTGTCTGAAAACTTTGCGATGAGCCGTCCTGACCCCCCAAGCTCGTACAAATGCATGACTTGACTGACAGGGAGGCAGTCCCTTGTGCTATTTCAGATCAGCACCCCCAAGGGGGTTTGGTGCTCCAGTCAGACAAGGTGACTCCCTCAATGACACACGCTCTTCTTATCTAAACGGTCCTGAAGTCATTTCACGTCCCCCACTAGATGGCGGAATTGATCTGTAAAAAAACTGAGCCTTCATCACGCCCCATCATGAGGCCTTGATGATCATGTGATGAGCTACAGCTACCGTGGATTTCCAATAGCACCAAATAACAACGACACGTGTGGATAGAGGACAAGGACATTTATTTCAAACAACAGACCTCTTAGTTAGATTGCTTTGAACACTTTATGTTTCTTTTATCAGGTAAGCTTTATGTTAGCTGAAATAACACAGATAGGAAATGATAAAGCAAAGGGAAAAGACATAAATAGCGCTGCTAATAAATATTAAATATTACAGAATAATCATTTTAAATATTTTTAAATTAATTCGATAACATTCGCTATAGATATGATATTTCTAGGGGCTGGAGGTTGTGGGAGCAGCGGTAGTGTTCTTCTTTGCTCTGCGGATCTGCCTGTAAGACACACAAACAGGAGACAACAGTTCAATTAAACAGTGTGTGCTGATGCATCACGTCTGAAGTAGCCAACTAGCAGAAATGGTCTTTACTGTGGAGACTTTCTAAAGATGACTCACTCAAGCTCCCTGATCTTCCAAAAAACCCACTCTTCTTTCCAGTGGCTGCAGACTTCTCCCTCTGTGGTCTTGAATCTTGGAGGGGAAAAAAAAGAGAGACAAGATCAATCTACAAATCAATTTTCACCGAGAACTTGTTAACATTTTTGATCATCCCTCTTCCCTGTTTATTAAAATAAGGAGGAGATTCTTACATGACTGCGCGGACACATGGGAGGTTCTTCCTCTGGATCCTGTAGCCCAAGATGGGAGCCGTGATATTGGCAGCACTGACCACCTTGCAGCACTCGATTAGCGGCACCTTAATGTCTGTTTTTCAGAAAACAAACAAAGGATTAGTTGTTATGATGAGAGCATACATCTCTTACATTTGCAGCATGAAATATGAATACATATCGACGGTGTTGGCCTATAACATTTTCATCAGAAGTCAATTGTGCATGGCAAGGGTACAAGTTCTTATATGTACTTTAGCGATCCTGGAGCGGGCTAGTTGTGTAAAGTGGTGCAGGATCTCTGACGGGAGACTTACCGGATGCCGATGTCGTCATTGCCAGAACCCCGGCGAGGAGAGCCAGGCATGCCAGTCTTCTGATGCACAACTGCATGGTTGCTGCGTGAGATGTTCCAGAGGTTCTTTGCAGGAGCTGATTGTTTGGTCTGGCTTGATGGAGGCAACTGATCTCCTCTGACCAGACCTCTGATTTATACCGTGAAAAGAGGAACCAGGGAAACCTAACCGGATGAATCGTATCTTAGGGCTTTCTACATATTGTGTATGAGTATGAGGGTGGGGGACGCACTTGGGTGATGCTGACGTCGACCGTTTCCGTTTTTTGTGATTTCATCATGACATTGACTGAGCTGACTAAGAACAGTTAACAGTTGTAGCCATTTTTAAGTACTGGCTTTTATCACTTTTTTCTATTACTATTCGTAACTAACAGTTAAATGAAATGCATTAATATACAAATAAACTAATATTATAGATTTTCAACAGGTTTAGTCTTTATTGGATATTCTTGTATTTATTCTTCGTGGAGTTTGCATACTTGTACTATGTTCCTGTTTTGTTTTCTCTCTGTGTTTCTTACCGCAGGCCCAAGACATGCAAATTAAGGTCAATTGGGAAATGTATCTGCCTGTACATGGCAACGTGAGCGTCAGCGTCTTTATAAATGAATCGGGATCCTGTCCGGGTTGTTCCAACCCTCTGACACAATCCAGGGCTCTGAAGAAGGTAGACTAGAGAACGGATAAATACATTGAATGGATGGATGGATATGATTCTGTATGGACAGTTAACACTCGACTTTATGATGCCTCTTTCTTATGGTGTTTTAAATGATTCTTTTTACAAATCGTGCTGATTTCAGCAATAATGTAAAGGCAGCATCATGTGCTCGTCACTCCAACCAAAGTGTCATCTTTCTTTCTTTCTTTCTTTCTATCCCTGCTTTTCTCTGGTGCTGACAGTCATGGTCAGTACAGGATGAGAAAAGGGGAAGGAAGAAGATCCCAAGGCTTTCCACCGCACATTTCCGATCATCCTTCACCCAAATTTGGTCATTTGTCCTTGCCCGTTGTTCCGTTCTTTTAGCTACAAGTCTCAACTTGTATTTACACAATTCAGACAGTATGAAAGATAAAACTACTTTGCAAGTACAAACGCATTCCTTTCTAAATTGAATATCTGATTTACTACACACTAAGAAGGGAGGTTTCTTCACTTACTTGTAGCACAATAAAAAGCTGCCAAATAACCAAAAAGACCAAGAATCAGGTTCCTCGCTGCCAGTAAAACTAGGTTGCCAGTTGTCCCACAAGACACAAGTGGAAATAGATTTGCTCTGACTGGCCTTTATTTGCTTTATATTATCATACTTTACTGAATGTTTTACATTAATACTTGCCATATATATTACAACAATACATCTTTTTAAATCACTTAATGTAAAGAGGCAGTGAGTCATCTATAATAGTCTGTAGCCTACTTTACCAGACAAACAGTATTTGATTATAGAACCACCAGTGTTCATTTTTCAGTGTTTTCAGTGACTCCAAAAACAAATTAATTTAGAGTTAACAATGGCACCAAAATGCAAAGATCCTGGGGATTAATTGTGTTGCTGTTCCAATATCAAGACCTTTAGAAGTTAATTAAAAAACAAGCCTTCATGATGCCCAAAGCTTAGTTCCTCTGAAAAATCCATGTCTGTGTCCTATTGTTCTCTTATGGTGACAGTATTCGTGAGCTTGCAGGGGTGTCTGCTGTGCAAAATGTAGGATCTTTAGATAACTAAGAAAAAATAGAAAGAAAACAGCCACATATGTGTGTTTATTTGTGGGATTAAGGTTTCTCAGACACAGTGTTTCAGATTATCTGGTAACACAGCAGCGAGCTAGTTATGTAGTATTCATTATAATATTCATTATAACAAGTCGAGTTAAGATAAAATATATATCAGTTCTCAGTTTTAACATCTATGAATCTCAGCACCTGGTGAGGAACTCATTGTCATTGTTATCAATCAACAATCCTTATTAACCCTTTAAATACACAGTATTATGATCTTTGAACATAAAGCTTCAGAAAGTTAGCCCTGACCCCGAATCTGCACTTCCTCACCTTTGCAGTCTAACCTAACACATAACATTAACAAAGGGTTAAAACGTATAGCATGTTAGATGGTTAAGCCACCAAGCAGCCGAGTCAGCTGATATTGAATTAAACAGTCATGTGTTTACTGGATTTGGTGAATGAAACGCTAGAATTCCTTTTTAATGAAAAGCAGAAATGTTTCCTCAAAATGAGGAAGGAAGCATCAGCAGTGCTTTGCTAAAATGAAGATCAAATTGTCAAACATATGCACTTTCTAAATTGAAAAAAGAAAGTTCTCCTTTTTTCACGAGCCTCATTCACAAGTTTTTATTTTACATCATGGCCATTAATCTGAAAGATTAAATCAAGACTGTGACTGTGATTGTGTCGGACTTATTCTTCTCTCATATCATTATCTTTATTAGCTCCAAATGAGAGAACAATGTAGTTCAATCCTCAGGTGAACAATCTTAAAGTGAATCAGTGCCCTGCAGACCTCAGCACTCTACGGTACAACTAAGGGATCCATCATTGATTATTCCTCAATCATAATAACTGACTATCAGTGAAGAGGGACTGGACAGAGTCAATTAAACATAATGGACCGATCTAAAAAATTCCACTTACATAGTCATTCTATAAAGTGTTGGGGTGACAGCTTCATCGGAGCTTATTGATTACAAGATAACTTAGTGGCTGCAGGGGAGTTGCATTTCTGATCTCTATCTTTAAGTTTTGCGTTCACTTTGGTCTCAGTTTGCTACAACATGAGTGATAATCCACTTTGTGTTCTGCATTATGATATTAAATAGTCTTATTTGTCATTTCCCCTTGTCTCATCTGAATAAGAGATAGAGACTCATTTACCAAAGTGAAAGTGACCAACTCTGTCTGTGCTGTCTTTCTGATGTATATACTTGTGAAGGAATGTGTTGGAGGCCAGTGAAACTCTGAATACATCTCTATCAACACAAACTACTGCTTTATGAAAATAACAACACAATGTATGCTCAAAAAAGGTAATAAAAGTCAAAGATTTAGGTGCAATTACTACTTGGACAAAGCTGCAATAACTGATGTTTGTTTGCCTCTTAGGGGCAGCAGAAACAAGTTGTGAACACAACATGGACGTATCACCTTTAAGGTTGATGTGGAAAACTAGAAATCAGTTGCCTTTTCACACATTCAGCAGTTACAGATCAACATTAGCATTCGTTTGGAGTCGTGTTTTTGTCCACATGATAGTTGTCTTTTTGCTCTGTTGTTGGTCTCCTGAGGGAAATGTCTGTGCTAATGTTAGCATATTGTTAGCTAGCTAGCCAGGTAGTGTTAGGTCTATTTCCATGACTGTGATGGAGAAGAGTTGTGATATATGTGACAAAAACACCGTTTTTTAAATGAATGCAATGTGCTATTTGCTTGCAGAAATGCCCGCTGCATTACATTTCAGAATTAGCTGCTAAAGGTTCAGCTTTGTTCACCAGCTAGTCGCTAACTGTGTCTGTCTGCTGTTTGGTGAGCAAAAGAGCTTTTTTTTTGTTGTTGCTGAAAACAGCTGCCTGTTGCAACCAAAAAAAAACACTATGAGAGTGGTGAGAATGAACCGCAACTGTAGAGTTGCGGTACAGAGAGCTAAGTAAAGAGCTGAAACTCACTATAAAGCTACGTAAAGCAGAGTCAATCTGCACATTCAGGTGATGCATCTCTAGGTTTATCACATCAAGCGTCCCCTTAATGTTGTCACTTGTTTTCACAGTCATTTGACACAACCTTGTAATACATATATAGCCACTGAAAAAGTAGGAAATCTTCCAATTCATGGTTAAAAGAAAACAATGAATAAATGACAAATGTTGCCATTTTTCTTGTGACAGTCTCAAGAAAATACCTTAATTGAAATCACCCTTCAATGGCTTACTTTCAATTTGCTTAATAAAATAAACACAGGCCTTAAAATGAAAAATATATAATTTTATACAGTTTTTAAAGCTCACCTGGAATCCAAGTGAAGTCGTGTATCGTGGTCCAAATCCTGGGATGGTCCTTCTTTCCTTCCTCATGTGTCGGTCAGCATCTCTTGGGCTCTCACACAGTTTGACTGTGAAAAAACACCGTCCATCAGGCAAAATATCCAGCAAGTACAGCCACTGTTCCTGTTTACTGCATGAATATTAAATGACAACATCTTGCATTTATCTTATAACCCTATGACGTTCCCTTTTAATTCTGAAATGAAATGCAGCAAGCAAATAGCACATTGCATTAATTTAAAAAACTGTGTTTTTGTCACATATATCACAACTCTTCTCCATCACAGTCATGGAAATAGACCTAACACTACCTGGCTAGCTAGCTAACAATATGCTAACATTAGCACATACTCACCAGATCATGTTTTCATTGATAACATGATGAATTTGGGTCCTCCTAAAATCTTTTAATGAACCACAGTGTCCCAAAACTCAATGCACTTTGTCCTGATTAACTTTCACTTACAATATTTTAGCTAACTTGCGTTTATCTTGAACTTCTTCTTGGTTTTCTCCCTTCTACTGACAGGTGCCTGTGAATGTGTTAGCGCCCTCTGTTGGACATTTAGGAAACCTGCATTTCATGTACAGTAATATAAACTGATAGAAATAGAGTAAGATTTCAATGTTCAAACTACTCCTTTATCAATGTTATGGGGGTTGCATAGGTGTAACTCATTATGACTAACTTTATACTTTGGTGTTCGAAGTAGCTACAGTGGTTGGTCAACCCTGAAGGTCTTCCTTACAGACATTTTAATGATGTATAGAGTTAATTAAGTATTATGTCATTTTGCCTGATGTTTTTGAGGAATGAGGATCCTTTCACTTCTACCTGATGTTGTTGGAGGGATTTTGTGATGTAGCTGTGTTTAAGGATGTATTTACAGTGGGCACTTTATCTCTCAAGAAGCTGACCAGCCGTGGCTAAGCAACTGTGGACACTCCAACGCAAAACTCTTGACGGAAGTGTCCTTGCTGTCATGCTTATCCTCATGTGGGTTTCAGTGGAACCGTGGTTTGATGTATCGGTTCATGTATGTGCATCTGTGTCTGTTTGTATAACCTGGAAATGTAGAGCAGCATAGAGGAATTTGTTTTCTTCCCCTGCATGCACTGTGGTTGCAGAAATGAGTACACCAGCTTCAGTAGCACAAAGAAACACTCACCTCAAAAACCAGCAGAAAACAAACATTAGACAGCTTCAGTGTTACAGTAGAATGTCACCAAATGAACCCTGACCTTTGCAGTGACATACAAGGTGTAGGAGCCAGGTATGGCCTGTGTCATTTGTATACCCTTTTTTGGTCTCTTCCGGTACACTTCCGGTAATTGAGTCACGTGGTGCTGGGGATAGTCACAATGGGGTTATCAGTGTCAGTCACGTTAGTCTAGAGCAGGGGTCTCAAACTCAATTTACCTGGGGGCCGCTGGAGGTAGAGTCTGGGTGAGGCTGGGCCGCATCAAATATTCCATTTGAGGGGGGGGGGTGCACGGACACAAACTTTTTAATTTTGTGGCGGAACTCCGCCGTGCGCGATACAGAGAGCAGAGGATAATTATAAATTAAACAAAATTAAGTCAACCTTCTAGGGGGGCGGAGGGTGCCGTTGGGGGGGCGGGGCGCCCCGCTAATACAATGGTAGGGGAAACACTGGACTCGGCAAAAAGGTGTGTGTGAGAAAAATGCTCGGGCCGCACTAACACTAAACTTTGATGTCAAGTAGGGGGCCACAAAATATCGTCCAGCGGGCCTCAATTGGCCCGCGGGCCGCGAGTTTGAGACCCCTGGTCTAGAGGAAGGATTGGAAGGAGAGGGGGTGAGAGAGGGAGCCTTATTTTTTGTTGACCGCTATATTACACGCTATTTTACACGTTATTCACACTAATGACTGTAAAGCTATCCAGAACCAAGGTTGTTTGTTATCCACAATAAATTCACAAAACTCAGCCACTGGATCGGCGTGAATCATTTATTCGCCAGCGCGTCCGCAGGTTAGTCTCCCCTGCTTAGCCTCTCGGTGACTACATTGAAGTTGATGATAGTTACCTACACAAGGTTTTCTTTTCGTGTGAGTCTTGTTTTCCAGGTTGTATTGAGTCCAACAGGTTATCACTGCATCTATTCTTATTTGTTCCAAACCTAACAAACAAAGAATTTTATACAGTTTATACTGACCAACTGTCACATGTAAAAGCATTCTGCAAAAACGAAATACTATTATAATACGTGCAAAGACCACAAACTCCTCCAGTGGAACATGTTTCGACACCCTCAGACCACCAGTAATGAGGCGAGGGCCACACCGGTGAGCTGCTGCGGAAGGAAATATGTACTCTACTTTCCAGCCATGTGCATATCTGTGGGTGCAGCATGTTCTACTTTCAAGTTGCATACATGAATGTGTTGGTGGGTTTAAAAAGGGCTTGCAGAGCAGACACAAGCAGCATAACTATTTTCGAGAGAGACAAGCAATGGCAAACCTTTCTTTTCTCTCGCTTCTTCTTGTAACTATCATGGTGTCCACAGCCTCAGCTCAAGGTAAGAACAATGTGAAGATTTATTTAATATGATGTGATATATTATTTCATGATTATGGAAAACATGATGATGATGATAACAATGGAGTCTTGTGTCTTTATTCAAAGGTGGGATAGCCAGTTGTTGTCGAAAACTTTCAGAAACTCAAATCCACCGAGAACAGCTGAAGAGTTACTACAAACAGTGTACGCCGTCATGCCCCATAAACGCAGTGGTGTAAGTCATCCGTGTACATGTATACTGTGGTGCATTGTTTTTCAGAATAAACCACAATAATTCAGGATTTTTTTCTTCAATACTGTTGCAACATGTTACTGAATGTGTATTTTCTTTGTTGTGATTTTTAATAGATTTACAACCGTGAGAGGGAAGAGGATCTGCGCTGCCCCCGAGAAAGTGTGGACAAAGACCAGCATGGCCTACCTAGACGGAAAAGACTGGCAAATCCAACATGCTACTTTTACCAAACACCATTGCTCACAGAATGGAAAATAAAATGAAAAGGCCATAGCTCCAAATTTCTCTTTTACCATTTGAGTTCCACAGACTTTTGAATGTTTTTATATTTACTGCAAAGTCCTTACCTCATTTTAGTTTAGTGAAATTATACCTTTTTGTGTATACTTTTCAATTATATGTTTGTTTGATGACTGTAAATCTGTAAATAATACTTTCATTATGCAATGATTCTGAGTGAATTACCTAATAAAAATTGTCACAATGTCACGACTAAGTTTGGTGATTGTGTGTTAAGTGTGGCTCCCTGGGCTCCCTGGGTTAAGAGGGTTGTCTGGTAACCGCAAGGTCGAAGGTTCAATCCTTGACTGGGACGTGTGCCTGAGCAAGACACTGTACCCCTAGCTGCCCGGGCGCCTGTCATTGGCAGCCCACTGCTCCCTATATACAGGGATGGGTCAAATGCAGAGAAAAATGTCCCCCATAAAGGGATAAATATAGTGTAATAAATAAAAAAAAATACAAAAAAAGGCCACAAAACAACGACCTAGTTGAGTCTCCGGGCAGTGCCACTCTTTGTGGAATAAAAGACGGTAGACACTCTTGAGTCGGAGGGGGTCCAAAGAGGAGTATGCAGTAAAAAATATTCAGAGCTTTTACTACTGTAAAGTAAAAATAAAGCAGAACCGGACTGTTAATACCCCAAACATTCCTGCTTATATTACTTCATAATATTACTTCAATAAAAGTACGTAAGTATTATCAGCAATATGTAGCAAAGTATCATAATTAAAAGCACCAAATGCAGAATAATGTCCCCTGTGACTGTTACACTATTAAAACTTACATTGTTAGTACATGTGTAATTAGCATGTTACTGTTATCGAGGTCAAGCTAATTTTAACTATTTGATATACTGTTGGAAAATTTAATCTATAACAATGCATCTCATTTTGCAAGTCCATCGTATGTTTTGTTTGTAAAACCATAACGTACAATGTGTACAATGTTTTCCTCACTTAGTTAAGTTATTAGTATTCTTAGTTAAAATGCAGTTAGGGGGGTCTTTCTTTGGTCTCTCTCTCTCTCTTTCTCTCTCTCTCTCTGTGTATAAATATATATTTGTATACACAGAGAGAGAGAGAGAGAGAGAGAGAGAGATTGTGTATAATTTTCAATTATATGTTTATTTGATGACTGTAAATCTGTAAATAATACTTTCATTATGCAATGATTCTGAGTGAATTACCTTATAAAAATGGTCACAATGTCACGACTAAGTTTTGGTGATTGTGTGTTATAGACAGATTACTGTCGAAGGTAAAATCGGTATCTTAGCATCTAGAGGCGCCTTCTTCTCATCTCTGTATCTCATCTCTTTATGTATGTCATTTGTACACACAAAAAAGAAATATATATATATAGATATGATACATATAAGGATTTTCCTGTCTTCTGCAAAGCCCAACCCCAACTTTCTTTACTCAAAAGTATACTTTAAGCGTGGTGTATGGACCGTGGGTGAGTCATTCACAGTGAACTCGGTGAACTTCATTCTTCTCTCATTCTGGTGGCTGCCATGCTCCACCTTCACTCACTGTGTGACATGGTGGGCTTCGGGTTGACCAGGTGGAAGATTTAGGGGCTTTCAGTTAACATGTTTCCATCATCTGGTGGCGCTAACACAATGAAAAAAAAAAGGTATCAAGCAAACTGTAATTTACTATGCGTGGGAGGAAAGAGAAAGTACAGCTCGGTCTCAGTGTGTTACTGCTGGAGGTTTGAGGGGCTTAGAATGGAGAGTGTTTGAGGTTAATGCAACGTTTCCTTGAACCACTGTGCAATGGGTTTTCCCCACCCCTCGCCTTAATTAGTGGCCCACCATTGTTACGTGTGTGACTGAGCTGTTGAATGCATGAGCAGTTACTTCCACTGTGACTAAATACAACCTTAAATATTAGTGTGAATGTTTTGTCAGTTTGATATATACCTATGGCTATTATGAAGGCAAATCAATGTCAAAATCCGAGAGCGCAAATGAGATCCATGCGCCCGCGGCTTTTCGATTTTCGCTCGCGCATGGATCTCATTTGCGCTCTCGGATTTTGACAGTGATTTGCCTTCATAGGCTATAACACTATTGGTGTTGAGGCTTGTGTTAATGTAAGTGCCATTATTGTCCATCATGAGGGCTGGAATATTCATATATGCTTTCAGTGTGTGTGTGTGTGTGTGTGTGTGTGTGTGTGTGTGTGTAGGAAGATGACAATGAATATCTTCCTATGCCCCAGTGAGATTGCACTTTCCTCCTGATGGGTTAACCACAAAACACCTCTCCAGTGCACACAAATGTGTAACACGAGCTCACAAGTCATGTCACAAAATGAAAGTTAAACATTGTATGAACACATTCTCCAGTCAGAGGAATGATTTTGTTCTCAGTAAACTATTGGTCCATACTCAACACATGTCTCTTTATAGTATGTTGTATAAGCAGGGGGCTTGGCCTGGGTTTATCTATTCAATTCAATTCAAATTGATTAATTTAGCCAAATATTACAAATCCCAAATTTACAATAAACGACATCCTCTGTCCTTGGACCCTTGCAAAAAGGAATAACTTCTCCCAAAGAAAACCTTTAAACAAGGAGAAAAAAGGGGAGAAACCTGGAAGAGCAGCTGAGGAGGGATCCATCCCCCAGGATGGACAGAAGTGCAAAGATGTCATGTGTACAGAATAAACAGCATAATGAAATGCATATGACAGAAATGATACATATAATGAGAGCAGTAATAATAATGGAAATATGACTAATAATTATAATTAGTCATATTTCTATTATGACTTTGTTGTTGACCTTTTTGAACATGGGGGCGTCAGAACAAGCTATAAACACCACATATAGTTGTTATCACCTTGTTAAGTAAACAGGGTAGCAAAAACATTATTAGCAGATGCAGAGCAACATGCAGTTGGTGTTGTGTTTCTGGACTCCTGATGAATAGGTCCAACATTCATTCTTGTTTTAGCTCTGTTTGGGTCTCTACCAACTCCTGAGGAAAATGCATGGCTCTTTATGTTTTTTAATGCACTGCTATGTTCACCAGCTGGTCGCAAAACTGTGTCTGTCTGCATACAGCGTGGTGGGTTTTATTGGGGCATTTTTGCTGCAGGGTAAATGAGAGTAATGAGAGTGAACCAAAACAGTGGTGTGCTGTAAAACCCAAACAATGCACTGAAAAATGAGGAGTCACGGTAACGAACACCTTTGGCATACTTACAGTAACTTCATTGTAAATGTAAAAATGACAATGAGATTCTAATAAGTCAGCATTTCCTTTTTATTTATGTATTTGGTTGACAGTTCTGTCATACATGTTCAGTGCTGCATGACCTCTTTAAGGTTTTGTCACTTTGTATTTCATTTTCTTAGAATAGAGGAAACTCTTCTGCTAAATTAGGCAAACAGAAACATGCACTCGCAAAGACACATGGTCTGCTGAGCGTTCAGGATGTGGCGGTTGTGGTGGTATGGCAAACCCCTAAGTTTCAAATAAAACCAAACACATCCCTGACAAAGACAGCAAAAGAATATCACAAATATCACACACATACTACTACATCACTATTAGACACAAGGCACAAATATGCAAGCCTTTTCTATTTACAAATGTTTTACTACTTTCCCATTTAAATAGTTTTTCTTTTGGTTGAAAAGAGAGAAAAAACAAACAAAACAATGTGAATGTGGTACATTTACCAAACACTTCCTGTTCACCAAGGGCCAAATGCTTGGCATGTGGTGTTGCTGCTTCCAGTTTTTCTGAGAACCGCTGATACAAACAACTTCACACTCAACACTGCGTGCCTTCATGGGCCCTCAGCAATACACCTTCCATGACAGTTGCGTCACACACCCAAGTTGCGGCTACTAACAATAACAAACACCAGTGAAATACACTCTGGTTCACAGGAACGAACAACAGGGGCAGACTTTAGTATTAGGCAAGGTAGGCAACCTAGGCCTGGGGCCCAAAATAAAAGGGCCCCAAGCGGCTATAGATGCATTTTGATCTTTAGATATGAAAACCATGGAATACTATTCTAACTCACTGTACCCCAAAATAACTTACAAAAGGTCCCCAAAGCACTTAAAAAATGGGTCAGGACTGCGTTATCAGCGCTATATCCACCGCAGTACGAGCACAGTGCAGAGCAGCGGCCATTAGCGAGCCAGTGGGACACACAAAGGCGTCCGGGCCAGCTTAGGAGTTATGTGGGTGGCGGCAACCTTATTAGTGTAATGTGTACGTATGGCAAAAACCAGACTGTGTAAAAGGCAAAAACAATTTGAGTTGCAAAGGCAGAGTGGTGCTGTTCCTGTGTAGGCTTTTTGGTTGAGCTAGTTGTGTGAAGAAAAGGTTTTAAAGTTATCCAGCAGCCAAAGTGAACTGTGGTCAATGAGCGTCTGCCCGCTGAGGACATGCTGGACTGCAGAGCCCTGAAGCTCTGCTGCTGACCAGAAACTGTTGCCTGTTTTTAGTTTTTTTAAAGTGTATTAATAATGAACGTGTCTGGTGTCCAAATTGCAACAAATTCGACACAGCACTCCCTTTGGTCCCCAGCAATCAGTGGCGGGCCGTGCATTTTATATCTGGGCCTGCACTCGTAAAAATGAAGCTCAGCACCTACAAATACACTATGAGTGCAGCTACATGAATACCCGCATGACGGGATGCAGCGGCATTAACGAACAATGAATATAGTCAAAATGAATTCAGCTAAAACACGCATTCCGCCACACACTCAAGAGCACGGGCCATTAAAATATTATTCATATCAGAGGGAACAATATTACCCATATCATGAAAATGACACGATAGACAAATTAACAGAGTAGTAACTCTCCTATCACTCCCTCCAGGAAATACACGACTCCATACTTCTTGTTACTGACGGATTTATTCGTCTGTCAACACCGAGAGGGAAAATGAGTCCACTTGAAAACACATGAATCTTCAAAGATAATCACTTAAAAACTTAAACTTAACTTTAACACTTTAACTTTAACACTTTAACTTTAACACTTTAACTTTAACACTTTAACTTTAACACTTTAACTTTAACACTTTAACTTTAACACTTTAACTTTAACACTTTAACTTTAACACTTTAACTTTAACACTTTAACTTTAACACTTTGCGCAGAGTATATAGACCGCTGCCGCTTCGCGTGTCTTCTTGTTGCTGTGCACCGGCTAAATGTGTTCCTATCACATATAAAACCAAACGAAAATCCATATTCATGAAAACAAGTTGTACAAATAATAATATATAATATAAACTATAATGACATTAATAATATTTATGGCAGTTAAAGCTACTGCAGTTCATTTTTAACCCTAGGCCTTTTTTTGGCTTCTGCTCGAAAATACTATACCTATACTCAAAGGGGCCTTACTCTCTAACTACAAGGTCTATTTGAATAATCAGAGCAACTGAGGAAGACAGTAGCTGTGCAATGAGAAAATAAGATAATGGGAAAAATATTTTTATAAATTATAATACATGTAGTGTATTTAAGAAAAATTATTAAATTATAAAATAGTTATAACTTTGTGATTCTGTTTAGGCCAGCAGAGAAGGCTTTGCAGGCCCTGACGGCCCACCACTGCCAGCAATACACCTAACATGTGTGAAGTAGACCAGATGAGCTGTTTTTGAGATATGCGAAGAACACAGACAGACAGAGATTCTGCTTTACAGTTAGATGAACGATGACAAAAGTGATTGTTGATTATTTTTAGGTTTAGATTCCATTCGAGTAAGGGTAGAAAGTAATGTATCTATTATAAAGCAAAAAAACTACAAAAATGTATGTATAATTACTTATTGCGTATTAATAATTATTGCATCATCTATTAGGACAACTTGTTCCAACCGACTACAGTTTTTTTATGTTCTTGACGCTGACATTCAGTTCTGTGGCGTTTCTGTGGTATTTTGTGTGCGTCACAGTGGGTTGAAAAGATCTTTTGATATGTGAGTATAACATAGAGATGCTCAATATGATAATGCTCAATACATTATTAATTCATTAATAATTATAATATGTAATTATAAGAGTATGCAGCAGTTACCTCTATACATGAAGGACAAATGACCAGCATTATCACAGCAATCTGCTCTCTGGCCTACTCCTCCGTCAGAGTCTGGGCACCGAACAAGACAGAGACAGTCAGGACTTAAACGATCATACGACACGTCCAAAGTAAGGAACCAGCCAGGGAAATGATTGCAGACCCCTGACTCCAGAACAGTTTTTGATGCCATTGCAGTCACAGTGAGACTGCAATGGCATTTAAAAAACACTGCATTGACCAATGTCAAAACAATATAGTGTTTGCCACATATTATATTCAGGCTTTTCACATACAGAATTCATAGCTATACCTAAGAAAATTAAAGCGCTGACATTTGTAGATATCCTACAAAATCGGAGGTAAAAGACCACAAAAATCCACATAGGTGGATGGTCCAAACATAAACTGAACTTTGACCCAGGAGACCGATGTTAGTGCCTCGTGTGAAACAAGAACTCAAAATTGATTTATTTGTCACGTAACTTCCGTACTTAAGTAAAGCCACTTCCGTAGTTGTTTGAACCCAAACCACCATATTTTCTTAAACCTAACACAAGTTGCTGGACTTTCGTAGGAAAACGTAAAAAAAATGAAGAGAAACTTTTTTGTACAAAGCGTTGTATGAGGATACGTTGATTATATCAGTGTCAGAAATACAGCATACACATGTATTGTGCAAGAGGTGTACATCATATCATGTGCATGATGCCCTTTTTGTGTCTTGCACTAAATACCCAGAAAGTCTTCCATGGCGATGTAATTTATTATTATCCAAACAGTATTTATTCAATTTATACATATATATATAGATACTGTATGTTGTTTTGTCCAGTATGTTTATTCCTACTTGTTGAACATCAACAGCTGAATCTATGCTTCATCTGTGTCTAGAATTGTTATCTCTGTTTATCTCTGGGTTTCCTTCCTGCACACTGAGAGCTACTGACAACGTGTACTGTATTTGTCATCATACTGCAACATATCAACTGTGTTTCACACCATGCTCCATTTGCTCATAACAAAAACACCAAATTTGCTCGAGAAGAATTTATTGGCAAATAGCTGGAAAAGGTCAAACTTTATGCTCTTTTGACATACACACATTTATGACAACAAAATCCAAATATATTTAAATATACATTGCATATTTAGTCATAGATAGAATAAAATATAAAGGTCTGTTTGTTTACTATTCACAGAATATGGCAGGACAAGTACAATTGGAAAGAGTCATGTTTGCTGACTGTGGTAACTTCAAATTGTGTAGTGATTCCTCACACACATTTTTCCTGGCCCCTTCTCCCTCCCCTGGACTTCTTCTTCTGGCGTCTCGTTCCATTTCTGCCTTTGTTCTTTGGTGTGGTTTTTAATGGAAGGGACACTGCTGGTTTGATGCTGCTTGTTGATCCTTCTTCATTATATCCCTTCTCTTGCAATGCCTTTTGTTGTTTTTTCTCGTTGTCCACCTTCAGAATGACTCTTTTTGCCCAGTCAGTGTTAGGGTCGGAGCAGATCCTCCCTCCGTTCTCTCCCAGAAACCTGTAATTGATTGTGATTTATTAATGGAATCGTTTTAATATTGTTATTAATGCACTTCTATCAATTCATTTTCATGTCAGTACAAAATCTAGTTTTAGTGGATAGTTCGTTTAGGTTTTTGAAATATTCACGCACAATGCATTGAAAATTGGTATTAAAAAAATGAATAACAGCAGCATCTCTTTGCAGAAAGGATCCCTGTTACTCCAAGTTAACTGTTTTTAAAGGGGCTATTTTCCAGTAGTAAGTTGTTCCGATGAAAACTGTTGACAGTTAGATTATCCAGAATGGCAGGGACACTTTCTGAAAAGAGATGTTTGCTGTTGTTTTTTTAATCAAATTTTCCAATGCTCTCAAAATTAAATTCCATTCACGCCTATTGTATTGTCGAGGAGGCAGAAATCTCACAGACAGATACTGTATCTGAAACCTGGGCAAATAAAACGCAAACTGTTTGACGTATACCACTGGAGGTAAGTGAGGAAATGTGTTCCTCAATTGTGTGTTATTTTTGCGATTTGGGTGAACCCTAAGTTGAGTTATGGCTTAATTACATTGTGAATTGGCAGGACTACTTACACTACGGCTTTGACTGGACAGTCGCCATCAGTCTGAATGGTGTAATTCCGAATACGTTTAGGGTGGACTCTTGTGGTTGACCACCCTTCACAACAGATGGACTCCGGTGCATGGGCTAAACAAGACAGACATCGAGAAACAAAGATTAGGTACCCTTCATTTTACCCAAGAAACGCTCAACCAAAAATCTTGAACATTTTTGCGGTACTCACTTGCATGGACAACGCTCATCCATGTGGTGAAGCAAAGAAGAGCGGCTAACACCAGGCTGAATGTCATCTTCTGGCTTTGTCCTTCGATTATTGAGTATAGTATCTCTCAGCACAAACTTAGACAATCTGAAAAAAAATTAATCTTGCTGCTTGCTTGAGTTGTTTTCAAAGCAATAAGACAGTCTTGCTGTTGCAATGAGCAAACATCTATTTGTCCTTCTGATTATTCAAGTTTCTGGCTCTTATAAAACACAAGCCCTTTCCGCCTCTCCCCCATCATCACACCCCCAACCCGTCACTATACTCAGTGTGGCCGCAGAGTGGGGAGAGGAAAACATGAGTTCACCTTTCACAAGCCAAAGATGACAAACAGACCATTCACCACAGCCCTGCCCACAATGCAACACGTACACAACTGTAGCATCAGTCAAAAGTACAAGTATTAATATATATGTGTTTACACGCACACACACACACACACACACACACACACACACACACACACACACACACACACACACACACACACACACACACACACACACACACACACACAGACTCATCACTTTCCTTTACACTCACTCTGAAAGCCACAAACTGCTTCTACTTTAAAAGTCACTGATGATGAAAAGGTTGGTGTCTAAAAGGAGCATTGAATTATTATTATTAATAAATGTTCAGTTATATGCTAAGTAGTGGGCCCTCAGGGCCAGCAAGGCCTTCTCTGCTGGCCTAGACACTGACAGAATCCCAAAGTTATAGCTATTTTATAATTTCATAATTTTTTATAAATACACTACATGTATTCTAAATATTTTTCCTATTTGCTTATTATCTCATTGCATAGATACTGTCTTCCTCAGTTACAGCTAGTTTTAAGTAGAGCTTTTATCCAGTCAGATTTATCCGCTATGCTGTCTCTTAAGTAAAGAAATCTGCCCGGAAGCTTTTTGACTTTAGTGTTGTGTCCGATGCTACGGTAGTCATACCTGTTGGATTACACTCCTGATGTCATGTAAATTCACAGTTTTCATTTCAATCAGGTAGTCCAACAGACATAGAGGCAGAGACTTTGGCACGCACCCCACCCGAAGGCTTTGTGTGCCATCAATGTGGCCAACCCAGACATTGGTGATAAGAATGCCCACAATCTCCATGGAACAAAGACAAGGCTGGTGGGAGGGGCTCGACATCAGCCATCAGACCGAGGGGAGGAGCAGGCGGAGGGCCGGACGCCAGAGAGGGACTGACCAACACATCCACATCACAACACAGAGGGTGAGTTAAATTTAGATTCCGACTATGACAAACTTGTACATTTAATACACACATTAGAAACCAGACAAACATCCCTCACACCCACATACCAGATGTATTCAAATGAAAATGAAGGTTTTAAAAAGTTAACAAGTCAAATTAACTATTAAAGGTAGAAATGTTCCATTTTTGGTTGACTCAGGAGTCACGCTTTCAGTTCTGCGTACGTCTGCTTTACCTGTCCCTTCCCGAGAAGAGTGGCAGATATTGTAAGACCGTTGGCTCAGAAGGCACACCAATTAGTCAATCATACACAAAGCCCTTGTCCTGTACATTAGATAACACCACAGTCAAATTCTATGTTATTGTAGCGGTGCACAGAATGATGTCACACAGGCTCAATCTGGTGCTACACATTTAATGAAAATGTTCTGCAAAATACAAAAATATGCCTTGAGGTATACAATCGCTACACAGCGTTTTCTGCTTTCATTTTGTACACAGAGATTCTCATTTCCTTTCTTATTCACCATTAACGGTTTCAAAATATCACAAATGCACAAAATTAACAGTTACACCTCCTCGAAAACTCCTTTGAGAGTAATATGCCTTACATTTGTCTTATACATTTCCATACACCTAAATGTTGCTCAGCATAACACCATATTTAATGCTAACAGTCGTAACGAAACGATAATATGAGCTTCCGAGGCTCCCTCACACGAGGGCTCATTACCACGGCTGCCGCCCCGCGCTTCTACTACTACAATGGCGGTCGGGAATCTTGCATTAGCTGCTAGCTAACACAGTGCCACCAACGTACAGTATAACATTGTACTAGCCCGGGGTACCTAAATAACATCACCAGCTTACCTACAAAATAAAAAAAATATACCTTTAGGTATACAGTCGCTACACAGCGTTTTCTGCTTCCATCTTGTACACAGAGATTTTCATTCTCTCGCGTATTCACGCAAGACTTCCCTGTGACGCTACGTAACAGACACTGCTCATATAGCAACACTGACACCTACTGGCGATCCACTGGATCTACTGCCTGAGAATGTAGCTGGTGATAAATAACGCTGTACCCCAAATGTTTTGTACAATGAACACTTCCTCCTCATAAACACATAGGAAACATAACAAACTCTCTTAACTTACATTACACCCAAGAAATGATTGTACTTACTGAACTGCACATGACTTATTGTGCCACATTATATATTCTCATCAGAAATGCTTGTACCATGTTTAACTCATTTATAAACTGGTTGTCAACACCACAAACAGCTTTGCTTAACGGACCTGCCCACGTATGGTACTCCCACACAGTTGGTTGAAATTATTTTTGATCCTGACTGTTGGGCTTCACATCAGCATTTACATCTGTGACATTTCCAAATTAAATTTGTTTGACTTTGGTGAACTTTGACATGTGAATTCGGACCGCTTGACAACTGTAAACTCTCTTGACAGTGCCGACCTTTGAGTCTAAAATGGAGGAAGTTATCATATTGTGTATACAGAAGGAGGCATGCGTCAATCTTCAACTTCTACCACAGCATTTAACCAACCGTAAAGCCAGGCAAACTGACAATATAATGGACTCAATTTAAAGCTTAGAATGAGAAAGAAAGAGAGGATGGATCTGAAAAGGAGACTGAAAAGGATGAAAGTGAAAGAGAAATATAGAGAAGGTGAGGTAACAACAAAGAGGTAAAAAGATACACGGGTATCCTTTGAAATCCATTAAAGAAAGAGTTGAAGGGAAGCTGAGACACAACAGGTGTGAGTTAGAAAAAAACAGAAAATGAAATGGAGGAGGAGAACCGAGTACATACTGCAGGATGTATCTGGCACATCTCAGCCATTAAATCATAAAACCGTTTCAACAGTGACACCTGATTGACCGCCCACCTGCAGTCAGGATGGAAAGCTAAAGTTAGCTTCACGCCTCATTCAGTCAACAACACAAATCCCAAGGCACACTAACGGCTGTCGTCCCAAATGTCCTGTCATTATAATCAATGAAAAATTGGCTGGTGTGATGCAGAATACACACAAATACACTTGAGAACATACTACGTACACACACAAACACACATGCAAGCAAGCACACACATAATGACCTGCATGAACTGATGTACTTGCCACTACACACACACACACACACACATTTCTCTGCACCCAATATCCCAGCCTCATCATTATCATCCCTGTGGCAACCTGTTTGTCAGAGGAGAAATGCTTCGCTGGATTATTCGTTCCTCTCTTATTCATTAACTGTTGTCCTGGGCAGCAGCCAGGGCTGTTGGTTGGCCAACAGCGTAGCTGATAGATATTAGTCTCCTGATAAAGCAGGAGAGCGGAAGGTGGCGTCACAGGAAATTACAATCAATACTGACTTTCATATCCTCATCCGATATCGACCGCAAATGGGAATGAGAAGCACATTGTCGACCCCCTAAGCATGGACACAAGGGCACACTTAAAAAGACATTTGCATAGGCTTTGCATGCATGTTAACACACACAGACACACACACACACACTTAAAGGCATTCACCGTGTTTATTGCATCTTTTAACCATACACAGAGCAAATGTGAGAAAAGAGATAAGGAAACCAAACTCCTCTGCCTCAAACCACAACTTTCGGATCTCTGATCACACTGTGTGCATTCACACCCACTCATGCATGATTCACACACCCTAAACCATGGTTGTTCCCTCTGTGTACTCTTCTGTGCCAGTCTATTACAATAGATATGTTTTTTAAGACCAGGCTGAGGCAGCGAGGTGCGTTTTATGATATGAAACACACGAATACTGGTTAGTGCTTGACTGAAAGCAAACACATTCGCACATGAAAGCCAAGACACGAGAGTGGCATATATTTGGTTGTCTGCTTTCTCTGTTTAATAAAGAATCAGCTTCAGACAGATCAAGGTATCATAATATCTTTGATCTAACACTGACGAATCTTATTGATTCATTCATTTCGAAGATTAAGATATGTGATTTTTTGGCAGTATTATAATAATCAGACGATCAGATTAAATCCCCCCCCCCCCCCCCCCCTCTCCTTCCTGTCTGTGTACACACACACTGATAAGTTCATCTTAGGTAAAGAAAAAGAAAAACACCCGAAAACTTCTCTAAAGGCCAGGTACGCTGTAACAAAGAACTATGTGTCTGGGTTTGAGTCTGGTGGTGCCTCAGCGTGACAGGACGAACGTCTGTCTGGGGATGCACTGCTGCAAAGAGCAGTGTACTTCAGGTCATCTTTAGAGAGAAGTGTTGAGAAGAGCAGAGATGTTTTTGATATGTAACAGTGGAGACATACACGCCGATCAATACACCGACCTTTCTCAGACTGATTGCATGATGGTCTGCTTTGCCCCTAGCACCAGCACCCACCAGAGGTCCATCAACCATCAAGCATTGTTATTCTCTGTTTCAGCAGGCGAGGTATGGCCACTTCTCATCTGGTGCTTTGTTCTTTTATTTTACCTCAGGACTTTTATGGTGTTATGCTCTTTTCATTTTTATATCGGTCTCTGTCTTCGCTTAACACACACACACACACACACACACTAAGAAATATGAATGTGTCAATGAAACCAGTGAGAAGTTGATCCTCAACAATTGAGGCTCTCATTCCCCAGGGTCTCCATAGATGGACCTTGTATATTTCTGCTCAATACCAGGGGATGAAAAGAAATCCCTAGGAGTTTAGAAATGTCATTTACTTTCCAATTAATATTTCAATTAACAAAAGTCATTCCCAATTCATTTCCTGAAACCGGTGGAGTTGAAATGAAGTTGACCTCCTGCCTGGTATCAATCTCGCTGCCATTGACCCCAAGCTTCAATTGTGGATCAACCGTCCATTTAGGGAATAATCGACTCAAACCGGTGGCTATATTACCATAGACATTAGCATAGTAAGACTGACTGACCCGCCCGGTGCCTCCAGCTCACGGTCCAGAGGACGCAGGAGCACGTAAAGTCTAATCAATAAACGCTTTAATTATAGCGGCGCTCGGCCTGCAGCTCTTCACGGTTGGGAGACGCGCAATGCCACAGCTGATCCAGCACGATCATTTCAGACAGAGTGGGTTTTCACCGCCTCAGTAACTTGTCTCTTTTGGCTAGTGCTATTATAGACAGCAAATTGTCAACTCCTCTCTTTAGATTTGCTAAAATGGGTCGATTAACAGGGCGGTGGTGGCCACGTTTTTTCTATTGTGTTGCTGCTTTGTGCTGTAAGTGTGGAATGGGCTTATACTTTCTTTTGTAAAGAGTGCAACAGTACTAATTTGAAATAATGTTTGTTGCAGTTAATTTGATAGATATATATATATATATATATATATATCCGTATTGATTAGTTACATCATGAAGCAGATATTCTTGACCTAGAAAATTATTACATATGAATTATATCAATCAAATTGCATTAGTGCTTTGTGTATGTGAGACATCCATAAATGGATCGGGATTGACATTCTAGTAAAGAACAAGCAAATGCTATACTCATCACCTAATCAACACTTACATGTCTTTTTGTCCACTATTTCTTTGGATTCAACAGCACAGGAGACCTTCTATGGCGCTATCAGCTAGACAGCGGTCAGTGGCCTGTTCGTCCACCTCAAGCATTGAGCCCTGAACATATAGGACAAAAGCACAGGTGACACAGCAGCTTGAGAAAGATGCATTGAGGCTATTTCGTGCTTTGTTCACACAAGTGATGAAGTGTTTTTGAAGTGTTTTCACAAGATGGAGGCATTACAACATTGCCAAGACCTGGTGCACAATCCATTCAAAACCACTGATGTCCTCACCGTCTTTAAAAGATTTTGGGATGTGAAAGGATGATTGAGTTCCAGAATACATATCAACATTTAAAGTTCTGTTGGTTGGTATGTTTTTAAAACGTATTAACACTTTGGGCACTGGCTCTAATCACACAGCTTGTGTTTGTTTTGTGTATTTATATTTATAGATGAATCAAGACTTACTGCTGATATTTGCTGCCAAAGCATCCTCAAAAATTTTGTATCTGTCTTTCAACATTTATTTAAATCTCCAGGAATAATTGATGGCATGCCCCCATTTTCAATGATGTTGATAGTACAATTAAAACAGAATAAATACACAAACAAAAAATGAAGAGAAAACAAGCAACCAGGCAACAACAGAAGGCAGTTAATCCAGTCACATTCAAGAGCGCAGTAGTTTGTAATCATGATGGTTTTAAATTGACCTATATGTACAATTGTGTTAAGCTTTAATATGTGTTGTAAAATGTTCCAAGTGTGTGTAGACACCTAATCATCACAAGTAGGCCACAAATCCATAAAGGAAAAACTAAAGTCCTCAAAGGCCCATGAGGACCCAGTGACCTTAGAGGGAATAGCACTGGAGTAAGTAGAAGCCTTTAGACAGTGTCATTAACAAGCCGGGTGGCACAGATGTAGACGTCAGACCCAGAATCGCCAAGGCAGGGACTACATTCATCAAGCTGACCAACATTTGGAGTTTCAAAGAAATCAGCCAGCAGACAAAGCTCAGACTCTTGAGCCCTACCATTAAGCCTATACTACTCTACGGATCAGAGACGTGGAGTACAACCAAGACCGCAAAGTACAAACTTTCTTCAACAGCATCCACTGACCAGATACCATCAGCAACAATGGCAGAGAACGGGCAGACAACCTGTGGAAGAGGTGATCAAGAGAAGAAGATGGGGATCGATCCGGAAACCCAATGCCAGGCAAGCCCTTAGAAGGAACCAAGGCACAAGAAAGAGAGACCGACCCCAAAACAACCTCAAGAGTCGCATCAAGCAGAGCGGACTAATATGGGACCAGTTACAAAGGTACAGGAGACTCTGGCCAACTCTAGTCAATTTGCCATTTAGGGCTTTATACATAAATAGTAACCAATGACACATCTTACTGTTTGAGATGCCCATCCAACCTTTTTATTCAAGATGCAATGATGAGAAGAATAACAGTCAATGGTAATAAATCCCAGGGCGAAGTGACAAACTGAATCTAGGGCTTCAGGAGTGGAGGCAGATCTGTTATCTATAGATAATATCACCACAATCCCAGACAGACAGGACTGAGCGTAGAAAATTAGCTTTGTTTCTGTACAAATATCCAATATTTTGTCGTAGCTCGATGACAAGTGTGTCAATGTGAAATTTAAACATTTTTTTTGATCCAGCCAGATACCAAGATATTTAAACTCATAATGTCCATTCAGATTGGGAATATGTAAACTAATGTCCACAATAGCTCTGGTTCTAGAGAACAGCACATATTTAGTCTTGTTTGCATTCGACAGCATGGTGCTTACTGTGAGAGTCCACAGTGATAATCTTTTTAATTTTAGCAAAGCATCCCTTCCTCCCATTGAATGTCTGATGCACACAATGATCTACTGCTCTGTGTTTTCAGTTTCCGCACTAGATGGCGCACTTCCCCTGCAGTGAGCGAATGGGGAGCGGGAGCTTGACAGCCTCTGAGAGAGTCATCCAAATTTAGCCCTGTAGTCAAGGGTGGCAAAAATACAAGTACTGCAACCCCTAGGCTATAGCTGACACTATTCTGCTCTTCATGGCAAAAAACAGTGAGTTGTGTGGCTAAAGAGATAAAATGTCAGCTGGCCTTGAATAATTTAGACTTCCCACGCTAGACACACAGTGCTTGAATAAAGCCTACAAGTTTGATATTGTGCTTTAAAGTGTTCAAAAACCTTATGCGTGTATTTTCACTGGCAGATGATGAATCCGCTGATTGATTTTTGTGTCTCGTCGTCAGTCATTTGTCTCCCTTTGGTGGTGGTGGCATTTTAAATGAGGATGTGCTTGAGAAATATTATTCGAGGAGGATCAAAGCGCATGTGTCCCTTTTAGACCGACAAGCTCATTCATGACTCCACAGCAGCACGGTCTCCCTCTCTCTTCATCTCTCTTGTTATTTGTCTGCTTTGATCATACAGTCCATTCAGTCCATATCTCACCCTCTTTGCTTCTTGTTTCTGTCTTTGAGCTGGCATTCACTTGCTCTCTATTTGTCAAGCGCATGTCCCATGATTGCCCTTTTCATCCCCACCACCACCACTTTTTTGGTCTTTCTGCCCACGTAGACCCCCAACCCCTAGAAACGTTCCGCCTAAAGTCCTCTCTTCCCCCTGTGACACCCCGCCATTCGTTACTCTGTTGGGTTAAGCAGGGTCATATCAAAGCCTAAATGCCTAAATGTGCGTTTGTGTGTGTGTGTGCATGAGAAAGCATGGTCCCTTCTGCTTCAGCTAGATTATTCTAAGTTCCTGACCTCTGGGTGGTGAGAGGGGCCCATGTTTGGAAACACAGGCACTTGTCTTTGTCTCTCGAGCCCGGCGGGGGAGCTAAACCAGGGGCCTCTCTTGCTGGGTGAGTCCATGGACGCACTAGGCCTGTCCTTGGGCTGCTGGTCTGTCCTCTGATCCTCGGCACCGCCATCTTAATATTAACATGCCGTGAATAAGCAGACAGCTGGCTAGGCAGGCAAACACTACCAGGACACACACACACACACACACACAGAACAACAGGATGAGTTTGGCTTGCAAGCAAAAACATTGATCCTGAGTCCCCTCACTGTGAGTCAATCTGGCCCCAATAGCCATTCAAGTGTATCTGCTTGATCTGATGTTTCCCGATACGAGAGATTCCTCCCAGGGTGTGTGTACGTGTGTGAGAGAGTGTGTGTGTGTGTTTGAAAGATATTGATTGTTGAGTGACATGGCACTATAGATCCCAAGCAGCTGCTAAGAGTTTAAATGAGGCCTATAGCATATCATTAAATCTCTTTAATAATCTCAAAAGAAAATAGTTTTTTCCCCCCTCTTTCGTCCTCTAAAGTGTTTGTGTGCCTTACATTGCAGGTTGCCTTCTCTGCTCGGCTCTCATACTGTAAAAAAACATCCATACAAAGGTCAGAGGTTGGTAGGCCCTCTGATTGAGGAGCATCTGATTGATGACCCTCCGTCTGATTGGGGTACAGTGGCCTCGACCTTATAGGTGCGGAGGTCCAGCACTCGTTGAACTCCACATTAGTTTCTCTCCTACATTTAACCGAAAAAAACTGTGTTGGTGAGCTTGGGTCTGTCATTGCACAAGATCAATATGGTCATCTTCCAATTCACTCTTTGCTTGTGAGGTTTCTCCTCTAGGACAATTTTCTGAAAGGAACCTATTTTAGATGAGGGGCAGGGTGCGGTGTCTTAACAAAAACTATTTTTCCCTTTTAGACAAGTGCTATAGAAATGAAGTTTATGAGTATTGTAAGTAAAGCCATCTTCATCACAGTTATTAACATCATTTCATTGTTGCATGATAGATTAGCTGTTCTGGATTTGGATCTGAAGCTGGGATCCTTCTCTGATCTGTGACTACAGCCATGTTAGCCATGCAGCTCTGTGTGGCTAGCACGGAGGTATTTAGAATGAAATTGGTTGGTTTCAAAATGTTGAATGCACTTATTGTAAGTCGATTTTGGATAAACCTTTCAGTTAAATAAATATGATGTAATATTTAGTCATTAACCAAATTGAAATGTTGACTTGATGATGGCACTGGATGAAAAGTGACGGGATCATCAAAGCAGATACAGTCCCGCCTGAAGGGGACATACATATGTTCACCAACCTTTCCAAGCTAGTATGCATTTGTTTGTGGCATTTTTAATCTTCAGATTTGGAATGATATATGGATCAGATATAGAAAAGTAGAGAGCTGACAAAAAATGAATGGAAAGAGACAGGAGGCACCACCACCATGACACTCCTGGTACAATATTATTTACACACCTTCAAAGGTCATGTTCTTTCATTCAGGTTTGAGGAGTACTGACATATGTATAGTATGCAGGTCTTTCAAAAAGCCAGCGGTGATTCCATGAACCCTATGAAACTGTGCTTAAGACTGCAATTTCACCGGGTGGTCTAGATGATATCATATCTCTGCAAAGCATCAACGCCCCCCAGTTTATCTTTGTGACTGTAGTAATTCCAGATCAAACATTTAAGGCTGCCACAGTACCACTATCACTGAGTGGACAAGTCTTTTAGCTCCTGATTCCATTCACTTTGACCTTACAGGGTGTGTTTTTATACATATTTGTATGGAGGATATACACACACACACACACACACACATGTACTTCCAGATGGCGGAGGTGCTGAGGTTATGAGTGGTGTTACCACAGGTAATGTGATCACGGCACAGAAGGAATGATGTGTTTACATCATCAAGAGTGAGACAGGATGGAGTGAGGATAGCAGAGAGGAGGGGAGGACAAACATGACGTTCACAAGGGGATTGAAAGGAGGTTGAAGTGAGAGGGTGTAAAAGGAACACAGGAATGTGCGCACAGCAGGAGGGAGAGGTCGCAAAGTATGAAAATGAATGACAAACGATGAGAAAGAGGGGAGAAGACAGAGAGGAAGAGGGAGTCTGCCTGTCAATCAGATTATGAACCAATCATTTGGCTTTGACCTGAAACCTGCCGGATCACATTTGCTCCCACACGCACATACACACATTCGCAGATGCACTCAGTATCGTTTCCACACAGTTGCATGGAGATAAATGTGTCTCGCTCGCATCCAGTCTGGTGTTAAGTGCACGTATTAGCGCGTATCAGCATTCATGTATGTGCTCCGCGTGTGTGTATGTGTGTGTCTGAGTGTAAGTAAGTGAATGAGTAATGTGTGAGTGATGGATGGGTGATAATGCACATTTACCCTATCTCACGAGGGCTCGGAGCGCTTAGACGTCTAGCCCGGCTCACACATACACACGGAGTTGTGTTTGATAAGACGACATCCCTCTTATTCATTGTATATCACGCATAAATCTCGTCCCTGCTCCTCTTCCTTTTTATGTTTGTCTCTCACTACATTTATTTCCCTCTATATCCCTTATCTTGAACATTTGCCTTTCTCTCTCTCTCTCTCTCTCTACCTCTTTCTCTCACCCTTGCTGTCTGTCTCTTAGTAATGGAGCTAATTTGTTTAGCACACAAAGAGTGTCTGTCCATTAGCGTGGGCCCTTTCTGTGCCATGAGAGATGGTGACAAATCACACCAACATGTGTATCTGCTCTGTGCACATAATTGTATTTGCGTGTGTGTGTGTGTGTGTGAAGGAAAAGGTGAAATAAGAACCCACACTTCCTGGAAAAGTGTTTGTGTACATATTGGAAATATTTTTGATTTTATCTTTGAATCAAATGTGACGTAATGTGAAAGAGTCTCTGCAGCTCTCAGCCACTCTGAGCTCACTGTTTTGGTTTGCCTGACTTAAACAGATACTCGCCAATAGACAGACTTTTCTCCACACCTGCACTTCACTTTATTGAATTAAGTGAGCACAGCAGGAAATTTGGCTACTTGGGAATGCAATTATCATCTGTAGCCCACTAGTTTTGCTACTTTCTGCCCCTTTGGCAGACAAAAGTGACTTAATGCAAACCTTTAGCCTGCTTCAGGCCAAATATTATCTGTGGCCAATATTTTTATAGTCTCAAGCCTCAGCCCTTTTATTATCACAGGCACTACTTTCACATATTTTTTATGTTGCAGTGTAACATTTTCAAGGGCTTTACATAGTACGTACATTTTACATTCAGAATTTGAACACACTCAGATAGATAATTCTATCTTAGTGTCAAGTAAGATGTGAAAGTGTGACAGTGAGCCATCGTACACAATACCAGGACGCTCAAACTGAAGCAGCTACATGGAATCCAACGATCATCACCTTTTTATCATTTACACTTTCCCTACTGTGACATTTCAACATGTATTCTGTGAAATAGGCCTACTGTTTATGAACCAACCTTATTCTAATTCAAGGAGAGGATGCTTGAATAATTTAAGGTGAGATCTTCCCTGAGCAGCTCACTCCTCTATTCATGTCCTGCATAGTTTCAGACACCAAGGACGAAGGATTAACTGTCACTGAGGCATCAGTAACTACCTACCCTTATACGACTGGAGGCCTGACGACGGCAGTTCTATGTGATCCATATGACAGTGAAGCCTAAATCCCTATTCATATCCAACTTGATCTCAGCCAGCCTATCGATATTAAGGCACTATGCAAGCAGAAAAATGATTGAGCTCTGAGTTTGGCATCCCTTCCTCCTCTCCCTGCCAACAGACTGTCGCTGTTTGAGCAAACTCCAATTTGTCATGATGACTCCATTCTTCCTTTTATCCATCCATCCCTCTCTCTTTTAACGCCTTAGATATGACGTGACACTGGCTGAAGCAAATAACATTAACGTCCTTGCGTGTTTTGTGATATTTTTTACAAATGACCTCATTTTGTTCCCACATGTTGTTCAAATTGTTGCTCACCTCACCCCCTGGTGAATCTGCATGTTTTCTCATTGGCCAGTAGGTCGGTTTTCATTGATTGTTAAATCATTCCTCTGTTTGAGAAGGACACGATTGAGACGGTAAGACACTGGCTGCTCTTCCCCAGCAGGCTTACAGTAAACATCCTTCTCCGGGCTCAGCTATATGCCAGACAACATTCACTTTGCCTTTGGGTCAGCAGTGAGTGTGTGTGTGTGTGTGTGTGTACCCCCAATATTTTGGTCTCTAGCAACCAGAGAAAATCAGGCACACAAGACACTTGGAATTGGAACACTGTGAATATCCTCCAGTCTCAGCCTTTGTGTCTGCCTCTCTGTCTACATAGCTGGTATCAGTCTCAAGGAAATCCACTCTTTCTCGCTCTTTTTGTGGGTAGAGCTGGCAGCTGGCAGAGACTGGTAGAATTTCCTCCCTGAATGGTTGTTTCTTTAATCTCTATCTTCCTCACTCTGTCCCTCCATCTCTTCCTCCCTCTATCTCGCTGGCTGAATGGCTGTCTGGACTGAGCTAAAGGGTTTGTTTTGGGGGGGGGGGGGGGGGGGGGCTCCGAGACTTAATGATGAGATACTTTTCAGCACACTATCTATGAGCTCACACATGTTAGGATTGGTGGCCACAGTACATATCGCAATCTCGCTCCTGATGCGATGGGGGGGCCTTGAAGACTGCAGGGTGGGGGATGCTGAAGGGGCTCTCGACCTGCGTATGCAGCCGAGACAGGGAGACAGACGGGGGCAGGGAGGGCTTTGTGCACCAGCCCTTTCCCACACTCCCTTTCACCTTTTGTTGTATGGTAGCACCGGGGCTCTCTGACATGACGAATCGCTCTGCCTGCTTGAGACGGTGGTGGCAGAAATATAAGAGTGGATCGAAGTGGAATGATGTGTGTGTGTGTGTGTGTGTGTGTGTGTGTGTGTGTGTGTGTTTGTATATACATGTGTGTGCTTGTGCAGTCTCGTCCTTTAATCTTCGTGCCTGAAACTTTCTCTGCTTCCCATCCCCTTGTCCTGCTCCTCTTCCCCAGATCGAGCCGAGTCGAGGTCTCAATGCATCATGGTCTAAATGGTCAGATTCCAAAGCGGATGAGCCAGACACACACACACACACACACACACACACACACACATTTGCGCACATGCTCATATACACACTGATTCCTCAGCCCAAATGCCAGCACCAAGCTGTTGCCCATAAAGCGTTCCGGCTGTCACAATAGAGACATTACCACATGAGTGAGTGGCTTTGAATAGGGCTAAGGATGTGTGTGTATATAGAGTGTGGTGGCTACGGGGGGAGCTCCTGGAAAGGCAGACGACCCTGTCGTCACCTCTGCCCCTTGTCAAACAAGCGATCATCGCCAATGGCACATGCACGCAGCACACACTCTTGCACACACTACAGCTATAATGCCCGTTGCGCTTATCTAAGTTAAGTATTTTCTTCAACGGGAGCTCTGAGGGAAATGTGTGTGTGTGTTTCAGAGAGGGAGAAGTATGGTGGCCAGTTAGCTGACCAAGACAAGGCCGAGCAGGGTGAGGGGTGAGAATCCAGAGGTCGAATGAGGAGGGAAACCCCGATGAAAGAAGAACTCTTTTTTTAAAATGAATGAAAGGGCAGGAGAAGATCAGTGCTTCCTTGTGGAAATAAATTCTGTCGGCTTTAGTGAAGGCGGTGAACAATGCAAAACGCAGAGAGAGTTAAGTGTGTGAGAGGCGTAAGGAAACACACGACATATTTCAAATGTTTGTTGTAGGCTACTGTCTCCCAGCTCTGTCAGTGAGTTGTCACTGCACTGCATGCCAATGTGCAGCCTTGAAATGTCATTGTGCAAAATTGGGGCTTCGGGCTGGTGAGATCACTCTTCCACAAGGCATGCACGATGTGTGTGTGTGTGTGTGTGTGTGTGTGTGTGTGTGTGTGTGTGTGTGTGTGTGTGTGTGTGTGGGTGACAAGGGTTTAAGGGGCCGTGTCACGCTGTCACTGCTGGAATGCATGACAGCAATGTTTTGTCACCGTGCGGATGAATGCAGCGTCATGGCAGCAGAAGAAGAAGAAGGAGAAGAAGAAGGAGAAGAAAAAGAAGAAGAAGAAAGAAAAAGGAAGGAGTGAGTAGAGGGAGGAGAAGAATAAAGGACTAGTATTTTTTTCTCATTCAATGGAGGAAATTAGGTCATCCAAGTAAAGCCATTGCAGGGAACAAATCATCATCATAATTGGACCCTTAACAAATCTGCGGAGGTGGCTGCTTCACACACACACACAAGAAAAAACACAAAAGCCGTCACACACTTCCATAGAGACACACATGGCCAGGAGGGTGCAAAACAGAATTTTTAGCATAAATCAGGGTATGTTTGACAGTTTTATGGTTCTTTCAGGAGCCTCATTTGGGACAGACGCGTGATAGAAGAACGTTACTTGTGGTAAATATAATTGTGGTCACGATCCTTCCATAAATCACGGCAAGGTTGCATCAAATTTGCCTGCAAGCTGCAGGGAAAATATCCCAGTGCATCAGGTGACCTATGGGATCTCTCCATTTTTTTAAGCTGTAGTGAGCATTCACAGCAAGATAAAATGCCAAATTAGATATAAAATCAGATTCTAATTTCACCCAATTTGTATTCAAAACCACACACCAAAATGCGCCCGGGCAAGAAATAGTCTGCCACAGAAACACATCGTGACATTTTTACATCTTTTTTTGTTTTTGTACAGATTCAATATATATAAAATGTTTATTAGTGAACTTTAGATGTAATGGTTGGTGGATTTTGTTAACTTTGGTTTAGTCATATCATGTTTTGTGTTGAGGACAGAATTGGTTAAAACAGAAGCTGACACAGGAGGGATGAGAAGTGCATTATATGAACACAATACACACACACACACACACGCACACACACACACACACACACACACACACACACACACACACACGCACACACACACACACACACACACACACACACAGAGACACACACACACACACACACACACACACACAGGTGGAGAACCTTGCTCCAGAATCCGAGCAGGTTTTCATTATGCCTCACGCTGGTCAAGCTGCCACCTTCCTCTCTTCCCTTTTCATTCTCACCTTCCTGCATCCTTCCTCCGGTCACACAGAGATCACACAGAGGAAACAACATGTGTGCAAATCTACGTTGATGCTACTGTTGCAATCCACAGGCCATGTTGTCAACAGTTTTTATAGAGACTATTTCTCCGAGAGTCGAGTGTTCACAGAGAGGTCTGACATTTTAGAAACAAGTACCTTAAAAGTTCAGTATGCATAGGGTAAGTGAGAAAATGTCCTTTGAAGGAAAACAGGGATTGTGATGAGGTTGGATTCAAAGAATTCATAATGGATTTAAACAGTGACTAAATGTTTTAAACTAGTGAAAAGTTGAATAAAAAATGTGGCAAAAATTAGACTGTTTGTAACTGAGAACACAGGACAGAATTGGTTAAAACAGAAGCTGACACAGGAGGGATGAGAAGTGTATTATATGAACACAATACACACACACACACACACACACACACACACACACACACACACACACACACACACACACACACTCGAGCAGTTACGTGACAGAAGTAGGGTCAGGGGTTTTGCCACATGAGCAGTGTTAAATAAGAGGAGGATTGAAAGGTTCTCAGCTGTTTCATATGACAGGCTGCACACGTTATTTATTCATGTTTAAAGACTGCTCGATACCAACAGCAAGATACACACACAAAATCACACAAACACACACATTCCTGAAAACTGCAGTCAAAACACATGTAAAAGGCAGAATAAATCTCCATAAAGTGTTTGATTGGTATCTGTTGTGCATGTCAGCGTTGTCTACTGCTGCATCTGCAGGAACCATATCAACGACTGGGAAAAGACAGAACTGACACTTATCCAGTAATTGCCACATGTCCATGTCTCTTATCCAAAATAATTGAGGATTTTTTTAGATCGAGATGGTTCGAGTGTTTATCCTGGTGCCAGCCTGACAATACTGTAGATCCCAACAACTCTGGATCGGTAGTGAGAGGGTTAGTTTTGTTGAGGTTTGTTTTCTCTAAGAATGTCAGTTTACCTCACGGACAGTTTCCATTTAAAACGACTATCTCACCTAAATAGTCTAACATACTGTGATTTTGACAAAATAAATGAATCAAACTTTTGGTTCATATAGGAGACTGTTATTGTCTTAACTTAAAGGTCATGACTAGATTTGTTTCTAATCCTCAGTGATAACCCTTCATGAGATGTAACTGTTACCGTTTGATCCCAAATGAGTTGACCATTTAATACAGTCGAGCAAAACAACAAATCAAAAATACTTTTACTCTACCTTATACATCTCCTTTTGCAAATTACATTTTGAAAGTGTTATTTAATCCCATTAAAGGTTTGTTTTCCTTGTGACATACAGCCTATTATTACGTTTGGAGCACAATGTTGAGCACGGCTTTCAGTTTAGGATGGCTTTGGACCAGATTGTGGCAAAGGAAAAAAGAGAGGAAATATATAGTTATAAATTCAACATCAGGCTAATCACCTGTTCACATGGATCTTTTTTTTTTTTTTTTTAACAGTGTAGCAAGTGTGAGGAATCTCTAAAGGCCCCCATACCACCCCAGAGCCAGGCGGCTGATTGACAGGACTTGGCTGGCTGTGGACCCTCCCAGCGTCTCCTCCTCTCTCTCGGTCTCTCTTCCCTCCTTTCCTCTCCCCGCTCCCTCCCTCTCTCTCTCTCGCTCTCCCTCTCTCTCTCTCTTTCTCCTCTCAATCGCAGGGCTGCGCTCACCGACTCGACACCGCCAACAGAGATGCAGCGAGGGCGCAGCGCAGCCTGAAAAATGGCACCACCACGCGTCCTGTGGATCTATCCGTCCCTTTACCTCCTGTCATCCCTGCTTCTTCTTTTTCACGCGTTGTCGCCGTGCCGAGCCTTACGGAATTACCCGGAGAATGAAGGTGGGTGCCCTGGCAGGTTCGTTGCGTGAACCTTAACTCGCGTGAGGGAGATGACTTGGTTGTGCGCCGTGTTTGGAGGGTTGGGGAGCCCCATCCCGCGGTTCCACTTGCCGGGGAAGGAGCAGAGCGGAGCGGCGGAGACTCCCGTTAAGTGCTCGGCTCGGTTATGAATCATGCATACAGAGAAGCGGAGGAACTGTTTGTCACGTTTTTTTTCTTTTCCGAGCATACTGACATTAAATTTGTATGACATGATATACACACAGGCAACCCTGCCATGCTGAAGATAGAGAGGGCTGACGGAGACATTTCACTTTCTGACACCGAGAAAACCATTTTATTTATCTCTGCAACTATATGTCTTCCATTAAAGTAACCGAACTTATAAAGATGATGCCAAATCAACAGTGACGTCGCTGCCAAAATCCTTCTTAATTATAGATATCTTCATTATAAATCACTGATATGTGTGTTTTTCTGCTGTAGCCGACTGCCATAGTCTTCAAAAGAGCAGCAGCAATTACATTACATTTGTCGCACGCTGCTGCTCAGTTATTGTATTAACATCGATGCTCGGCCTGAAATTAGCCAATGCATTTACTCACTAACTACTCCTGACTGCTTGCTGGGCTGAAACATGGGAGCTTGGCTTGTTTAAATGGGAAGTTGCACTAAATGGAGAAAAAAGGACAGAGCGGTGCGCACAAGTTCTACTCACAATGACTTGGTTTTTATCAAACAGATAGTAGGTTATTTGAACTATAATTGGAAGTGTGTGGTGCTGATTTTTTTTGCTGGCTTTGCTGTCAGACAGTCTGACTGATATGATACAGCTGTGACTTGATTGTCACTGTGTGATTCATTTCATTCAGTGATTCCCCAAAGCAGTCAGTCCCGCTCTGAAGCTGTTATGAGCTGGATGATTTGCCTTCATTGATATTTCTCTGTATTTTTTTTTCACTTAATCTCTTTCTCACACACACACACACACACACCAACTTAAACACTCAAATGCTTAACCTTGAACACATGAACACAATGACGGGCTAGCAGTCATTTGGCCTGTGTCTGTCTGACTTAATGGTATAAGGTGTTTGTACGTACATGCCGCTGAATGTATGTCACAGCCCCGTGGAGTTCACATAGAACAAAGGCTCTGGAGGATAGATAGGGAGCGAGACACACACACACACACGCAGAGAGAGAGAGAGAGAGAGTGGAGTAGTGTTTTAACAGCAGGAGACAATGCATGTGAAGGAGACACTAACACACTGTTGAAATATTCATTGAAATGAGCATGAATGATGAAACCAACTGGAAGCCAAAGGAAACTCCTGTTGATTTAGATAAACGGCCAGGGGCATCTGGGAGTTTCTGTACGTGCATGTATGTGTGTGTGTGTGTGTGTGTGTGTGTGTGTGTGTTGGTCTTAGTCATGTCCAACTTCAGAATGTTTGAGGGGACTGACAGGTCAGAGGGATTTTTATCGCTATTACACACTTTTCAAATAATGTGCCAGACGGTCCACGTCTAGGTGTGATTCACTTGGACTTTCATTCTCTGGTTATTTCTCTGTCCTGCTGTGTCAGACTATTGGCCTAATTGGCAGCTATAAGCCCATTGCCCGACTCGTGTGTGTGTGTGTGTGTGTGCACGTACCCCCGATGGGAAAGTAATCCAATGAAGCCATTTTTGCAAACAACTCTCTGCCCTGCGTTTACCTTTTTCGGGGCCTGCCAGTTTTCCTGCTGTGACTGCAGACTTAGCTGAGGGATTGCTCTTCTTTGTGCCAGTGTGGGTGCGTTTGTGTGTGTGTACCTTTTGTGTTTATCTATGAGTGTGCATATTCTCCACCCACGTATCTCGGTAGTCGTGTTATTCCAGGAAATCCTCCCTCTCTGAGTCTGTCGAGTAGAAAGCGAGGCTGTCATAAAAGAAGAAAGATAGAGCTCTCAAGGCTCAATTAAGAGCGAAATCCCTTTGATGGAGCTGATAGTGTTAGCGGGAAAATAGTGTTAAGCTGTCAACAAGCTTAGTTCACTACCCGAGCTATTGATCTGCTCCGAAAATTGTTGGCATTTACAAGGGACTCAAGTTGTGAGAGAATTGTTTCAAACCGCTGCAGACTGGAGGGACGTGAGAGACGTATAGTAGAGAAGGGTTCAGTCACAAGTTGTTTTGATGAAGAGCATCCTCTGAGGGTCTTTGTTATCGACAGTGTGGGGAGGAAGAGGAGTGCGTGAGTCTCTGTGCGCCAGCAGAGGGAGCCCAACACACCCTCTGTCTGAACCCTGAGGGCATACTGATGTAACAGCAGGGTGGATGCTCTCAGGTCTCCCCATGGTTCGTTTCTGTCCTGCTGTCCTCATGCTGACTTTACTCGTTCTATATCCCTTCCAACACGGTGGAACTTCTCTCTTTTTACTGTTACTTTGCACCCACTCTTCCCAGGTTCCTGGGGGAAAGGAGCAGACAAATTCTATTTTTGTGTCTTCCCTCTTTCTCTAAATATATACCTTCCTCAATCCTGGAAAACACAGCAGCACGGACTGGGAGCCCCGTGCTTCCTTCCGCTGCAAGTGCATGTTGATTTAGAGTAAACTAAAAGAGGTAGATAAATGATTTAACTCCCCAAGTCTGACTGAAAATTGCATGCAAATGGATGTATAATTGAATTAATAATCAAGAGTCAGCAGAAAGGGAGAGGAAACAACAAAACATGGGGGGAAAAACTGTGGGTTATGTTACGGTCATAAGGTTTACTGTAATCTGTAATTGGTCTCAGAACTACAGCACACGTGAAGCTTTTTTATTGGATTGGCCTCAGGGTGCAGGGTGGAGGGGGGCTGTATTGCTTTGTAAGGTTAACATCAGGGCGAGCGGTTAGTGCAGAGGCAAGCATATGTAAAGCATGCCCTCCCTCTTACACACGCATCGTATGATTCACACGGGACCCTGACTGTGGTATAATGTTGGGTCAAAGGTCCCCTCTGGTTTAATTGCTTTAATCTATAATGGTTGCTTGTAGTTATCGGCAGAGCCGTACCTCACTAAGTGTGTGTGTGTGTGTGTGTGCGCGTGAGTCCGAGAAATTGCTATGCTCCCGTGTAACAATCGTGACCTTGGACAGAAGAGGATATAGATCTCAGCAGAGAGACGGACAGCGAGCGCCCTCCTGTTTTTCTCGTCTACCTCCTCCCCTCCCACCCACCTCCAATCCCCTTCTTTCATATCTTCTTTCCCTCACGGCCTCCATCTCTGTCTCCTTGCTTGTTTCTCCCTTTGTCTTCTTCTACGCTACCCTCTCGGTCTCTCTCTCTCTGACCTTCAGTAGCTGTGTAACAGTTGTACAGCCACTGTATGTTTTCTGTATTAAGGTGGAGCCTATACATCTGCTTAACACAGGGCCATACTGTACACAAGCACAAATGGATGGATGCGCGCAGGCATGTGCGTGCACACACAGACACACACACACACACACTCATCCTATCATAATGGATGACTGGGGGGCACTTTGGTGGTCTTGGTCCAGAGAATAGTGTCATGTGTCCCCAAGGCTGGTTGATAGACTGGGTTATAAATACAGCTCGGTGACAGAAAGAGATTCTGCTGTGAGGGCTTCACCTCATGGTTTCATTGTGTGTGTGTGTGTGTGTGTGTGTGTGTGTGTGTGTGTGTGTGTCTGTCTGTCTGTCTGTCTGTCTGTCTGTCTGTCTGTCTGTCTGTGTGTTGAGAGAGAGAGAGAGAGAGAGAGAGAGTGAAATTATAAAATCCACAGGAGAGGAGCTGTGAGACAAAACAAAAGCGATAAGAAAAACAAGAACAAAGAGAAAGACATGGTTCTAATCAAACCCTCCCATTTCTACGTGTTCTATTGAGTACCCACAGAGCCTTTGTGTTGTGTTCAATGGCAGTCAGTGGTTGCTAAATATGGTTTTGTATTCAGCCCCACCAATTCAAAGCTTTCTATTTCGGTGTTCTGAAGTCCATTTGCCTGAGTAATTGTTTGACATTTTTACGTTTTCACTTTCTTGCCCAGAAGATCGTTACCACTCTCTTGTCTGTAGGCTGAATATGAAGATATAGTCAGCAACTGGTTAGCTTAGCATTAAGGCTGGAAACAGGGGGAAACAGCTAGCAGGCTCTGTCCGAGAGTAAAGCTCTGTCTACCAGAAACTCTAAAGCTCACTAACCAACACATTATATATTGTACCTGTGTACCACATCTCCACCAAATTTGGCAGAATCAAACTTGAATGTGTCAGTCAAGCTGATCTGCTGTTTTCAACAATGATGGGAAAACATCTGGACTATATTTATTTATTTAGCTTTTCTTTTTTACGATGTGAACAAATACAAACAAAAGCTGAGCTAAATGACCTATGAGTATAAGTACAGCGACAAATGTAATATATTTCTTCTTTACTTCTTTTATGTTCATTTTGCTTGCTTTATGGAGTGAACTCATCATCTATATTGTATGTTACTGTCAGTGTGCATTTATTCATTTTTTTTCCATAAGTTGATACACAAGACAGCAACTTTGAACACATTTCAGTTCCCACCAGTAAAGGGAACGTGTGTATTTGTCTTAAACAGCTAGAACGTTAGGCTTGGATGACTTTAGTTGAAAGGCGTTCCGTGATGTCTGATGGCTGTTGTGAAGTTTGGGTATAAGCGGACCCCGTCCATGTCCACTGACCCCCCTCCCCCCCTCCGAACAGCCCTTAACTGCTGGTCAAATCACTGATCACCGGACCTTGACCACTTTGTATTCCCCACTCGAACGAACACACACACACACACACACACACACACACACACACACACACACACACACTCCAACTCTTCTTCTTTTCCTCTCACGGCCCCTCCTCACTCACATCCCTGCCCCCTCTCTCCTGACCTTTAATTTGTCTAAATTGAATTTGGTTTGTTTCCGTACCTCTCCCTCTCTTTCTGTTTTTCTCTTGCTGTTTGCTCTGCGGTCTTGGCTCGTGCCGCGGCTGTGAAAGGCTGCATTAGCCAGCTTTACAAACAAACAGCGGAGGATTTGGGTCAGCCGTAGATATAGTATGTTTGCTGACCGGCGCTTCCAACCTTTTCTCTGCTGATTAACTGTGAAGGTTTTATAAAGCCTAAAATATCGGCGAACTTGGGAGCTGGAACTTAACTGCTAAATCTATTCATTCATACAGCTTTTTCTTGATTTCTATACAGAAAAGATCATCAATGTGAAAATCAGTGCACATATTCAGATTTCTGAAAATCTGTCAAATAGATTTATATATCCAAGCACCGCTGTGAAGTGACTGAAAAAAAACAACAGCATTGTTGAAGTTTTCCTTTTTTTATTGGTATTATTTTGTGCTTATTATTTTGTGTTTGGAACTTCTCTTGTCGTTCGTGGACCCCGCTTGCTGATTATTCTAGACAGTCGTCCCCAGACACCAGGAGAGCTTACTGTATGCTATCGATGCGTGGATATTATCTGAAACCACGAGTCCAATAGTAAACTGACAACATACCGGGCCAAGCTCACAAACGATTCTCGTTGGTTTGGGCTGTTTTGGTGGCATATTCCCCTTAGGAATGTCCCTGCAGTATCCCTCCCCCCCCAATTCCTTTTTAGCTTCAGCGTTTTGTTAGTTGTGCGTGTTCTGTCTCTCCGTTTACTACTTGATGGTGTCCGCATCAGTGCAAATTTGTTTAGTGTTGGATTTGACGGAGGCAGCAGGGCAGACACACAATCACTGTAGGCGTGTGTGTGTACATGTCATACGGGTGTGTACTAACAGTAGCTACATGTCTAAGCACACATTTATCTGACATGAGATTTCCTAACCGTCTCCACTGCTGTGGCTCACCCCTGAGATTCTAGGCCAATTTACCCTCCTGTGACCAACCACTGTGTGAGAGTGTGTGTGTGTGTGTGTGTGTGTGTGTGTGTGTGTGTGTGTGTGCTCTTGTCCCATCAGGAGGAATGTCAACAAAGCACGAAGAACCCAGTTCTTTAAATGAATGGTGGGATGCGTCAGAGTTTGAGCATTTTTGCGGAGGTGTGTATGCGTCTGTGGTTGTTTTTGAATCCTCAAGGTCTCTAGTGTGCGTGTGCATCGTGATGGTTGTGTGTGGATGTGTTTGTTGCTCTTTGCCCTTGATGAGTTGTTGGCATACTGGTAGAAGAAGCTTATTAAAAAAAACAAGTGTCTTGATCTGACTGGGTGTCACAGTTCAACACTGTAAGCATTCAACCATCACGCCCAGACAAACCCGTATGCGCGCGCACACACACACACACACACACACACACACTCCAGAGCCTCTTCAAGCGACAAACTAGGGCAGTGCTCCTGTCATAGTCTGTCAGAATGGCATCTATTCTGTTCTGCTAGTGCTGCCAGTGTATATGAAATAGCAGAGTAGGCTAATGTACTTTCTGCCACAGTGGGAGGGGGAGGGAGGTCCAAAAAATGCAAGCTCAACGAGGTACAGTTCGTCACATACATGAATATTTTCACAAACATTTTTCATCTTTGCACACCATCTGCCTTTTGGGTTGCCAGGGTTCCAAGGCTTTGGAGAAGGTTTTCAATAAACCATGCGCATCCCTTTTAGAAATCACTTTACTGAAGCTGCTGCCTTGAAAAAGAGATTCTAACATCACTTTCTTTTTTTTTTTTTACCCATTTGCGACCGCAGTGTAGAAGACATCTCATGGCTTGTTGTCTTGACTTGTTCTTTACTGAGATTGGGCTCTTTGTAATAGATTTCTGCTGTCTTATTGAGGGAAGTAATAGCGTTTTGATGAATGACGTGGATGTGTTATCCTGTTTATCTTGTTGATTTTCCTTAAAAAGCTTTGCTTGGTAAATGTGAATGATGCTTCCTCTTTGTATCAGTTTAACAGAGTATTGCACAAAATATACGATGAAAACTAAATGAATTTGTCTTGAATCTTTACTTGTTTTGACATGAAGGATTTGATTAAAGCCGACTTGATTTGATCATCGTAAACTCTTACCAATGTGTCGTTTGCACTATTGTCAAAACTAGAGAGCGAATCCATCAATCCGTTCACACATTTATCAGCTTTGTTTTGCGATTAAATGGTAAATGATTATCATTTTGATCCATTTTTCTATCAACTCATGATTCAAACACCCAACTACTATTTAGCCATGCATGTAATAGCTAATTGAATTTCATGGGTGTGTTTCACAGACTCAGCTCTTTACCTTCACTGATCTGCTCCTGTCTACCACTCATTTGTGAAGCTATAGGCCACTGTTCAATTATCCATACTGTTCAGTCCAACCCAATTTGTGTTTGTCGAAGTGTGGAGGATCAACATTACATTTCTATGAACAGAATAGGACGTTAGAAAGCGGGGGGTAATTGAACTGAATCAAAGAAGAATTAGGATTAGAATTTAATTTAAACACATTGAATTATTCATAGACACATTCAGTTTGCAGACAGCTATCACACTCAAAAGAAGAATAACATTTTCCCTTTTTAAATCATTCTCCCATCTCAGCCCGCCCAAAACTCTCATTAAAAAAATGAAATTAAAAATATCGCAGATTGTGATATGCCCGCTTTAGGGAAAACACATCCCACGCGCGCAAACAGCACATTACAGAGTCTGAAAATCTAAAGTGTGAATACAGTTTTGCTGTTCTCTCTCACATTTTAACTCCACCTTGATGCAGGCTTGTGAGAATAACTGTACAGCACTCTGTAAAAGGAGTTCAAATAAAGCCTCAAATTCAGGCTGTAAAAGGAGTTATAATTCCAAACACTTCAAACCTCTTTTATGTTTGATACATGGAATATGTTCGTCGGTGCAGACTTCAAATATACCTTTATGAACAGGGGTGTCCCGATTTTGAAAAATCGATTGTGATTCTTTTTCTCTCTCCAGCATCGCCCATTTGATCCAGCGTGGTTTACGGGTATAGCCCGCAGCTGCACTTTTTGAGACACCATGGCCACTGCCAGAAACAACAGAACTGGGAAATCCTCCTGCTTCCATCAAGTCACCATTGTGGCAACATTTTGCCTTCCTCTTGAGTTAAACAACAACACATTGCTGACAGAATATACAGTTTGTAGGCTACAGAAGATGAAGAGAACATATTTTACATTTGCTATCAAACTAAAAAAAAAGAGGATGTAGTAATTACCCATAATAAGTCTTTTCCCATTACATTTGTTTTTATTTGCATGTACCCCAAATGAAATACTGGCAATGAATTTGCCTTTTCCTGTAACATACATGCAAGGTGCAAGATGCATTCATGTATGTATTCAATATTTCTGCCACACAGAACAATGTCTTAAGGCGGGAAAAGATAATGGAAAGCAAAAGTCACCGGTGATAAGGATAGGAAGGGTATAAAGTAACATATAGCTTTAATAAAATGGCACGAATGGAGGACGAGAGAGAAAAAGCCAAGAGAGGAGTGACTGATTGAGAGCCTCTGGTGGTTTGTGGATGAGCGGAGAGAGGACTGATGAAAAGAAAGCGAGCGAGAAGGAGTAGCAGTTATGGTACGACGCCAGTTTGTTCCTAAAGTTCAGCTCTCACCTCTTCCCACTCCTTCATCCTGCTCTCCGTTGGCCCGTTAGTTGCCCTGACAACACTCTCAATCGTTGAACTGCACTCTCGGTGGAGTGGAAGCAGGGGAAGGTCTGGTGTGTGTGTGGCGGCACTAATACTGAGATAGTTTGTGTGTGTGTGTGTGTGTGTGTGTGTGTGTGCGTGTACTTGTGTTCAGTTGTATAACTGTTTTATTTATTGCATCTGGGTGTATTTGAGTACAATAAGTTATCTCAGTATATGGAGCAAGCTGCAAAGACTTTTTGCAATACTAGAGCATGCACTTGAATTGTATTGCGTGTTTTCTTTTCTAGTTTTTTCACCTTTTTTTGTTGCTGTCTTGAAGAAGAGATTACAATCTCAGTGTATTTCTGATGAACTGATTTTAATTGTTCAACATTTTGGGAAATACACTTATTTGCTATCTCGCCAAGTGTTAGATGAGAAGATCGACACCACTCTCATGGCTTTACACTATGAAGCTAACCGCCAGCAGCCACTTAGCTTAGCTTAGCATAATGACTGGAAACAAAGAAACAGCTAGCCTGGCTCTGTCTAAAGGTAACAACATCCACCTACACAATGAAAGATTACTAATTAGTATGTTTTGGCCGACAGACCCAGGCTAGCTATTCTGTTGTTTTGCTAAGCTAAACTGCTGCTGGCGATAGCTTCATATTTGGGGTACAGACGCGCGTGTTATCGCTCTGCTCATCGAACTTGCAGCAAAAAAAACAAATACCTGTATCTCCCAAAATATTGAAAATTTCCTTTAGTAATGAAAGAAATATTGAAAATGTGTGTGCATCATTTAAGGATGCACACTCACACTTTGTTTTTAAGAGTAGTATCACTTTCATTTTGCATACATACATTATTTGGTACTGAAGAGGAATGAGCAGCATCTTATTTGCGTTTTTTTCCTCCTCTCTTTCTATTACCGGAAGATTTTCTGCCACAAGAGCATCTTGATTACAGTAGACTGCACTTGTCAGCATTTTCTTGCAGCAGGAAACATAACTTTTGGCGATGTGTGGAGACATGAAACCTGGGTGAAAATTGCTTTAAGCTGATGAACAA